>CM046834.1:17568486-17742894 GCA_025618425.1 Heliocidaris tuberculata
TTTATTTTTACAGGCGATTTATTGTTTGTTGAACTGTACAGGAATTCCATTACAATTTAGCCTGAAATTCCCTTTAAAAATTACGTTTTTGAAAGTGCTTCCATATCAAATATTGTTCAGAATGGAATTCTTAACACATGTACCAAATTTGGTGCTTTTAGACAAAAGTGCACAACTTTCAAGCTATGCCGCCCTACTATAGCAGTCAGGTAAGCTTAAAATAAACCATCAAACCATTTTGTTTCTAGGTCTAGAGCGTACTCAGCAGCACAATCTAAGAAATTTGCCAATGGTCATAATTTCTAATCATGATCATGTCCATGCAATTCCGAATACAGATTATGTGCCGTCAAATCATATTTGCTATGATTTAAATGCTCTCTTTTCTGTTGAACAAACAACCTCATCAGCGGTTACCTCAGCCTGTGTGGAGCAGGGTTTGCGATCTTGGTATCGGTCGCCAACGCCGAACTCACCGCGGCGTATAAAGCGTGGGTTCCCAAGGTCGCAATCTCCGGCACCTACTTCTGTGCCCTCCACTGGCCTCCAACTTGGCCTGTGGAATGCACGATCCTTGACCAATAAAACACATGTAGTTACTGATTTAGTTGTAGACAACAACCTGGATGTATTAGTCATTACTGAGTCATAGCTTACCGGGGAAAGTAACAGAGATGGCCACACTTTGGCAGATTTAAAGTCATACTGTATTTGCTTAATTACGATTTTGTCCACCGACCCCGCAAGTCTTCTAGAGGCGGTGGCATTTTTTGTTCTGTATATATCCACAGCTCGTTGCTCTGTTAATACCAATGATGACTTGACCTCCTTTAAATTACTTGATTTAACAATAAATCTTACCCCATCCTCTGTTGTCAGGTTATACTGCATTTATCGTCCTCCTCCCTCCTCAGGTAACAGTTTCTCTAACAGTACCTTCCTGGGGGAGTTTCTAACTCTTCTTAAAGAGGCTGCTGTTAGTGATCACCTCCCTGTACTTTTAAGTGATTTCAATGTACATGTTGATAATCCTAATGATAATTTTGCAAAATCCTTTATTCATGGGGTAGATTCTCTTTGGTTTAAGCAGCATTTCCATGAACCCACCCATCGAGCAGGGCATACTCTTGACCTACTATTTACCAGAGATTCTGATAACATCCACCATGTCAATCTCCTGTCTTCACTGCCTTCTGATCATTCTGCAATTATTGCCACAGTCAAACTCCCCCACCCACAGAACCCCAAGAAGGAAGTGACAGTGAACTTGCCAACAGATTTGCTAAGTTCTTCAGCGAGAAGGTATCTACTGTTGCATATTCCTTCACAGACTCAGTCCTGTTGCCAGCAATCACTTCTTCTGCTACTCGTTCCGAGACTGAGCTTTCTCAATTTTGTCCTGTATCAGACTTGGAAGTTAAGAAGCTCATCAAATCACTCCCATCTAAACACTGCAAATTAGATCCAATTCCTACGTGGCTTTTAAAGAACACCCTTGAGGAACTCCTCCCTATCATCACCAAGTTGTTCAATCTTTCTTTGTCTTCTGGCATCGTTCCAGATTCATTTAAAACATCACTGCTCCTTCCCCTCCTCAAGAAGCCTAACCTTGATCCCAACGGACTGAATAACTACAGGCCTGTCGCAAATCTGCCATTCCTGTGTAAGGTCTTGGAGAGGATTGTGACTTCTCAGCTGAAGGCCCATCTTGACAAACTCGGCATGCTCCCTGTTCACCAATCTGCTTACTGGAATCGTCATTCAACAGAAACTGCCTCCATTAAGGTCTTAAACGATCTTCTCTTAGCTGTAGATAAGGGCAATGAAGCTATGCACTAGCGTAGCTGAGGGGGGGGGGGGGGCAGGGGGCAGAATGCCCCCCCTGACAACTTTTCCTAGGTTTTTTAAAATAGATTTTTAAAAAATTATTATTATTTTGCCCCCACTATTATTTATGCTTGTCAGAGAATGATGTATGGAATGGAGGGAAAAATGTGCTACCCCCCCCCCCCCCCGCCCCCACTGAGCGAGTTTTAGAGGGCTGGCGAGAAGAAAAAAATACGGGTCTCCCTTCAAACAGAATTTTCCCCTCCCCCCTTGTAAAAAATTCTAGGTACGCCACTGAAGCTGTGCTTATCCTTCTAGATTACACTGCTGCATTCGACACCATCGACCACAACCTCTTGCTTCATCGCCTTGAATATGACTTTCTCATCACTGGAACTGTCCTTAATTGGATACGTTCGTAACTCCACAATCGCAGTCAACATGTGATCATCAACGATTCGCCTTCTACATCATTCCCACTGGTCTGTGGCGTTCCGCAAGGCTCTGTAATCGGCCCACTTATTTTCATTCTCTACACTAGCCCACTGGCAAAGGTCATCGATTCTCACTGTGGTATTCGACAAGCGAAGTACGCTGATGACACTCAGATTTACATAACCTTGAAGCCAAATGGCAAAGATGAAGCGGCTCAGAGACTTAGCAGCTGCCTTGAAGACATTAAAGCTTGGTCCTTTAATAACAAACTTTGCCTAAATGAAAGTAAATCAGAAATGATCCACATTACTTCCAAATTCAGAAATACTAATTCGTTTCCTGACTTGATTACTGGAGCTGGTTCACTGAAGTGTAGCGAATATGTTCGAGACCTTGGTGTATTGATTGACCAAACTGATCTCACATTTCAGCAGCATATCAAAAATATATGCAAGTCTGCTTCTTTTGGAATTTTTAAAATAGGTAAAATTAGGAAACTGCTTGACCGACCTACAACTGCAAAACTTACTCATGCTTTTGTATCCTCCCACCTTGATTACTGTAATTCCACATTTTCTGGCCTTCCTCGTTCATATCTACTTCCGCTTCAAAGAATACAAAACACTGCTGCAAGGCTCGTTGCTCTCCCCCGAAAATCTGAGCACATAACCCCAATAATACGCTCACTTCATTGGCTTCCCATAAAACATCGTATCAATTTTAAAGTTCTTCTCTTGACATACAAAATCCTCCATGGTTTTGCTCCTAAATATCTCTCAGATCTTATCTCCTTACGTTCCTCAAGTTCTTTAAGACCCCTTCGATCATCAGCAACTTTACAGTTAATTCCTGGCCCCCGTACTTCCACTTGACATGGTGATCGAGCTTTCTCTGTAATTGCCCCTATCCTTTGGAATAAATTACCAGCGCACATTCAGAGCACCGACTCCCTCAATCAGTTTAAGACCTTACTTAAAAACCATCTCTTTAATATGTAATGTTGTACCGCAAGTGCGAGGACTCAGCTGTGAGTCGGTCAAAGGAGGTGTACACCATTATGCTCTTTGTATGATTGTTTGACATTTTTCATTATTCATGTATGGTTTAGTGAGACAGCTTAGTTCCATTAATTTAATTAATTTTGTTCCAAATTTATTTTATGTTCTGGTAATTAACTCTTTGACAGAATATGGTGCGCTTAGAAACAACAGTATTAAGCGCCTAATAAATGTTATGTATTATTATGTATTATGAGTCATGGACTATCTACTCGTTTTAAAGGCATTGATTAACTTTGCCCAGGATTGAAAAAAAAAATCACTGTTCCAGCTAATGCTGTAATCATAATTGCAAACCTTTAGCTCAGACAGGAATCGCCTGAGTTTTATAAGCTGATCGGTCCTTTATATATCAAGATATTTACGACTGAACATTGATGTCGGGATAGAGTACCACCGAACCCTAAAGAACTCTTACGGTTGGCATACCTCGCTCTATCACAGAATACCGTACGGGCTGGAAACCCGCTCTGAAATCGCCAAGCGCTGGTGCTTGGTTTTTGTGACTGCAGCGCAGCGAAGAAGCCGAGCGACTTGCGCTAGCGATTGATCGCGATTTTCTCTTTTTTTAGGATAGTAAACGGGTTCCATTTTCTCTCATACTTTCACATATCCTTAATTATATATGTAGTTAGAGGACTGCACACAATTCACTGGCATTTGAGCTGATTTTACAATTTTTCACAAAGTTAATCAATCACTTTAAAGGGAAAACAAAAATGTCCTTAACTTCCGTTAGTCCACCAAAGAAATGCAAGTACTTTCCAGGTACCCATATTCCATGTTAGATATATAGGCCTGCACAATTATTTTCCATAAAGAAAATATATTTTTCAGATCATTTGTCTATGAAACAAAATGTATGCAGTAAGTGTATATATGAAACAAAACAGCTGGAATTATTCCGGATAGACAACAATAAACATAAAGAAAATTAATGTTTATGTAGATCATATTTCTACATCTAATTCTTCGACACAGTCCCAATATGAAAAAAAAACTTATTCACATGACCAATTTAACAATATTTAAAAACCCAAATAAAGAATAGATGATTTCAAAATGAAAAATTGTGAAACTTCCGTCTTATCTTTGCAATTATTTTGATGACTACTTGATGGATTTTAAATGAATTCTATCACGACATTCTCATCATTATGAAAGACACCATCTCTTCAGCAATACGTCGTGACGGTCGTGTACGGTGTGCACTGTTTGTTTTTTGTGTTGTTGTTGTTGTTTTTTTTTTGTGTTGTTTTTTTTTTTTTTTGCTGTTTGTCGTGAATAGCATGTCATGGAGTCGTGTCGTATTTGGTGTGAATCCCCCTTTAGCAGGTTCGTGTCGAAGCACTTTTCAAATTACCCTCTATGTAATTCTACTTGACGAAATTGGCATTTTCATATTATCTATAAAAGTGTTCCTGAACGCTCTCGGCTGGGTAACACAGTGCTCTAATTCTCTTCAAATTTCACGCTCGTGAGAAATATTTAGACCCGGGATTACTGCACTATGAATGTTAATCCTACTTCCAGTACTATTTTGCACTCATTTTTGGTTCATTACCAGCGCCAGTGACGTTTACTAACTTGAACTAAATACGACTTGTCATCTAAATTGGTGTTGTGAATGAACACCAATGGCTGATTGCTGATGATACAAAATTCTGGAAGGCTCTGCCTACTATTTTTGTCTGTCACGTACTGGCTGCATAATTCTCCTGTGCTTTAGAAATATCGTTCGTAATGATCTTAAGAATATGATACCATTGCAAAAAGGTTGCTTTATTCCTATAAATGATTTGAGAGAGAGAGAGAGAGAGAGAGGAAGGTAGAGAGAAAGAGAGTGTGAGAGAGAGAGAGAGAGGGGGAGGTAGAGAGAGAGAGAGAGGGGGGGGGGGTGTAGAGAGGGAGAGAGAGAGAGAGAAGAGGGGAGCAACAACAACAACAACAACAACAAAACGATGGGGAGACGTCCGGTGACTCCTCTATTTTTGGAAAAAAGCCAGACAATAACTATTGTCACGTTCTGTAAATAAACAAACTTTACCTTTATTTCAAACAGTGAACAAAAATGTAGTAGAGCGGAACCGGGGGTCGGGGGCTGCAGCCCCCTCCCCACCACTTTTTTTGAGTAGTCACGTTTCATAAAGGGTTGGAAAACTGTCAATAGACAAGTAAAATCAAATCAGCACCATAGTTCCCCTCCCCCCTCCCCCCCCCCCCCCAATCTTTCAAAAACGCTCCCCGGCCTCTGTACAGAGCTCTAAAAAGTATACCCCACTTTGGTAGCTTCGAATAAAAATGAATGTGTGACCTCGAAATTTAATTTTATATTTAAGAGGGCTTTGTGAGCACGCAAAGCGTACAAAATTGGTGATGAGCACGCGAAGCGTCCTCTCCAGATGGTGGGTGCAGGAGGGGGGGGGGAGTTTCCCCACCCCCCCCCTCCTGTGCGAAGCGCGAAAGCTCTGACGTCACTGAATAAATTTGAGAAAAAGATAACGGCTCGCAGCACCTTTTTTTGAGTAGTCACGTTTCATAAAGGGTTGGAAAACTGTCATTAGACAAGTAAAATCAAATCAGCACCATAGTTCCCCTTCCCCCTCCCCCCCCATCTTTCAAAAACGCTCCCCGGCCTCTGTACAGAGCTCTAAATGTGAACCCCCCCCCTCCCGCGCGAAGCGCGAAAGCTCTGACGTCCCTGAACAAATTTGAGAAAAAGATAACAGCTCGTAGCACCTTTTTTTTTTGAGTAGTCACGTTTCATAAAGGGTTGGAAAACTGTCATTAGACAAGTAAAATCAAATTAGCATCATAGTTCCCCTCCCCCCCCCCCCCCCCCCCCCCAATCTTTAAAAACCGCTCCCCGGCCTCTGTACAGAGCTCTAAAAAGTATACCCAACTTTGGCAGCTTCGAATAAAAATTAATATGTGACCTTGAAATTTATTTTGTATTTAAGAGGGCTTTGTGAGCACGCGAAGCGTGCAAAATTGGTGATGAGCACGCGAAGCGTGCTCCCCAGATGGTGGGTGCAGAAGGGGGGGGGGGTTGAAGTCCCCCCCCCCTCCCGCGCTAAGCGCGAAAGCTCTGACCTCACTGAACAAATTTGAGAAAAAGATAACGGCTCGTAGCACCTTTTTTTAGGCGGAAAGTTAGTTCGACGCTTTGACTGCTTTTCAATTATTTGGACGCAATACTGCATTGTATGTAACAGGGGTAAGTGCTTGGAATTAAGGGAGATCGGGTTTTCCCCTTTCCGCACGAAGCGCGAAAACTTTGACGTTATAGCAAATTTTTGAGAGAAAGATAACTGCTCGTAGCACCTTTTTAGGCCTTTTTCTCTCACTTCCTCCCGCTTTTTTGCTCTCGCCTTTTTTTCCTTTTTTTTGGGGGGGGGGGGGGGGGGGAAACCGCCCCCACTACCCCCGCCCCTGGCTACGCGCCTGAATAAAATGTGGATCAAAGCCACATGCCTGCGTTACTTTAGTCTAAAATCCTTTTAAATATCAAATTCTGATTAGTACTTCAATGATTTGTGTTTGAAATCTTTCATTGTATCTAACTTCTTAGGAGCGTTCATTGGGCCCTAATTCATTTCAGGTACGGTTAATCATAATTCATTTTGCTCAGCTTCCAAACTTCATTTCTTAATATATATATATATATATATATCATCTTCAAAATAAAATGCTCTCCTGATTTTTCAGTTTCAACATCTCGCCTACATAAGGTATTATCTTGAATAACAAATGAAACCAATGGCTTACTAACTCGAAAGACTAGTGAAATGAAATGTACTGAAGGATACGCATATTGATAAAATATATCTTTGTCCACTTTGAATGACTCAGTGGTGAAGGGCTTGCTTTAAACAAGGGATGCGGGGGAAGCCAAATTTGTGTAATCATGACAAGGAGAGTATAATAAATTTTGCTTGTAATAAGTATTTTTTTTTTTTTTTAGTTTAACTTTTGTTTCCCAAATGCACAAAGTCAATTAAATTACTTAAGTATTGTTTTCAGACTGAAATAAGTAAAGCACCATGAACGGCTTTGACAGGCATATGCTTTCCTTCATCCGCAACTTGGTAAAGGGATTTTGACACCATCTTTTAAAAACACTGGGTTTATATCCCAGAAAAGTTATCATTGGACAGAATATTTTTATTAGTTAAAGGGAAAGTCCATCCTAGTATTTAATTGATTAGAATACAAGCTGAATTTTTTTTCTTCAAAGTTCCAATATTCGGGCAAAAGGCGTCGCGGCCCCTTCGGTATGGGCATTCTGGCGAACACCACTATATTCTGGCAGACAGGTGCCAGAATATCCACATATTTGGGCAGCGGGTTCCATTATGTAACTTCTGTACACTTTCACTACGAATGTTTTTTTTTTTCTTTTAATTTTGCTCGCTCGTTGTTTCGCTCGCTCGCAAAAATTTAGAAATTGTAAAGCCATTTGGGCAACAGGCGTCAGCCCCCCCCCCCCTCTCCTTGCGAAAATGGGCCCCGATTAAGATCTCTACATCTGTGATTTTCTTTTATCATTATTGTGGGGGGGGGGGGGGAGGAGAGATTAGGGGGCAGCATTTTTGTCGGCAAATTTGGGTGTTACAAATTGCAAAATGAACGGTGATAACAATACTTTTGATAATTGGTGCACGGGTTAATTGCCTTCACATGCAGGCTCGATAAGCGCAGGTAATGACACAATCGAAATGACGCCTCTTGTTAGCCGGGCTAGGTGAGTTCAATGGACTTTCAAGAAAACACACTATTGCCCCCCCCCCCCCCCCACACTTTTGGGGTTCAAACCCATTACTAAAAACCTGAAAAGCACTTCCATCTTGTTCTTTTGCATGTCTTGAGTTTGAGAAATACTCAAATATAGATGCTCAACCAACGTCAAAGACATGCAGCACAAGTCGTAGACGTAGTCCTACGTCAGCACAGGCATAAATTATTTTGAATGTCACTTTAACCCTTTCAGGACAGGAATTATTTCAGGGCTAAATTGATCACATTTTGTTCTTCAAATTGGCAAAAATATTTTTCTTTTAGTAATACATGGTTCTATCAAAATGTAATGTCTTTGAAAACAGCAAACGTGAAAAATTTTGTCAACAAGTTTTAAGAATTGCCAATTTGGATAAAAAACAATGATTTTGAACCTCTCAATATGTTGCCAATTTAAGGATTTTAAAGCTTATCCTCCTTTTTAAAATTCCTCGCATCAAACGCAATATGGTAATGCAATACAAATGGACATAGTGTGTGCATGATTTTTTGCTCTTTCTTCTCATGCATCTGGTATATTTTTTAGGGATCTAAATCAAAGGTTACTGAGCCAAATCACAAAATGTGGTCAATTGTCTTGAAAGGGGTAAAGCGGCATGTAAAATAGATTACGCCCGTTGAGCTTAAAAGTTGAACTTAAAAGTTCAACGGGCATAAATTATTATATTTTCTAAAAGTACAAAAGAGTATTGAACCTGAAGTGAAACATCAATTGATATTCGGTCTTCGGGTTCGCGGTCAAGATCTATAGCTAATAGTCAACCCATTGCAGGAGAGTAATCTCTTTAATCGTTTTCAGAGTTATGATTATAATCTCAATGTAAATAGGTTGTGATGTATATTTAAAAACAAACATATACGATATTATGTGGCCATATAATTTTGGTTTACTCTAGACACCAGCCAAGTGCTGACAGGGCAAAGTGTTATAGTCCAACATTAACAGGAATATGCATCGTAAACAGAAACATGTTATATGGGAACTGAACTTTTTGGTGTGTGTTTACAGCCATTCAATGGTGCATGGTTAGGTTCTTTCTTTCTTTCTTTCTTTCTTTCGATTCCATGTATCAAATCTAAATGAACATTAGTCAAGAAGAAAATATGATAATATACCATGAATGCGGAGCCGACTGCATGGTTGATTTTTGTTGATATGACACATAGGACTTTCTGTCGCGTCATCAGAATTCAAAAAATAATCATGTGCATCGTGAATCATTTCACATCATTCCTTTTCATGAATCTTTCTGTCTAGCTATTTATACATGTTAATCCAGAGCAAATAAGGTTGAGCCGTATGTATTAGCATGATGGATATATTCTTCAATGGGCTCTCTGAATTTGGTTCGTGATTGAAAATTGTATTGAAGGTTTTATTGAAAATGCCATGATCGTAGTTCTATGACGGAAGTGATATGGATCAAAATGTTTTTAAATATATATCATACTATATTGACAAAGAAAATGATACCACAAATAAACGAATATGATAAAGTGTAAGTATTTTTGGACATCTCAGATGAGCAAGAGAGGGAGAAGGAGAGAGAAGAATAGGGAGAGAGAGAGAGAAAAAAAATCACCAAAAGAGTATGTCGAGAGCAAGAAGGCAAGAAGAGGGAGAGGGAGACAGAGAAAGAGAGAGAGAGAGAGAAAGTAGAAAAAGATGGAGAAAAGAGACATTGTTACGTAATAAGGCGTATATAAATTACTGATTGACCGTATAACTGTTATAGCTCACTCATCCTTCTTTACTTACGCAGAATATATAACAAATAGATATATCAATATAATAGAAGATGTTTCGGCATTTATTAAGAAATCAAATAAAAACATTGCATACAATAATGATACAAATCAGAATTGATACAAAATGTGTGACAACTGAAATACAAAAAGAATTATGTACTTAGACAATAGTGAAATTATGGAGGTAAGTCAATGTATCGAGATAAATGCAGGGGCCAGCTATCATAAGCAAGAATGTTTGAGTGGATAGTAGCCGGGGGATGGGGGCTACATGATACCTTAATATACAAGTCGATATATAGTACGGGGTGTCACGTATAAGGAAATAGATATATATTTCCAGAAATTATATAAATCGGAGTTTGTAACAAAAAAATAAACCAAAAAAAAAACGGGGTAGAAAAGAAGAGAAATTGCAAGTGCGTGTATGTGAGTGAGTGCGGGTGAAAAGTGTGCGAATCGTATATCTTCTTAAACTAATCATCTTTACAAATACTTGGATAAAAGGTATTTTTTCATTAATGCTTTGAAAGAATAAAGTGATGCAGAATGTTTAATATTGTCAGGTAAATCGTTCCAAACATCTGGGCCATGGTGTCTTATCGATTTATGGGCTAGAATTATTTTGGGGTTGGTTAAATGGAGGTCAGAAGAGTGTCGTAAAGGATAAACATGAATATTTCTATTGTACGTAAAAATATTACGAAGAGACAATGGTATAGTATTTGTCGAAATTTGTACATAAAGATTGCAGTTTGAAAGAGGTGAATATCGGTAATTTTTAATGTTTTTAATTGATAAAATATTGGATCAGTATGGGCTATGTAATGTGAATGAGTACAGATACGGAGTGCTTTCTTTTGGAGGCGCGACAATTGCTATAATTTTAATCTTATTACTATTCCCCCATACTATGTTACAGTAAGATATATAGGACAGAATGAATGAATTATAGAGCATAAATAGTGACTTTGGTTGTAGATGGTAGTTTAATCTATATAAAATGCCTATGCCTCTCGAAGCTAACATGCAAATATTACAAATGTGACTATTCCAAGTTAGATTTGAATCGACTGTTACACCTAAGATTTTTTTTCTTCCTTTTCAGTAATGGGCATATCGTCTATGAAAATATTGTTGTTAAAAACATGTTTAGATATATATTCTTAAAGTAGATGTAGTTTGTCTTGTCTATATTTAGGGAGAGTTTACCGGATTTGAACCAAAAGGATAATTTCGTTAATTCTGAATTGAGAGTTGTAACAAGGATATTTAAATCCGTATGTGAGTAAAACATGTCAGTATCATCTGCAAACAAAACGTATGTTAGGAGTGGTGATGCGTTTACAATATCATTCATATATATCAAAAATAAAAAGGGACCTAGAATAGATCCCTGTGGTACTCCGCATTTAATGGTAGTAATATTAGACGATTTAGATTTAAAAACAACATATTGACGTCTATTACGCAAATAATCTTCAAACCAAGAGATTATAATCCCTCTCACACCATATGCCTTTAGTTTACAAATTAATATCCGATGATCCATTGTATCGAAGGCTTTCGATAAGTTCATAAAAACCCCTATAGTATGTTCTCTTTTATAGAGAGGGAATCAGTTATTTTGTCGCATAATTGTAAAATTGCATAATCAGTTGAGTGATTCTCTCTGAATTCATATTGATTAGGAATTAACAAACTATTCATGTTCAAGAAAGCATATAATCGTTTATCAACTATTTTTTCTAGTATTTTCGAAATGCTTGGTAATAAAGAAATTGGTCTGTAGTTAATAATTTGAGATGGATCATCTTTTTTATATATCGGGATTATTTTTGCAATTTTCAATCAGTCTGGAAAAATACCTCGAGAGAGAGATAAACTGAAAATATGTGATGACGGGGAAGCTATGAAATGAATTATTAATTTTGCTTTATTAAAAAAACACTTAATTCCTCATGGCCGCTAGATTTGGTGGATTTTAGAGAACGTACAATTTCTAAAACCTCGTTAATATTTTTTGGATTGAAAAACAGCGAGTGCTCAACATTGTCATTGAAGTATTTCGAAAAATCATTTTCATTAGTGACTATTTTTGATGCTAAGTTTAGGCCAATATTAGTGAAGAATGTATTAAATGCATCGGCAATATCACTTGGATCCTGAATGTTACGCCAATTGTCTTTAAATTCGATAAATAACATGATATGAAAATCAAACTGTGAAGTTGACCCAAAGGACTGTTTCTTCTTTAATTCAAAGTTTGAATGTACCTAGGACTATTCCGTGACTGACTAATGCAATTAAATACATTATCAATTTTCCATTGATGGGAAGTGTATTAATTCCTATAATGATGACGTCCAAAGTTCAAGAAGATGGAAACTTTAAATTCAGTATACCCCTCTAAGTGACTGGAGTTTGGAGACTATAGCAAATTGTCGTTTTGTTATTCTTGGTAATAGCACTTGATTAGTTCTTTATACAAACGTGAATCAGTCGTGTATGTTTATTACCTTAGCGGACGGCATCTCCATTCGATTATATATTTCTTGTTTCAGGATTGATGATGTATATGATATATATATATATATAGCTAGATAATATACGGTGATTATACGGCCAAAACTCCATAGTACTTTATATGCGTGTGTGTGTGTGTGGGGGGGGGGGGGGGTGTACGTGTGTGAGGAGCACACTCGAATGTATTGTTCAAACAACAATTTCGACGGAAGCATATAGATAGTGTCAAATCAATCATCACAGATAATAAACTATGTTGACACTGATGGGACTATAGAATTACAGAAAGCCACGACATATCAATTAATTTAACCATTGTATTTTTCATTTCCCCCCTTTTGGCCGTATATAATACAGACTAATAATGAAAGTACAATGATCCTCACAATATAAAATTAATTCTGTGAAAATTGTGTGAAATACAGAAATGTTTATATTTCACTGTGAGGTTACAAATTTCCAGTTGTCTTTTGGCAAGACATTAATCTACATTTGCCACACTCGACCCAGGTGAGGTAAATGGGTACCTGGCAGGAATCAAATGCTAGAGCGCCGGAAGTGCAGCCATGCTAAAGCCAGGGTAATAATTGTGGAGCGCCAGGAGTGTCAAGTCTGACAGATATGTGCGCTATACAAGGACCCACTATTATTATTATTATTATTATTATCATTATTAACGCCGCATTGTATGAAGATTATATGATATAATATGCTTGGATATGTGTCGACACAGCATAAAGTATCTATTCACACTGGGTTGATCTATTCAACACGTCATATCCACTTGTGATGGATAATGTATGTGTGCTTAAAAGTCTTTATAGCCGTATAAAAGGGTTTACAAAAAAAAAAATCATATTTAGCTATATTACGTGGTCACTCTATTTAGTTCTAGAAATTCTAAAAGGGACAGACTGTCCATGGAGAGTTAGTTGGTCATGTCGATTGATTTTTTTTTTTTTAATTATTATTATATTGGGGGTGAAATAAATGAAACTTAAGTTGAACAGTACAACTATACAGGTGGGCTGTAGAACAGTCATGAAATGGGATAAGCGTATACTGCAGTAATAAGGAAATGTGAAAGAAGTACACCCGCAACTCGATATGTTAACAAATAATGTATTCATATCAATGACTCTAACGCGGAGATCTGATTATGTGAATATACCATCTTGGTTTTGACCCAGGCTTGTTAAGTGCCCTAACAATATTGAGTCACTAAGGAGTGAGGAACGACAGAAATTTTTGTCTTGAGAGGGAAGATGTAATTTGACTATATAGGTACGAGACTTTAGGCTCAAACATGCACAGTACGACACAATTACTATTATCCTATGTATTGAATACGTCTAGAATGCATATTTCATTAGTTCTATTCATAAATAGACCATCAATCATACCTGTGTACTGTCATAAAAGATGCAAAGAATACCTTCTTTTTATGCTCGTTTCATGTCGTTAAAGCTCACTTATAGATTTCAGTAGCAGAGAGAAAATGAAACGTGTTTTTATATATATATATATATATATATATATATATAATATATATATATATATATATATGTATATATACTCTCACATAGTTCTCCTTGTATCAAAAGATACATGTACTACGAGATTTATACTGAATGGCCTTGAGTGGGATACAAGGATATATCGCACGAGCTATGTGCATATTTCACAAGTCGGCACGACGAGTGCAATATTTTCAAAGCGAGTGCGATATACCCTTGTGTACTACGAAAGAAAAGCCTTTCCGTATTATTATTATTAATTGTTATGAAACCCAGTTCCTCAATTGTCACCAATACATGTCCTTTATGTTTTTGTATTAACTTCAAGTGGAAAAACATTTTGTCCTTACTCAAGCATCTTGCCAGGGCTGCGCGCATACATCCATTGTCTTAGCTTTCGCGTATTTAAAGGCGTATTCACTTTTACGCGTAGCGCGCACCGTAAACCAAATTTACAATTACAATTATTGATGTAGTTTAGCACACACACAAAAAGAAAACAAAAATCGAAATACTACATAAATAATGCCAAAGATTACATTGACACCACCTTTGCCGCCAAACAATCATAGATACATAAAAATACAATTCATATAAAGATGTAAATCATTTCTTCATTCTAATTAATTCACAGTCCGATCATGTATCTGTCATGAGATTCAAAATCAGTCACGACTATGACGTCATACCTGATATGAATCTGCATGGTTGCTATGGATATATAGAACTACCGAACCTCATAAAGGTGAAATCAAACCATGAAAGTCCCACAGTTGCGAACAAAACATTCTCTTTTTTAATTAGGAAGATATTCTATAGTGGGTGTATGAAGTAGAAAATGCTCACATATAAGAGATACAGTGCAGGATAAAAATAACCTGCAATGCAATATAATATAGTATAGTCCAAATTCTAAAGGGCATAGAAATCAGAGTAGAGAATGGTTTCTTTGAATCTCCGACTTGAAATAAATACGAGCGATATTTTGGGTGACGATGGTGTTTTCTGTGATCATTTTTCAAAGTATTGAGATTTGTTTAAAAGATCACATTGTTGGCAAATATCTGATCGATGCTGCATCGTTTTTTTTTTTTTCTTGTGGCAGTGATTTAGCGCTGGTGTCTAAAGGGGGCACGTACCTTAACCAAAAAAAAAAAAAAAAAAAAAAGAAGAAAGAAAGAAATAAGAAAAACAAAGGGAGAAACGGGAATTAAGGCCTTAAGAAGGCGGGATTAATCGCTCTCTTTACACTGCACATATGATTAAAAAAATCGATGCTGGTCGAGTGGTCGACGACCTATACTAAGACCGCTGCTCTCTCCCCCCCCCCCCCCCCTCCCCCCCCCCCCCCCCCCCCCCCCCCCCCCCCCCCCCCCCCCCTCCTCACCTCCACCTCTAAGCTCCACCCTTGGGCCAATACTACATGACCAATCTTCGGTATAGTAATATATGTATCGTCTATAAGCATGTAGGTGAGATCAATTGTTGGGCTTTACTTAAATCAATCAATATAACAACATACCTATAACTCGTTACATGATGGCGCTCTACCTTCCACGCTGATGCCAAGCGTCGAGAATGACCAAGTTTTCATACCCCTTTACATTAATCTGAATACAGGGGCGGCGCCAGGGTATTTTGATAGGAGGGGCAAGACGACCTAAAGATGACGTCATATTTTTTCTCCATTAAATAACAGGGGTAATATAGAGTTATATGTTTAAGACCTCTCTTTTTAATACTCCGCTTTCCTCTTTCTTCCCTTTTCTTCCCTTTTCTTCCTCCTTTTCTTCTTTTTTCTTCCTTTTTTTTCTTTTTACACTACTTGAAAAATCATAGGGGTTTTTTGGGGGCGGTCGCCCCTCTGCCCCCCCTGTAGCGCCGCCCCTGTCTGAATATTAATTAATTAATACCAATTTCGATATTTCATATATGTATATATATATATATATATATATGAAAATTATGACGATTACAATCCTACATGTGATTTTTGGGGTAGAATTCTTGTACCTTTTTTACCGTGTGGAGTCTCAATTAATATCAAAACCAACGATTCTGGGACACCTGTGGAGACTATATGGAATACTACATTCGAAAACCTCCAACCCTAGGAACCGGATAACTACCTCTTCTTCTTCTTCTTCTTCTTCTTCTTCTTCTTCTTCTTCTTCTTCTTCTTCTTCTTCTTCTTCTTCTTCTTCTTCTTCTTCTTCTTCTTCTTCTTCTTCTTCTTCTTCTTCTTCTTCTTCTTCTTCTTCTTCTTCTTCTTCTTCTTCTTCTTCTTCTTCTTCTTCTTCTTCTTCTTCTTCTTCTTCTTCTTCTTCTTCTTCTTCTTCTTCTTCTTCTTCTTCTTCTTCTTCTTCTTCTTCTTCTTCTTCTTCTTCTTCTTCTTCTTCTTCTTCTTCTTCTTTCTTCTTCTTCTTCTTCTTCTTCTTCTTCTTCTTCTTCTTCTTCTTCTTCTCCTCCTCCTCCTCCTCCTCCTCCTCCTCCTCCTCCTCCTCCTCCCCCCTCCTCCTCCTTCTTCTTCTTCTTCTTCTTCTTCTTCTTCTTCTTCTTCTTCTTCTTCTTTTTTTTTTTTCTTCTTCTTCATGAGTACGGTTCATCGGCTGGTGTAATTTCTCACTGGACATTATATGTTCTATGAAGTTCTTTCAATGGGTAATTTGGATAATTCTCTTATAGGGGAAGTTGTCGAGAGGTGATAGTCCGGGGGTAATTGTCATTAGATTGTCCCCGTGGGTAATTGTCCTTGATGCTTGTCCTAGGGGGTTGTTGTTAGGGGTAAGTGTCCCAGTGCATTGTCAAAGGGGGTAATGAGTTCGTTGTCCGGAGATATTGGGCTGCATCTATAAAACGACCAATAGCCCAGCAAATGCTAGCAAACAACAAAAAAGTGCATTCTTCTTGCTAGAAAATGCTTCCCCATGAAGCATGAACATAAAGAATTGGGTTTCATAATCAAGCTTTGCTTGATAGTTTCAAGCTCATCTCATAGTAGCTTGGCCTTTTACTTCAATTTTATTTATCAGAGAAGATCGGCCGTTATTCTTTTGCATCTTTTGTTGTTTCGTTTTTCTCTTTGAGTCTATTCGATAGATTATAATTTACTGCACTTATCAGGTTTAGGAACTAATCAAATTGATCAATCATAAAACTAATTCATATTAAGGGCGGGGAGGGGTCATGTAAAACTTGGCCTTCTCCAAATCACCTTCATCATCTTTAGTTGGGTGTCGTCTTTGAATGTCCCTTTTAATTTTAGAGGACATATTCATTAATTCTTCAGGACCTATGTCACAATGTGGATTTACAGTGTCATTATATTGTGTAATCCAGACGTGCTTATGACTTTAGACTGGTCATAGCACCTTCTATTAATAATCAGTTTTCTTTTTTGGCGGGTCCACGAGACAGTGTCAAAAGAGGGACAGACAGGTGCAAAACCGTCAGACTTGAGGCGGCTGAACCAGAAAAGGGAAATTGTTTATCGATTTCTAGACGGGGGCAAGAATCGTCCTGTCACTTGCATCATCCTATTCTATATAAGAAATGAGGTGTAAGATGTGAAGCCTTTGACGAGCGTGATGATTAGTAGCCTACGCATGCCTGAGCTCATAGCGTGTGCTGCCTTCACGATATCCCCCTTTTGAACATCCAAGATGAAAAAAAAAAAAAAAAAAAAAAGGTAGGAAAAAAAAAGAATGCTCTTAAAACACTTAATACATATAGACTTTGCATATTAATGTGCACGATGAAAGAGGACTGAAATTATTATGTGTATTTATGAAGTGAAAAGCTGAGAACAAGCATTTTCTTTTTTCTTTATTTTTTATTTCTTTATTATTTCTTTTTTCATTTTTATTTTATTTGTTTATTTATTTTTTATTTATTTATTTATTTTATTTTATTTATTTATTTTTTTTTTTTTTTTTGGGGGGGGGGTTTTCTAGTGCGTAGGGGAGGGGCAAAATGTCCACTCGGTACAAAACGGGAAAATGGTGAGTCCGGAAAAGAGAAGGCATCAGTTCGCAGACTTTCCTTTGGTAAAATCTATCATGTTCGACCGACAGCCCCCTAAAAAATGCATCACCCAAAAATATTATGTATACCTGTCAGAAGTTTATAAAAATGTATTTGGCAAAACATGCAATATCCAAGCATAATTATGAAATATATAATAAGGGAAATAAGGGAAACATTTAGCATTAAATAAGTATAATGAAGTGACAGGATAAATGATTAAGAAGAAAGCATAATATAATTTTCAGATTCCTTACTACTCTTTTCGGTGAAACTGAATAGTTGACAGTGTTTTTTTTTTTAATGCCTTATTGCTTTATTGATAGAACTAAGGAAATGATTATTGATATTACATCGATTCTCTAGTCAAAAAAATAATATCTTCGCTGTAATGGTGCATATTTTCAGGCCCTAATCTGTGTCGGAAGAGTGTGTAGGACGTCCAATGGTCCTTTCACCCATCTTTTTATAATTTGCAAATTATGCTTTTGATTTACTTTAAATTTTGTTATACATTGTATAGTGTCATTACCAGCAGCACAATGATTCAAAGCTATTTGCGACCGAGCGATTTTTTTTTCTTCATTTCGTTTTGACTGAAAGAGTTACGACAGGTCTATTCTTTAACATTCATGCAGAAACTATTTATTCATATGTTTGAAAATATTTCAGAGTTTATTTCAGGGCATGATATAAGAGAGGTGTTCAATTTGCCCTGTTTGGCTTTACACGTGCCCCAATATTAGCTCTGCTTACCTTTCTGACGGTTGGCTTTAAAACGTCTAACTTCACAATATTGTTTTGCGAGGTCTCATTGCGACCGAGCGAGAAAGCTTTTGAAAAATTCTCCTTGATTTATCTGGAGATTCAAATTTCAGCCATGCTTGATTAAAAAAATCAAAAGATTAGCAACTGATTCATGCAAATCTTCCAGAGAAAACTTTCTTCCTTTTACAATACGTCACTTTGACTGTCATCAACATCTATGATACTGAGTTGTCTTTATTCATTGTTTACAATCCTCCAGCCTTTAGGTTCAAGCTTCTTCCAAGATCAAAGAATGTGGTACACAGAATACGAATTTCATCAGTGGTGTTTACAAAACTCCTTGGTTTTTCAACAAAAAACAAAAAAAAATCTTTCAAGTCAAGTCTATTTTGTAATGTCAAATCGGACACTCTCACTTTATACATGCAGAGTGGAACATTTCATAGCATTCCTCCTTATTTGCCTCCCTGGAAAAGTACGAATGTTGTGCAAACTAAAGAGCCTGTTAAGAGCAGCTTGTCTGTCGTTGGGTACAGACCCCTAATTCTTATAATGGACACTCAAGGCTCTTAGATGAGTCTTTTAGAGGAAAATGTTGCAGCTCCGAAACGGGAGATGTTTGCAAATTGGGCAACAAACTGATGCAGTAAAACCTCGCAATCTTTCTTGCTCCCTTTTCTTTAGGATTGCACTTTTGAGAGATGACGTAAATGCAGTCGATTAAAAGCTCGTTGTTGAGAAATTGATAATTCCATCCATCATTCCAGTCATATGATACCATTTGATGATGATGTCTCATAAACTGATAGATAAAAATCACATGATGGAACAGCTCACTTATAGTGACAGGGAATGAGTAATTTAATAGAATGTCCACTCGCCCCTCCCCCCAAAGAAAAGGGACTTGTAAGAGTGTTTTTCACAAAAGAGCTGAGGTCTTAAACATCATCAACAAAACAAAATTATTCTACAGCAAAGTATGTCTATAGCTAAACAGAATTCTATATTTCCACTCTTATTCTCACATTTTAGATATCTTCCAAAGATTTTTTTTTTTCAGAACTCATTGGAAAACCAAATCATTCTATAGTAAGACAATAAGATGATTCTGAACAGAATATTTAAAATTGTGTTGACATCTCTTACTACATGATTTCTTCTCATTTATCAGCCATCATCTCTTTGTTTACAATCACGTCGACGAGAAGTACCATAAGAAAATGTTCCTAAAAATCTCCCTGAGTAAGATCAGTTAAAAATTGTTATTATAATGCCATAATTGTTTGAGCATGTAACCACATGCAACCACGTGTAATTATCTATATTCATAGAACTATATTAGTAATTTCACTTTACGGTTCTATGAATATAGATAAAGTGTGCAGTGAAGAACGCATTTCCTAGAATATGGATCACAGATTATATGCAATGGGATGGCAATTTTAAGACTTACAGAGACTCGTTTGGCTTTGCAGATGGGAGTGAACCTTTAACTGCGGATTTTTGTCTAATGTCACATCACCTTTCATCTGAGCCTACCACGGAGCGCCAAACACACACCAACTCGGCATCCTCGGATGCATCTCCTGATGAGAAAGTGGTGAGATGATCAGGGTTAGATGTCCTTGCGTCAACAAGCGCGTCGAGAAATAGCCTAGATGCCATTATCATAACGCGATGAGAGAATGGAGGACTAGTTTGGATGTAGGAGGATCGCTCAGAGTACCATTAAGGTACCCCCGCAAAGATCCTGGAGAGGTGCAGGGGGGGGGGGGGAGAGGAAGGGCCTATTCTTTGTGTGTTGATGGAGGACTAGTTTGGATGTAGGAGGATCGCTTAGAGTACCATTAAGGTACCCTTGCAAAGATCCTGAAGATATGCAGGGGTAAACTAGAAAGGGTTCATGCTTTCCGTGGTCTGAGCATACATCATGTACATGGTATATGAAAATGAAAGGAGCATTATTCAGGGACATGTTGATAAAACAAAAGATCCCCTCCATAGGGGATGGGGATGTACCAGTAGGCAGCACTGCGTTATATAGGCAAACTACATTGTTTTTGTTTTTTATGGGAATTCAAAGAAGGTGGGTGCATGCGGTGAAGAACGTCGGCTCAATCCTGTGTTGGATACGCCACTGAGAAAAAGAAAGAAAAGAAATCACAGGAAATAAAATATTATTAGTACGGTACTGGCAGATTAGTAAAATACTAATACTGATAATACTTCACATTCCAACACCTGGCCCAAGGGCGGATCCAGTACTGCCAGAAAGTGGGAGGGGCAAAATTTCCTTTTCCCTACTTTTCCCTGGAATATAAATTTCAAAGGTGCCGCCATCACACCCAGACGCGATCAGCAGGATGATTTGCCGATGATTTTATGCCGCTTTTGGAGAGTTGTGAGTTACTGCTGGCACTTTTCCGACGTTTTTACATTTTTAAAGATTTATACATCATCTGAGTAACGCTTGAATTTGCATTCAACACAACATAATGCCAGTTATTACCGCATGGGAAAACGGAAATGAATACCGCGCACTTATTTGCTGATTATCATCTCATCTCAGTTCAATTCAATTCAGTTCAATTCAATTTCAATTCAATTCAGTTAAATTCAATTCAATTCAGTTAAATTCAATTCAATTCAATTCAATTTACTTTATTTCATCATCAAATAAAAATAATACATTTTCATACATAAATGGCATTGTACAAATAATAATTATGAAGCGAAATGAAATTACAAATAAAGCTGTAGTTCCACAATGCATGCAATATCATTATCTCGAATAAAGATAAGTCCTTCTATAAAATAAAATCTTTAAAAGTGGTCATCATGCTCATGGTGCCTCGTTCTATCCTTTTCTCTAGTTAGTGAACACAGAATTTATTTCGTGTTATTTCGTATTATCTCATTTAGAAATGCAGTTGCGAATGCATTACCTTCACCATCATTATTTTCTTTAGCATTATTTACCATCTGGGCCCCGTTTCATAAAACTTGTTACCAGTAACAAGTTGCAATAATTGTTATAAGCTATATACTGAAATCCTTGAATCTGATTGGCTGAGAGCAGATTTGTCAGAGAAATGGGGCCGTTGTTATTCATAACAAGGACAGGGCCCTGCTCTTTTCAGTCCTGTATCGTTCTCCTCGTCCCTCCTCCTCCTTCTTCTTCTTTCAATTTATATTATCTATCCCAATGTCACTTCCAACAATGTACATACATAATTCTTTATAAGCATTCATGGCGGTTTAATGTAAGTTAATATTTGAAGTATATTAAATAAGATATGGAAAAATACCAAAAGGCCATCTCTCTGCTTTGATATGAGGTGCTGGTGGCCAAAATATTGGTAGTTCAAACTTTTGGGGGGAGGGCTGCAGACCATATAGCTCCCGCCTTGTACTCCTCTGGGATGGTAATGTTTCAATGCGTGACTCACCTTAAATATATTTATAAAAATGTGTAAAGGTATATAGTGTACAAACGTATTAAATATGTTCACATCATAATGACTAATGCAAAGTTTTTTTTTTCTTCAGTGGAGAATCACTTCGAGAAAGTCATCTCGCGATAAACTTGTTACTCTGTGATATTTTTCACGTTTTGTAGTCAACTTAGTTTGCAATTGCTTGCAAATTTTAATTTCTTTATTTTTATTTTTTTGTTGATAGTTTTCATTCGAGAGGACTAGAAAATGTTGTTTTTTTTGTATGGTCATCACACTGTCCACTTATTCCTCTATAAATTGGGCAAAAATATTCCGGGTGATGTGTGATATTCTCATTTTGAGTGTATAATGATAATATATGTAAAAATAATCAAGCTCCTAAACATAAGTCTCTCTAAATGGTACAGATCTTTTTGAGATATATAAGACAGAAAAATTTAATGTAGAGCAATTCATAAATGTTATATAAAGGAATGGATCATATAAAAATCAAATTTACATGACAATCGGTTTTTAATGAACTTTATCGGTAAGTGCACTTCTGGAAATGATTCTGAAATTAAAATGTCTGGTAACAGATTGGTTCTTACGACAGCCTTGGGATCATGAAATGATTCACATACCTATTAATACATTGATGTCCTTGTATTATTCATCTCACAGACGAGTGGGGGGAAAGTCATCAAATATTCACATCAATCACAACAATTATAATGCTTTCATTTCTGCACCAAGACTGCTGGACCATATTGGGATTAGGCCGGCATATCCGAGCTTGACCGGAGGCTGCTAAGAGGGGAGAGCAGTAGATAGGTAGAAAAGCAGGATGGGGATTAGTTGGACAAAAGAGAGAAGAGGTGGGGAAGAGAGAGAAAGAGAAAGTGGGGAATAGAGAGAGAGAGACACACACACACAGAGACAGAGAGACAGAGAGAGAGAGAGAGAGACAGAGAGAGACAGAGAAGGAAGAAAAAAGAGAAAAAGAAATAAGAAATATAGAAAACCTATTAGTTATAAAAGAAAACGGAGGTGGTAGGAAGAGATATAGAAAGATAGATATAGTTGGAGACACATAGAGAGATACATTCAAAGAAAAGGAGAGGAAAGAGAGTGAAAAAAAAAGAGAGTGACAAATATGTAACGGGGAAAGAAGGGTGGGAGGGTGATGAAGAGATACAGAAAGAGAAAAGGAAAATAAGGGAGAGTGAAATAGAGAGAAAGAGAGGGAGAGGGTGGAGGTAAGGAGAAAGAGAGAGACAGAGAGACAGAGAGAGATTTTTTTTTTAGGGGGGGGGGGTGAGGGGGTAAGTCAGAGGAGATGGATTGTCTTCTTAAACACGTGACGTGTAATGTCATTAAACTTTAGCAGATAGCCCGCCTCAAGCGCTACCAATCAGACTGATTGCCACCCTATAGATTTTTGGGAGCCCCTTTCAACTCTCCCAAGTTAATGTCGTCAATTAAAAGAAGACGGAGAATTTTGAAAGCATTCCTCGTTCCCTCTCTACCCAAAGAAGAATCAATAGGCGTACTCACCCAGTAGACGTCAACACCGTGACGAAAATCTCGGCGGGGTACGACAATAAACTTCATGTTATCCGCGTGCTGAGCTATAGGACCTACGGATGTAGTCATAGAAAAGATGATTTTTTTTTTACCCCCCTCGCTGATTGAGAGTAGTTCGATGACGATTGGTGCCTTTCAGACCCTGCATGATCGCATCTCGTCTTCGCCACTTTCTGACCACGCTTGGCTTATCTTACGTCTTCTGTTACACTTTGAATGCTTTGGAGGGTCTCCTTACTTCTATTGTCCTTCTCCTCTTCCACTTTCGTCTCATCTTCCATTTTTTCGTCTGCGATTCTTTCACTCGCTCCCCTCCTGTTGAAGGAATGTGCACTTGTAAAATTAAATCTAAATATTTTTTTTAGGTTGCGCCCGTAATTAAACCTTTGCTGAATTCTAAATTTTACATCTTTCATCGATATCATGGGTGCTCAATTCAACTCAGTTCAACCTAAGGACAGTAATGTTGTTATTCTCAAATGTGTATAAGAAAAATAGATAAATTGGGTACCTGATGATAAAAAGAGAAAACAATAAGTACTCATTAGAAATCATTCATTTTCTGGAATGAATGAAATCTCTTTGATCTCATTTGAAACCAAACCGAAAAAAAAATGTATGCTTAGTGAAGCAAATCAGTAACA
This sequence comes from Heliocidaris tuberculata, assembly GCA_025618425.1. NCBI lineage: Eukaryota > Metazoa > Echinodermata > Echinoidea > Camarodonta > Echinometridae > Heliocidaris > Heliocidaris tuberculata. The sequence continues at coordinate 17,592,855 of CM046834.1, forward strand.
CTGGTTATAGCAGCTAAAATTCCATCAAGGCTTCAGTCATCATCGCACAGCAGGCTGTTATTAACAGCCGTACATGATGGTCACAGGCAATTCTTATATTTCCTTCCGATCGCTATATAGCACAAGGATTATCACGCGATCTGAACCTCCAGTCAAAATACAATTACTACCCAGACCGGTAATGAAGTTTGAACGTCTGCATTGCTGGAGAAAGTTATTTACCGACATTTTAACATCTACTTCAGATAGTTGCATGGCTGCCGAGATGGAGTCAACGATCAAGACATAACACGCGTGCTATAGTCCCTGAATAGCAAACCTCAAACCCGTCACGTACGGATATTTGCGTAACATTTTGGTCTTATCTGTACATATCGGGTACGGCGTGCTGTTTGTCTATAAGCTCTATTTGAGAGCAGCGTCCCCCGTTTGCAGCTTTATCATTTTTCTTCTTTTACAGTTCGTGATTCTTTTTCTTACCTTTAAAAGAGGTCTTTCTTTTCTCTTTATTTTTTTTACATCATATTTTGATTGACTCTTCCTAATTCTGTGATTATGTTGTATATGAGGGGGGGGGGGGGAGGGGGTTTAAATTTATATTATTTTTTGTTGATGTTTTTCTGTATTTGTTGTCTCTGTTCATTCCAATCTCTGTAACAATTATATGTAAATTTGTGATTCTGATGATCTAATAAAACATGTAAATATTTAAAAAAAAAGTGTTTGAACCATAAACGCTGTACTCAACCTAAGATGTATATCTTAACAAGGGGGTTTAACTGAAATGATATTTTCTTGTAGGCCTACTTCATTGTGAGATTTTTTTGTTTTTGTTTCAAAATCCATGATTAAACACTTTTATCAATACAATATATGGGAAAAGAGGAAGAGAGGGAAAAACAGAGCACCCCCCCTCCCGCGCGAAGCGCGAAAGCTTTGACGTTCTGGTAAATTTGAGAGAAAGATAACGGCTCGTGTAGCACCCTTTTTTAAGGTGAAAGGTTAGTTCGACGCCCTGACTGCTTTTCAATTATTTGGACGGAATACTGCACTGTATGTAACAGGGAGGGGGGTCCCCCTTCCCGCGCGTAGCGCAAAAACTTTGACGTTTTAGCCAATTTTGAGAGAAAGACAACGGCTCGTAGCACCTTTCAAGCTAGGCTTTTTTCTCTCATTTCCCCCGCTTTTTCGCTCTCAAAGAGAGAACGAGGGTGGGGGGGGGGGGGGAGGGGAGAGAGAGAGAGAGAGAGAGAGAGAGATTGTTGGTTATCAAACAAAAATCAAATTCTCCTGTTCTTATTCAATTCTTCCAATTTTCTCAGTTCCCCTCTGATCCTTTAATTGCTGCCGTCCCCTTCTCCTACCCCGTCTATCGCTCCTGAAGCTCTTATATTTTAAGTATTAATTGTATTAATATTTTATTTAAGACCAAATACACACAATATTTTATGCACAAGCGAACTCTAAATGAACCTTCATGCCAATTTCCATTAGACGATCGTCTTCATATCGTCTGAATTCATTTCCAATGCCACAGTTTTACTTCAGCTTAAGATCGCTACCAATTGTAAATATAAAGACCTATAATATGAAGCATCTTGGTTCTGTAATGTATATTTCTATTGTTAGATATTCAATTTAATTCCATTCTAACAATTTTTATTTTTGAAGCTTTAAAAATTACATTGGATACAAACCGATCAGAATTTATAGAGATAAAGCAACCAAACAAGGGTATTATGAAGGTCTGCTAGAAAATATGGAATATCTTGGTTCTATGTAAATGAAATACATGTTTATATATTGTTAGACATTCAACTTAATTCCATTCTAATAGTGTTTTTTTATTTCTGAAGAGTTAAAATCACATAGAACACAACTCGAACATTATGTTTTATAAACAATTATTGATAAAGAAAGGGAAACTATAGAGGGAAGCAAAGTAAAGCTTGTAAATGTATATAACTCCCTTTACATTAATGTTGCTAAAATTGAATGTATTTCTTATTCAACTCTTGCTGATTGTGTAAAATTATGCAACCTCTTCTAGTATTTTTTCAAAGAATAAATATATTTGTTGTTTTCGTAGAAATTGCTCTGAAAGAAAATGGTTGCATTATGATTTATCCCTTTTCAATTAGAAAAGAGAGAGAGAGAGAGAGACGTCGTTCTATAACTGTAATAGCAAAGATCCATATCCCATCCAAATCAAGTCTAGCAATGTCATAAAAGTGGGTTACTCCAGCCCAATTAGCTAGATGAAAGTGGGAGTATTGAAAGGCGATTTGTCCCTTCAGAATTTATCATCATTTCCGTTTCTCAGTCTACACGATCTTTTAAGAGTTGAAGTCCATGCAAGTATAGGCAAGGAGGAAATATTGTGTGGTCCGGTACATCTTTGGGATAAAGACAACTTACCTGAAATCCATTATGAAATGTAAATGTGTTACATAATGTTGCCACAAGAAAATGATATATAGACCAGGGATCTATCTCTCACATGAAAAAAACACAGTTGCTCAGAGATGTGAGTATCTTGCTATCTATGAAGTAAAAACCAAAGAAATCACAGGACATTTATCAAAATTATGTCAATAGACTTGAAGATTAAAATTGCATTTTCTTCCTTATTTACTTGGAGACGTCTATATTATATTGAGGGCCTGAAGACTTCAAGATTAAAGATTTTTAGATTGTATGGCAGTACTCCACCCGTATACTCGACCACAATGGTCTAGAAATTCGAGGCCTAATATACTTTGGCTTGGTATATACCATAATATAACCGCTGGAGTCTCTATTTCAAGAACCGTCTGTATGATTTTATTTAATCTCAGTCCCCAACGAGTTCTTGTGCATTTTCCAATTATGTTTCATCAGAAAACATGGAAAAGCAATATAACCATCCGAGCATACTCCCACCGTCAGTCTAATATACCTCAGAGGGAGAAAAGGCGGCGGGACTGCATCACGGTAATTTTGGTTTATCTCCGAAGAACCGAGGAGATGCATATAAGTTGTTGGCATGTACATTAAGCACTGTTTTTTGTTTCAAAGAAATATTATTGAATTGGAATGCCATTTCCAAAATTGTTTCCATACATGCTTGCATAGAGAGAGGGTGAGGGTGAGAGAGAGAGAGAGACAGACAGACAGACAGAGAGACAGAGAGAGAGGGAGAGAGACAGACAGACAGAGAGGCATGGAGGCATGGAATGTGAAACCAAGAATCAAACATTACAGTAAGTTACTGAAAATGTGCATCAAAAAAGTATAATTATGAGGCAACGACAACAGAGTGAGAGAGATTGCGAGAGGCTCAGAGAGAGAAAGAGATAGACAGAAGATGAGAGACAGAGAAAGAGAAAAGAGAGAGAGAGAGGGAGGGGGTGAAGATGAAGGAAAAGCAGATGAGACATGCTGAAAACATTAATGATGAACCCCTATTCCATTTCACTTTAGGTCTTCTTAACTCTATGGAAGCATACGAGGAAGAAAGAAACCCGTATACTCTCGAACGGCTTTCTTTTAATAATAGCTCATTTTGTTTCTTATTTTCCCCGATACTTAGATCCAGGGCGCATATTCGTGACCTCGTTTCTTCTCAGGCCCATTAAATTCATTAGCAAACTTTTTGCTCTTTTTTTTTTTGGGGGGGGGGGGGCGCATTTAAACAAATCGTCTAAATTTTCCCTTTATGGCCTGGATGAGCGTCATTGTTTCTCGACCTCAAGGAGCAGTGAACCAACAGCCACCTCTGGAGATTCGAGTTTCCTTGATAAATTCCTTGATAAATGTGACACTGAGGTGATGTGAGGTAACCGGCTGCTTAGCGAGGATCACCTCTTAAGATCCTGCTCGCTAATGCACCCGAGTAATCAGCCAACCATTCAACGATCTTACCACGGCTTACCATCGGACGAGTCGAGTAGAAAACAGGACGCGTAATTGATTATCAGGGACTATTGCACTTGACTTGAGGGCTGAAAGCCATGGGAAAAGGGATTGTATCAAACGAAGCCAAGTCTGAAATACGACGATGACGAATAGACACGAAAACGAAGGCTGTAATTTGAGAGCCGTAATGAATTTGGGATTTCAATTCGCCGAGTGGTTTTATAATCTGATATCTTATGCTATAGCGACGGAAGGCAAGAAAAAAAAAATATATCCCCTAATATAAACCTATACACCACTGGCTAGAGAGTTTTATTCGAAAGAATCGATTAGAGACATTGAAGTTAGTGAGCGACCTGGTGGGAATTTGTGTTAATGCATGAGAGTGAAAATGGCTAAAATTTAAATCCATCGATCTCCTTCTCGAGGTACTCTCTCACAAAGCGAGTCAAGCATCCACCTTGAGAACTATCGACTATAGTGCGACTGGTTCTTTAAGAACTCTGCCAAAAGAACACAATACATAAATACTATTTTAATGTGCAATAGTGTAACATATACATGATCTATATCGCCGCATGTGCTTATCAGGGCGTGTCAGATCACAGTATTCACAGCAAATCATGAGAAAATTGATAACGCTCATTTTTCCCGCTACGAAACAATGGATCAAGGTTAACGTGGTAACATTATGGATTATGGATGGCAGGTGGTGACGTGTTTGTACAATATACAGTCAGTATACACCAATGTATACCAGACAAAGTAATACAGAGATAAATGTCATAATGTTTCCAGTTTATGACTGATGTTTTAGAGTGTAAAGATAGAATGCATTAATTATACAGGGATTAAAGAGAGACACCTGTGCATTGAATACACACACACACACACACGTACACCCGCGCGCACACACACACACACACACACACACACACACCCGTCCATCAATGTCAATAACTCAAAACGATAAGTTGAGAAAATATACAAATTAAACGTTTGCAGAGTAACACCCTCTTTCATTTGATTACTTTCAGAAAGCATTGTAGGCGGGTCGAAATAAAAACCCTATAATCTACTTACAGATCCCATGTAGGCCTATACAACTATACACCTCGGGATACGCTCTCATGGCGACACACACCATCCTGCCCTGAGGAGATCGATGGTCTCCAATTTCATCTCCCTAAGACAAATCATCGCATCTGGTATCATAGTAGGCAGGTCGCGAGATGTAGGTCCTATATACCAACATGACCCATGCAAACGGTCAAGTCCATCATTCAAGACTGCAAGGAGGAGTAGTCAACGGCAATGGAATTACAGAGATGCCTTCGTCCAGCCATAATGTTATGGCAAACCATCTTACCATTGTCGTGTTCTAAACATACCCCCTAGATGTTTAAACAAGTTATACAATAGGAAAATAATTAGAAAGAAAAAATCAGTAGACGAATTCACAATTAACGTCTTTAAATTACCGACGTTTCATCTCTTAGATCCTTATTACAATGTATACTGTATTACATTCCCCTGTTACCATGGCCACGTGGTATTTGCATTCCAATAGTCAGAATGTATAGATTGCATACATTTGTTGTTGCTATGTCGGACAAACGTGTGACAATGTTTATGGTTGACATTTAGCAACTTTTGTAGTAGAAGTATGTTTAACATATGAATACATTTGTGAACTGGTCATGAAAAAAGCTCTTTTTTTTTTTTTAATGTTCTCCTAATCTCAACTCATTCGCGCGTATTATAGTACTACATGGTCTGACCAGACAGAAGTCCGAACACTTAGTGCTTCTTTTACAGTTGGTAAAGTAAATAAAAAGAAAATAAAATTGACCAAAAAGGTTTATTCACATGTTTACAAGTTTCATCGCGATATTGATAAACTATTGAGATTTAAAATACACGCAGCATTGAAGCTATAAACCAAATGCTAAAAAAAAATAAATTGATATCTACTTTTCCTTTTCTTTTCAAGCTATAATGTTAGGCAATATACTGGCATCGATTATTTCTAAGATTGCCTATTTACTTTGGTTGTAAAATAATTCTCATACAGTTTCTCTTATCATGCTGAGGCAACTTTGATTGGCCAACTTCAAATCTCTGCCCCAAATTGATTATATTGAAATCCTATCTCCCAGGCTTAATAGCAAATTTCCATTAGGCGGATCATCAGTATTTGAAATGTAGAATTTGTTTTGTTGCTACGGATATGCAACTGCAAGTCTGCAAAGATGGTGTATTGATGGAATACAGAACGACAAAAAGTGCCCTACAAAATATGTTTCTATTGCGGGCAGACTTGCCAATGCATGGGATATTAGGGGGAAAAAATCGCCCTTATCGTTCCTAGAGTATTGTTAATATTGCCCTCTTTAAAAATACTGGACAAGAAAAATAAAATGACCAAACATGAGGGCAATTATGTGTCTGACAGACTTTGGGCAGTTTTATGTCTAACTTGGGAATTTATTTCCCCCAAAAGTGGATCGGACTCAAAATTGCCCTCATGATGAGAATTTTTTCTTCAATTTTTTTGTTACAGTTTACAAGAGGGAGAAATAAATGATATATATTTCGCGGAGTCGATGGGGGGGGGGGGGCTGGAGTGGTTGTTTGTATCAGTTCAGGGATTAAATGTATATCCCATGGAACAAAAGCCTCTGATTCATGTCCTCCCATGAGCGTAGTCATGCATAATTACCTCTTCATTTTGGGGGATGCTCTGAATAAATCACCTCCCACTATAAACATGCTAAAGATATATACTAATCCATGCCTACGCCATGACCCCAACCATCCCATCCAGAAGAGGGATCTTTCTTTTTAAATGTTTACTCAGCTAATTTTTTGAATCTACTACATTTCTTATTTCGCATTTGAATTAGTTTCATCACAGTTGTGGAAGTTAGATTGAAAGTGGGAGGGCATTACAAGACTATCGTTTTACAAGGAGCCTGACAAGACAGGTGAATACAGGTGCATACAGGTGAATACGTTTAATGCTTATACACCAAACTGCACTCACCTATTATAATCCATCCCGCGTAAATGCCTTATAAAAAAAGAAAAGAAAAATCATGTGTTAAACAACTTTAATGTCGACTTAAAACGTGTTGTAAAGACAAGAACATGACAGTGATTTCCATTCAATATATTGGACCTCCGAAGAAAAAAAAATACATAGTCGCGTCACTCGTGTGGCGACGATTTATACAATTCATTTATACAATTCAATCATCTCCTTCCCATCCTATAAGCAAGAATTATCAAAGAAAAAAATCAATTTGTCTGTGATCACTCACGCTCTGTTAGAGTCCGTGATTCCCACGGCGGGGAGACGAGAATAGATAGCCCTAAGTAAAGGCCTAGCTAAGCGTGAAGAAATGGATGCTTCATAGGACAGTATATCTTTGAAGGTCTAAGTTTCAACTCAACTTAAAAATTTGTCATCTCAGTTGTCACGAAGGAAACAAATTTGCTGGTAGCCGTGTGCGCAGATCATTCCCGGGATAGGGGGTGGGGGGGGGGGGGGTGTAAAGGGGCATGGAATAGAATATTAAATGCCTCTATATGGTGTCAAATGCCTCCCACCCCAACACTATGTTTCAAAATCGAAGTGCGCTGAAGTAAATTTATATACTTTTGAATTTATTTGCGCAAATATCCAATTAAATCAAACCAAATAAAGAAAAACACAAGTCCTGAAATCCAGACACTACAATTATAACCATTATGGAGAAAGGCCTATGTTTTATATACAATGATGTCAGCAAAAGTCTTGAATGTTTGTTGTTCTCATAGTGTGTATTTTAGTAATGAGGTCATGTGAAAATTTTTAGAAACAACAATATTTCACCTTCATCTTCAGCAGAAAATAAAATTGCATTTTTAAAAAATCATTTTAAAATTGTTATCGTGTCGTCCTTATGTAAATCAAAATAGCTTTGTTATGAATAATGTTAAGTGAAAGTCTCTCGAACCTCAGTAGTTTGCATTTTTTTCTTATAGTTCCAAAGAAGCAATGTCGTAACCCTTTTAGATAAAGTGTTGTAATAATCTGAAGGTATATCATGCTACACGATTATGGAGGGGGCGTCCGATGTTCCCTGGTACATCGCGCATGTCGGGCGTTGTTTTCTTGTATGTAACTTATGTACTTTTGTTATGATGCCATATATTGTTGAGTTATGTACATATATAAATATTGTTGTACCGATCAGCCTGTACATTATGTTGATTGAAATCAATAAAACACATAAATGAAATGATAAAAATGATAAAAATCTTGCCTCTATGTTCCCTCTTTTCCGCATGTTTCTCGAGGCATGGTTAGGGTTAGGGTTGGGTTTGGGACGATAGAGGTATGCAGAAAGAGGGTTAGTTTACTAACCACGTCACTTATTAGTGACCCCCCTCCCACAGTAGGGAGATTTTTCATTTTTAGGGTTGCCAGCTTGCGATTTTAAGCATACTTGCATGCTCTATTTTTTCTCTTTTTTGCCCAAATAATTGGGGGGGGGGGGGACTACAGCCCCATCCCCGCCCCCCCCCCCCCCGGCCCTGGCTCCGCGGTCCCTGGGTTTGTCCCAACGGCGATGCAGGCACAAGGCGCGAAACGGCGATGTCTGTGAGCCGCGTAGCGTCGCGTCGATTTTTTGTTTGTTTGTTTGTTTGTTTGTTTTTTGCTTTTTGAACCCCTGTAAGTGATGTTTTCCTGGCATCTACTAACGCAATGGAGACCATAAAAAGCAGTCCATAATAACGTCTTTTTAGATCAAGTAACAGTTTAATACACAGTTATATCCAGAGTTATCGTGTGTTTGGTTATCAACTTAATAAATTACCAGATGAGTTGAATAATATTATATCTTCTCACAATATTTTCACTTGAAATTTTCCTCTCCAGTGTGTGTTATTTCTTTTTTCTAATTCTAACCACATGTTTAAAAGTCAAGATACTAAAGAAAAGTAACTGGGAATATAAGAAAGATTCGTGATAAAAAGGTAGATTTATGACAGTGTAACATTATGTTGACTTGTATAGTACCACAAATCTTAAATATAGGTAACCTCTATGATGTAAATGATGATACTGGCCATGCCAGTGAAGTAGAAATTAAAATTAAGTTCAACTAAATGTTGCTTATTCAGCCAATTGAAGGTCACGATGTAACTTTCGTGATGTAACCGTAAACGTACGTTATCATACGTAAAAAATGTGTGTAGGATATACGTAACAACTATCCAAATTGGTAGCAAACTTAAATTTACACCATATATATGAGGTTCTGGGTGAGCTTAGCAATCATTTTTAAGGCCAAAATTGTTTTCAAACAACTTTAATGTAACATACGTTACCAATTTGAAACAAACATTATGGCCAAATCACATATCGTTAAAAATCGTTAACAGACACCTGTTGATATGTGCATAGAAAAAGTAACACATGTTCACTTGGTAGTCGGGGGGGGGGGGGTTAAAACATATTGCCCGAGGCTGAGCCTGAGACAGAGTGCTATATAGGAGCATATTGTGTGAGTCTGGACATATTATGATGGCGTTTTCCTATGCACATTAAATGTTTACTTGGCAGCCCAAGGGGGGGGGGGGTTTAAACCCCCTAACCCCCCCCCCCCCCCCCGTAGATCCGCCACTGAAGATGAAATCCCGATTCTATTATGAAATTATTTTTTTTTAGTGATAAAATTTGTTATAATTTTAACTCAAGTTGGAAATACAGAATAAAAATAGAAAGACAAGATGAAAAAAAAACCCCGTTGAGATCGATGCGTATGATTTTATGTATCATATACCTCGACAGAAAAACCTTAAAAAAATAATAATATTCTTTGCATAATTACGATTAGTTTCACAAAGGGTTGGAAAATATTGAGAGATAACAAAAAATGGAGAATTGAATTTAATACGATAGGACTTTGAAGAAAAGGGCGAGCTTATTTCATTAGCGATGTAAAATGGATTAAAGGTATTCATTATCAAATTAACGATTCCTACTAAACGTAGCAAAGAATCCAATTCAATTTTCTAAATTTATAAAACTACAAGCTTTAATTCTAGAAGAGGTGAAAAGAAGAAGAAATTTGATAACATAATAGCCTACTAATTATACGTTTGATTCTACATCCAAGAAATGTTAAGAAGAAAGAGTAAAATGAACTCTTAATAAAGAATTGGAATTAAATAGGATATAGCGAACCATCTAAAATAAAAGGATGTCACCAAAGCACGAGGGGATATTGAATTGAATTGAATTGAATTTTATTTCCACATATCCATTAATAAAAACGTCCATAAAACATGCCAAATATAATGTACAAACAATAACATAGTACAAACAAGTATACACAAAGAAGAAAGAAGACAAGAATAAATGTAAATATGGTGGGATCATAAAAAGTTCCGTAAAAAAATCTTGTAGACATGATCCCATTTCAAATGAAAACAAAAAGATACATCGTATTGTTTAAACTATCTATCATGCCACTTGTGTTTGTAGTCCCGTATACCAATTTCTGTGTGCAGAACATGTGCTTTTCAGTGAGATTGGATCAATTTCTTTTTTGTTTTGATGATTCCAAAACAACACAGTATAAAACAATTCTTATGTAGACATGATCAACCTTTCCCAATTCCTTTGAGACAGGTTCTTTCACAATGTAATTGCATGACCAGAACTCTACTTTATCTTTAAATTGATAAACTATTAAAAGGCGATAAAATTATATGAATAACTTCGCAAATATCAATGAATATCAGGAATCATCAGTCGATATAAAGTATTATGTTTATGCGTAAAAAAAATTATAAAAATAAAAAGGAAGAGAAAATCAAGCGACGGTTTTTTTTAAATACACATTACACAATGCATTATTCTTGATAATATAACGAGACGTGGAAGAAGGACGCAGGACTAGTTCAATTTGTCTTAACTGACTCAAATGTTTATTGATCATATCAGGAACATAATCGTTTTCCAGAAGAATAATGCAAATAAACCAATCGAAAATATGTTCAAATCAGTTTGTTGCCAAACCATGCAGCAGAACATCCATGTTAAATTCAACTGTTTTCAATCTACATCTAATAGCAACTCAACCAGAGTACTTTACCGTCCTCAGTCACAGTCCAACAACCCTCACAAATTATCCTTCCAGTAGGACACACCTAACTATCTACCACTACCCCTATATTCTAAGACGGATTTTAGAATGCCACATCATAGAATGCAACATTTTAGGCATGCACCTGAAAGAAGAAGAAGGCATGCAAATCGTGACCTAAATGGTCTGTAACTTAAAATGCCACATTTTAGAATGCAACACTGAATAGGCAAGCACCTGAAAGAAGAAGGCATGCAAATAGTGACCTACATGTAAATGGTCTGTAACTTAATACAAAAGCCAGAACAACTGAGAACAACAATACAACTGATATGACATACATGTAACATCTGCAGTGCCTACCAAAGTCATATCATTACAATAAAATTATCTGATCGAAGAAAAATCGTTATCTATGTTGATATTCAGAAAGAAAGAAAGAAAGAAAAAAGTTTTAAAATAAAAGCAGCAAAGAACATATGGCATTTGAAGGAATGGTACGTGTACGAGTCATGCAAACTCCATCGTCATTAATTACAACAGAATCAACATTCTATATATACTCTCTGATTACAAAGAATAGCTTAACCATAGCGTACCGGGGGGGGGGGGCAGGGGGAAGACTGCCCCCTGACAACTTTTGAAAGAAAAGAAAAGCCTATCGGGCAGTGACGGGGTTACAAACCAGGCGAAAACTTTTTTTTTTTTTTTTTTTTTTTTTGCTCGTCAGAGAGTTATGGAGGGAAACATCTGATAACCCCCCCCCCCCCCACTCCCACTGAGCGACTTTTGGAGGGCTGGCGAAAGAATAAATAAATACGGATCTCCCTTCAAGCAGTTCCCCAAAGTTGACAGCCCAAAGTTTTTGTCCCCCCCCCCTTGTAAAAAATGCCAGTGATCTTAACAATCATGAGTGAATAGATAAAGGGTATGTCATGAATACATGTAATTGGATGAAGGACCTGACTGGTCAAGGACCTGAATGGACAATATATTGTTAATTAAATAGACAGCATTATTTGATAATTGCACACCTGTTGGTTCATTTGAGGTTGGTCCAGTCAAAAAATTTTTTTTATAGGCCTTCTTTTATTTTCAGTTGGAAATCTGTGTTGGCAGTATATATCTAGAATTTTGAAGCATTGTGTATTACATTCTATTGGATAATGCTTTGAGACTGTAAGTGTTTCCAGATATGGGAGTATTTGTCCTTCCCCGAGTGCTCCTGTCCTCCTGTGCTCCTTGGTATGTAATGTCGTTTGGTCTAGCCGATGTAACGAGCCTGACATCGCGCACAGGTAAATTCGTATATAACACGATCACGGAGCTCTTGGGGAATGGCGTATTAAACAGATAAGAGAGAACTAAGTTTGAATGACGAAAAGGAAATAATAATGGAAAGGTCTTTACAGTATTGTTCGATCATACTTTTCAATTTTTTTCAAGTTCCCTAGACATGCTAGATGGGTAGCTTGAAATATCTCTTTGCTCTTAATCATCAAATAATGCTGTCTATATAATTAACAATGTATTCAGGTCCTTGACCAGTCAGGTCCTTCACCCTATTACCTGAATTCATGTCATACCATATATTCATTCACTCATGATAGTTTAGATATTCTTTGTAATCAGAGAGTATATATAAAGTTGATTCTCTTGTAAAATTTCAGGCTGACGATGGAGTTTGCATGACTCGCCGATACATGTACCATTCCTTCAAATGCTATGTGTTCTTTCTTGTTTTTATTCTAAAACTGTTATCGTGTCATCCTTTTTGGAAATAATTTCGGGTTTCCGGTGTGTTTTTAAGGTCATCCTCCGATAATATGAGTTTATTCTTTTTCGGTTGGTTGCCTTCAGTAGGGCAATGATCTTCCCGTCGAATATGAATAAAATGAAACTGCAACATATTAAGTTGATGAAAGGTATTCAAATTTTTTTTAAACTGAAAGGGATCTCTTAGAGAAATTAAAAAAGATACAGAGGATGATATTCAAAACTGTTATTCAGTAAATAGAGATGTGCGGAAAGCGAACCAGAAATAAAATAAAGAAGAAAACACAAAATATAACAACAAACGTCGCTGATGGCGCTTTTAATAGTCTCTCTCTCACTCGCCGCGTTTGTCCATCTCGAATATTCGCAGCGCGCCGTGCTGAGATAGCGAACAATGCTATTTTGCCTTTTATAAGTCGCCGTCTGTAGCTCAGTTTTGCACTATACGGTTATCATTCATCTCGGGAGCGAACCGCGGTGACCTGTTTACGTAGTTCCCATCTCGTACTTGAGATTCGAGAAATAGTTGATTGTTTCCAGAAAATTAATGAGCTGAGCTTCGTGATCGAATTGGATAAGGTTTCACAAGACTTTTTTTTCGCTGGGAGGAAGATTTATTCGTCTTGTTGTAGAGGTATGTACATAGAGATTTTGCTCGTTCGGCGGTATCGTATATACAGAGTTGAGACTTGGGTGACTCAGCTTTGTAAGAATTGGGTATTTCGTGCACTTGAATGGCGCGAAGAATGAAAGCTTTGCGAGGACAGGGAGCATGACGAGGAGAGGTCTGTGGGACAACGCTGATGAAGATAAAGTCGTTGAACGCTTCCTGCTCCAGAAATGAAACAACGTTTAGCTTGGGGCGCTCGGCTTTTAAATGAATTGTCGTGCCCATCAATTTGATAGTGTGTTTTTTTTTCATGCGCATGTGTGTGCGAATGTTGTGATAATGATTGTCTGAGAGCAATTTGTGAAAATGTGAAGCATGTAAGGTCATTATATTCAGTTTAATCTCAGTGTAATCTAAAATTGCAATGTTTTCCAATGAATTGCCAGTATCGGTCAGTATTACTTTGGACCTCGACTTTGTTTTTGTGCATATAGACTTTTATGGAATTGTATTATTGTATGAGTCAACAGCTCAGTTACATTCACCCGAGTCTTATTTGCTATAATGCATAATTTATGCGTAATATATAATTATACTTGAATATGTAAAGAACAGGAAATTATCCCATTTATCCTTTTGGATAAGAAAAACAGAACTCTCAAACTTAAGTCATCCACTTGTACATGCTCGGGTACATTGCATTGGAATCCACTGTTTGATTATTTCAACCATGACATGTCTTTTGAGAGTATGCGATAGACCAAATGGACAAGAAACGAGATACCTGAAGATTAAATTGTATACTAGTAGTCCAAATTCAAGATGCTAACATGGCAATGTACTAGTGATAAATATGCATGGGTCTGGGAACTTATTAAAAAACAGTGCAATGAAGGAGCGCATTTTTAAGAGGAAAAAATGAAACATTTAATTATCTAAATATTGATATAAGAGGAATTAGAATATATTCTTCGTTAGGTTCTAGCAGTATATGGCTGCTTTTATTAGTAAATTCATGTAAACGTCGGAATAAGCCGTATAGTGACAGTGAATCTCAAGTATAATTATAGAAGATCCATTTACTCATTGAATCAAACTTATCATTCCTGAAAGAGTGATGAACCTTTATGCAAACATAGTAACGCGAGTTATGTTTTAAAAGGTTCCTATATATGTTATTTATTAAGATAAACAGGACGTTTTCAAAGTTAGGGGAACTAAGGTCACTTTACTTTAGCATGTTTGTTATTGGGCGAAAGTCAGAATACAAAAATGTTGATGTTTCTAGTTTTCAAGTCTTGCAGTGTAAGTTAGAAATGCTCGAGAATGATAGTAAACTAACAGTATGTTCAATCATATTAATTTGTATAGTGTTTCTTAAATAACCTGGTTTGAAACACATTGTGGGAAATCTACTAAGAATATATTTATGTTAAAACAAGTATAAAACTAACTTCACTATACCGAATTTGCATTCGTTTTAGATCGGGAATGTGCGTAACTATTGGATGGGTCACACATTGTGTCGTTCATAAATCAATTCGATAAAGAAAACTTTAGGGTTAGGGACTTCTCAACAATTGTGTCTTTAGTTCTTTAACGTCTTGAGAATTCGGTAGGCGTTGTTGTCATGAGTTGCTATATATCGAGGGAGGTCTACCATTCAGTGATAATTGACTTGTGTATGCAACCTTCCTGCGAAAAACGGAGGATCACTTTTGAGTGAGAACAATCACTATTGATTTACGCTCTGGACCATCTCAGCGGATTAGTAAACAGCCATCGATAAGGCTAATCGATATATTTTGTATTATTTTGGGATTAGCATTTGTTCCTGTGATGGGGTACAGTCAAGGCAGTTAGAGGGGTCCGTTTTGCCGCTCTTAAGAGTGCGAATGGAATAATAGAGCACATGGCCTGATGGTGGAAAACATTACATTTCATTCCATTCATGATTTCATTTATTTACTTCTCCATCTTTTTATTTCCATTGGAGTGTGAAGTATGATTGATCGATCAGATAGAGCGATACTAATTTCAACGAAGTAAATGATACATTTTTCACGTAATCTTGAGTTAGTGTATAAAGGTTCAGAGTAATCATAATTATGAAGAACGGTCAGTGTAACGTTGATATTGATAAAAATCCTTATATCGCCCCATTGATTCTTACTTAAATATCAAACAACAGCTACAATAACAACACCAGCCGCAGATTGTGTAGTATCAGATTTATAGGAGCATCACACCCAAATAAAACTACTGGAATGTCCGATGACTGGTGTATAAGATTCTATCATAATTTGACGTATTGAGAGACTATATTTGTCATGTTTGTAGCGTTATCATCCTGATAGAGTTCAATTCACCAAGGCGTCAAAGAAAGAACCTGATGAGTATAATATTATGATAATGTAATTGCTAATGTTGTTGATATTCATTTACTTTTAGTTTTATTTATTTCATTTATTCACTTCCCACTTGTGGGATAGAATAACCTTATCAGTAAGAATGTTGTTTTTCATATACGACAATTTGCTGGTGTTTTAGAGGAGAATGCACGGGGTAAGGTCACGTCACCCTGCTCTGAGAGAAAAAAAAAAGGAAAGAGAGAGAGAGGGGGAGGGGAGAAAGGGAGAGAGAAGGACAGGAGTAAAGATCAAGAGAGAGAGAGAGAGAGAGAGAGAGAGAGAGTAGAGAAGAGGAAGAGAGAAGAGAGAGAGAGAGAGAGAGTAGAGAAGAGGAAGAGAGAAGAGAGAGAGAGAGGGGAGGGAGCAATGTGTGTATGTGTGAGTCACGTGGTGAGTCTCTCTGGACGACACTTGACATACTTTACCACGCATTTTACATCTACCTTAGATCACAAAGATGAACAACAAAACGGGTATATACGGAGGCATTTTTTGACTCACTGAACTGGCGACGGGATTGTCTAGACATTTCTATGCCTGTTTACTGCGCGTGCTGTTAGATAAGAGAGAGAGAGAGAAAGGAGAGGTTTGGTGGGATATTGTTTGATTACCAGGGTAGTTTTGGTTGATGGATGACAGGCCAGTGGTGTGAACAATTCACACATACCTAACACTCAACTTTTGATCTGTCAGCAGGATGGGTACAAGTGCATCACATTT
The DNA here is from genome assembly GCA_025618425.1 of Heliocidaris tuberculata. Classification (NCBI taxonomy): domain Eukaryota; kingdom Metazoa; phylum Echinodermata; class Echinoidea; order Camarodonta; family Echinometridae; genus Heliocidaris; species Heliocidaris tuberculata. The sequence continues at coordinate 17,609,411 of CM046834.1, forward strand.
TGCAATAAGACTGATGCATTCACACGATGTGAATAGATGAAAAGAACTGCCTCATCATCACTTTAATTGTAACTTTTGCCTGTCAGCAGGATGGGTACAAGTGCATCATTTTGCAATAATACAGATGCATTCGCACGATATGAATTTAATGAAAAGAATTGCCCCATCATCACTTTAACTGTAACTTTTATCCGTCTGGTGTTGAACAAAAACTCACCCCATTCTGTATGAAGTAAGCTCGGGGGATTAATAATGACAGTTATAGGAATGATCTATGATCTTTTAAAATTTCTGCCTTCTCAGCATATCCGAGAAATAAAAAAAAAGATGATATGAAGTCTCAAGGACGTTATGAATAGTGCATGTCAAAATAAGTTGTACATGCTTCATTACGATTATGATATATTTCCTTTGTCACTGTCTCTTTTCTAGACTTACTGGTGTACAATTATGTATCTCAATTGTATATTCTAAATTCATGAATAACATGACACATTTACAACCTAGTTTCATTATGAGAGCATCATATCTGAATAATCCAATATTGCTCATGAAATATGCAAACAGGTCGTGTAGGAGTCTGATCTGAATAACAGATATTTTCGTAAACTGCAGATAAACATGACATGGTTATATTTGTCATTTGTAAGGATTTAAAGAAATTTTTGTTTTTTTATAAATCTGTTTTATTTCTACCATTAATTCTGTGGGAAGCTAAGGAAATTAACCTTGCCCTTTTTCACGATATCAATAATTAAGGGAAAATTTAGCAATCGATGCATTATTTTTTGAACGAGTGCAGCGAGACAATTTGTAAACTGCAGATAAACATGACATGGTTATATTTGTCATTTGTAAGGATTTAAAGAAATTTTTGTTTTTTTATAAATCTGTTTAATTTCTACCATTAATTCTGTGGGAAGCTAAGGAAATTAACCTTGCCCTTTTTCACGATATCAATAATGAAGGGAAAATTTAGCAATCGATGCATTATTTTTTGAACGAGTGCAGCGAGACAATCTGTAAACTGCAGATAAACATGACATGGTTATATTTGTCATTTGTAAGGATTTAAAGAAATTTTTGTTTTTTTATAAATCTGTTTAATTTCTACCATTAATTCTGTGGGAAGCTAAGGAAATTAACCTTGCCCTTTTTCATGATATCATTAATGAAGGGAAAATTTAGCAATCGATGCATTATTTTTTGAACGAGTGCAGCGAGACAATCTGTTCCCATGTAGTCAGTGAACTCGATCCTCTTTCGTCCTCTTTCCCCTCCGCCATCTCTATCTAATGCAATCATTCTAATCCAATTCTTTTCAACTTATTAAGTTTTTCCAGATTAAACTACCAAGGGTGTCAGTCGGTCATTCAAATAAAGAAACCGTACTCGCTAAAGGCTCTTTTGTTGTTGTTACGCCTGGAGAAAAATCGTTAGTTTCAGACGAAAGCGACGACGAATTACGATTGAAAGGCGTCGATGGTTTGTGAGAAGGATTGAGAAAAGGTGGTTGAAAACATCGTCAGGATGGAAACGATAAGCGTTTAAAATTCGTGGGTTGATTAAAGTTCTGTTATTTCAGAGTATTTTACACCTCGCATGATGTTTTTCCCATTTCATTGCTACAGCCGTGTGAAGTAGCGCCACGTGTGCATGGGATGGTGTCAAATGCCACCGTGTTAGGGAATGTTGAGAAAATGAGATAAAGAAAAAAACACGGTACATTCTTTCATAATAATTGAAACGCAATACTTTGATTAAATCACACCTTTGTAAGTGTAATCTTTCAGCTGTCTAGTGCAATCGGTCAAAAGCATGCAAACTAAATATTTACTAAAATTAAATCATATTTTTACTACTTAATCTACAAGTGAATATTTTATTGGGCCCATAGTATGAATCAAACCGTATTTTTAATGACGACGATGATGCTCACAATAATAATGATGCTGATAATATTAATGATAAAAATTGCAATTAAAATAGTTGTTTCTTATCAAGCGCTTTAATACTGATGAAAGCGCTGATTCAACATGAAATGTTTCTCTATACGAATAATACAGCACATGAGGTATACACTAATTACCATTTTGAACATGATAGTAATGGATATGCTAGAACTAATATTGAAATCATAGATAAGGCACGATATTCATACATATACAGATTAGATGGCATTATAGAAAAAGTAGGGTATTTAGTCATTTTTTAAAAAGCCATTTCTAAATAATTATATTATATGCGGAGGTGCTGTGATAGAACGTTCCAGATAACTGGTCTATAATAATAATTGGGTGTTGTGCTTGTTGCATGCTTGGGATTTGTAATAATGCTTTATCGGTTTTTGAACGAAGATAATTATTGGGATTTCAACTCATTAAAAAAAGATCAAATCCTTTGATTATGAGCCTCACTGGGAGGTCAAAGAGAACTATGTTACAGGGATTCAACGATGTGGAAATCAGTGCCTTTTCAAATTGCTTGCATTTCACTTCCCTAAAAAAAAATGAAACTGACACGGATTCAAGAATGGGTATGACACTGGTAGCATTTTATTGCCGCTAATGATTTATATTCTGTTTGTGATTCCGTGTGTACATATGCAAATCATACCATACACCACCACGCAGGGGGCCGCTGAAATATGGAACATGAAACGACGTATTCAAAATCAGTTCAGAGAAAATGTTCCTCTGTTCCTTTAAGTTTCTTTTACCGTCTGCTCTTTCTTTTTTGCTGGTAGAATGATAGTTTTCATTTTCGAATACAATGTCATGTACTTAAAGAACAGACGAAAATTTCAAATTGATCACGATGTCTCGGGTGGTTTTTAAGATGGTTATGCACTCTATTCAGACCATGAGCATGAATCAATCAATAATCCGCGAATGTGCATTTAGAAGGTCAACTGCAGAAGAAAAATGGCGAATTTAAGACCCCAGTATTTTGTGCACATGTTTATTATTGTATAGCCCTTTCTGTCTATGAGAGTCAATTATCGTCATGATCAGTCTAGATGCAGTAAATTTACTCACGTATAAGCGAGATGTTCGATTGTTGCTATATATATACGATGATGAAACGATACACTTCAGATTAAACGTTCATAATACTGCCTCATATTATATACTCGTGTAAAGAAACACAAGAAGTGCTAGTAAGCATTATTGCTAAAGCAAGCAACTCCGCTTCTTGGACGAAATTACCAACATTACTCTCTGTTGGAGTTAATGGAGTATTACTCTCCATCAACCAGCCATAAGGTTTCCGTCATCTCACCTGTGTTTGTAGTTATCAATGTCAAGTTCCTGCCGGCTGCCGCGGTTTCTCACTCCAAAGTTAACTGTAGTTCAGAATGACCCTGTGACCTCGAACACGGCGTTTACGTTGTGAATGGATACCACTTTTGGCGCTTTGTTTGACCCACAATATCATGGACCCTGCAACTTCTGAAGTGCACTGGGCAATTGTAGGTCACCAAAGTTGTTCTGAACTTTGGCGTAATAAATGGGTCGATTGAATTCTTATGAAAACGCTTTTTGTTAAAACTTTATGTCTCACGGTTTTGGTTTTAAAACGGTTTGCACAAACACTTGGAGCACGCGTAGCATCGTGGAATAGGTAGAAGAAAGCACCAGTGTCGGTTCAACATAAGAGAAACAGAGACCATCCATTGTGTTTTACGTTAAAGAAAATAAGAAAGAGAAAAGATAAACTTAGAATAGTAAGAATACAGAGAGAAAATGTTTACCCGGTTTTATCAGTTAAAAGTGGCATTATAGCAGAGTGATAGTCAGCATGAATAGTACATAGAAGTAGAAGTCCATGGAATAGACAGGGATTATTTTAGAAATTTTGTCATATTAAACATCATGTTGGCAAATGTAAGCCTGTGTAGTTATTATTTGATTCGTCGGCACATTCGTATACTAACACCCATCCCGTGACTGAAAAGGCCAGCACTGCTCATGGTATCGAAGTAAGCCGAAAAGTAGAAAAGTAGTAATTTAGGATAGGGATGCAAGTAGTTAAAGTAGTAGCAACAATAACAGCAGTAGTAGTACTACTTGTAGTAGTAGTAGTACTACTACTATTACTACTATTACTACTTGTAATAGTAGTAGTAGTACTACTACTACTACTACTATTACTACTACTACTACTACTACTGTATAGTAGAGGTAGTTTCAGTAGTAGCTGCAATAAAAGTAGTAGAAGTATAGTAGATGCAGTAGTAGTAGTAGTATAGTAGTAGTAGTATAGTAGTAATAGTAGTAGTATCAGTAGTAGCTGCAGTAATAGTATTAATAGTAGTAGATGCAGGAGTAGTAGTAGTAGTAGTAGTAGTAGTAGTAGTAGTAGTAGTAGTAGTAATAAAGTAGTAATAGTAGTAGTATCAGTAGTAGCTGCAGTAATCATGGTAATAGTAGTAGTAGTAGTAGTAATAGTACTAAGTAGTAGTAGTATAGTAGTAGTAGTATAGTAGTAATAGTAGTAGTAGTATCAGTAGTAGCTGCAGTAATAGTATTAATAGTAGTAGATGCAGGAGTAATAGTAGTATAGTAGTAGTAGTAGTAGTAGTAGTAGTAGTAGTAGTAGTAATATAGTAGTAATAGTAGTAGTATCAGTAGTAGCTGCAGTAATCATGGTAATAGTAGTAGTAGTAGTAGTAATAGTACTAAGTAGTAGTAGTATAGTAGTAGTGGTAGTATAATAGTCGTAGTAGTAGTATTCAATATAGAAGTGGGATTGTACCTCAGGACAAATAGAAATAGCCAATTTGCGATTTGCAATTTGGCCTTTAAAGGTACATAATGATGTGAATAGAAGATCTTGGAAACTCATGACTATTTTCATGCCGAAACGAAAGACGAAGTGATAACAATTTATAGACTTCATTCAAGAATCCTTATCATCCTAAGTCGCTGTGATGAATCACATAATGGATTGGAAAGCGGGCCAAAATGTAGGATCAATTATTTGGCACTCGCTTTAGTTCATTTTGCATCCACTTATTATAGCGTTTCCATGAAAATATCGATTATTCAGATTCAAAATGGCCTTCATTTATCTTACATTTTACTTCGTGAAAATATTAACTCTGTTTCATTTCATTAATTGGGAGAGACATCGCCGACCACGTGTCGACTTATCTCTTTCATTTTAATTCGATTTGCATTTTGCTTCATTATATTGTCATGGCGCCTATAGAAAAAAGTATTATATAACATTGCTGAAATTATTATAATTACGCTCCTTGTGAAAGATCGCATGTATAGACCGCCAATATCAGAAGGGAAAAGCAATTGTTTACATGTTTGGCTGGATCCTATTGAGATTGTTGATCCAGGGAAATGTAACTAATATTTCCCTTGTTGAGCTACGGACAAAGTTTTGGCAATGTTCCATCGGGTCTTTTTATTCAGAAAACATCCTGCACAGATACACAAAATATACTACAGATACGCATGATTGTTATACACACACATACGGAAAGATACACAATAACAAATTCTGGCTTTTTACTGAAAATGGGTCACCTTAGAATACCATGAATTGTGAAGAAGATGGTTCAGTAATAATTATGCATAAATATTTTTTTTTTCCGTTTTAGATGTGAAGGGCACATTACGTACAAAAGATCTAGCAGAATTTTTCACCTCAGGATTGTTACAGTATAGTCTTTTCAACAGCTTTTTTTATCACGGAAGGTTTATCTGTTATCTGTTCATTTGGGAAAATATGGGGAAGGCGGGCACTTGCTTGCCCCCATCCCGTTGTAAATACCCATGCTTTGGTAGGAGACCTTAGAATTTCATGAGGGAATCGATAATAATCCAAATAATAGGTTCCCCCCCCCCCACCAGTGGCGCAGCTAGGATTTTTTACAAGGGGGGTAAATTCTGCTTGAAGGGAGACCCGTATTTTTTTCTTCTTGCCATCCCTCGAAAACTCGTTCATTGGGGGGGGGGGGGGGGGGGGGGGTGGCGACAATTCTTTCTTTTTCGCCAGCCCTCAAAAAAGGCGCTCAGTGGGGGGGGGGGGGGGGGGGGTTATCACATGTTTTCCTCCATAATTCTCTGACAAGCAACAACCAAAAAAAAGCAACAAAAAAAAAGAAATTCGAGGAAAACTTGTCGGGAGGGGGCACTCTGTCCCCCTGCCCCCCCCCCCCCTTCAGCTACGCTAGTGCCCCCAACTTTTATACGTAAGTCTGATTCAGAATTAATACAAACCCTCACTTCGAATATTTCTTATGTTCGGACCATTTTACAGGCTGTCATAAAAACGGAAATATTTTTAAAGATAGAAGAACCAGTAAGGACATTCGTGGCTATCTTCCTTGTTCGTAACGTATGATAAATGAATAAAGTTGTTTGCTTGGCTCGCAATTGCTAATTTCCTATTAAACATCCGGCTTGGAACTATCTTCCATTTTTGTAATATATATATTTTGACTGCTGTTATTTTTACTCAATGACATGCATACACATTTAGAATTCTATTTGCCTCCTGGTTGAGTATTTTTCTCTGCTAACTGAGTTTTCCTTATTCCAGCACGCGTTATAATCAGATAATGATTATAAAGCCATAATCTTCAGCTATGGTAATAGAAATGCATTTCGAAAAAAACTGGCTTCAATTTGATTCTAAATTGTTGGTTTTTCATTGACAGTTCATTTCAACCATAATGATAATAATATAATAATAATATAATAAATAATAATAATAATAAATAATAATGATCATGATAATAATCATGATAATGATAATAATCATAATAATAATAATGATAATAATAATAATAATAATAATAATAAGTAATAATAATGATAATTAATAATAATAATAATAAAAAGTATATATATGTGTATATATATATATATATATATATATATATATATATATGTATATATGTATATATATATGTATATATGTATATATATATATATATATATATATATATATATATATATATATATATATATACACACACACACACACACACACACACACACTGCACACAAAATGAAGAAAATTTGCTTGAGAACAACATCAACAACACTCATTGAGACCACGTGTTAAGCACGTGGGTCGATACTACTAACTCGGTTTCCTTATTTTCCTATTTTTATAGATCGTACGGGGATGATCTGAATGATTTTTTAACCCCTCATTATAACAGTGGGTAGGCCTATTTTGTTATTTCTTCACTAAAATCAATGACATCTGACTAATTGCCTTTTGAAGCTTATCAGCATTATATTAGGGTTTTAACCTTACTACGTAGTGTAATGCCACTAAGATTTAGTTAACGCTGAGAGAGAAATAATAGGAAATGAGTTCTTTTGACAGACCGTAGACTCATACTCAAATACACCCTTCCGCCATTCCACCAAGAAGCCACGTGTATGTGCATAGAACAGGGCAAATGGCGCGAAACTCTGCGATTGAATTACAATAGCGTGCTCCCCTGGCTTGGCCGGTCGCGGTCGTCTGGTGGAGAATGGGTAGACTTGTCAGGGGAAAATAGGTCACCACCGTGATTGCTGGGAAACCATCTTTTTTATGAATGGAAGAGGTCACGAGGAGACATTCATTTACTACGAGATTTGGTACCTCCCTCGTCCAAGTTCATGGAGAGATATAAAAAGTGTCATAATGGAGGCAAAAGGCGAAATCAGTAATAGTAACTGGTACAGAAGTGATGCTCTGTGCCGGTCCTGCAATTGAACAGCAAGTGAAAATTATTTTCCACATTAGTACTCTGAACGGTTGGTTATGTAGATCGAGTAAGGAATGACTGTGTAACATACTGTTTCAGTGATAATCATAATTATAACTAATTTACATAACATTGCTGAAAATCACTCACATTGAAAAGTGCTACACTCAGATGATTAGGGATTAAATAAACACGTGTATACATAGCGTCAAACTCTTGTCAAAGTTATAAACTAGAAAACCATTCCAAGAGCAGTCCATTTTATTCGAAAATTTGTTAATATTGTATTCTGCACAATATAAAAACAGAGAAACTTCACGAATTATACTACTCAGTTACTACACTCTTATACTATTACTACTCTTTTTAGACCTTTGTGCTCTTTCATTGTGAGAGAGCGAGAGAGAGAGAGAAACGTTTTCCTATGAAGAGGTCATCACTTGACATCCATGAACGTTGGGTCTAAGCACCCCTGTGTCCAACCAAGTTCAGGGAGAGTACACAGTCATGTAGGCACGTGTACTTGGGAATGCTAATGCCTGTATATGGCCAGGAATTATGTATGAATGTTCTTCGTCGCCGACACACACTGGAGGGCATTGCTAATGAATTTAGCATCCAATGATTCACGCAGATGGTTTCGACGCTCAATTCGGAAACTTTCCCCGCCAAAAATACCAAATGAACTGTCCCTGGAGATACGTTGTAGGTGCCTTAAAAATCAATACACTGTCATTGGGGGTGGTCATGGCGGACAAAGGATGAGGTGTAGGGGAAAAGAAATACACCGGGTCTTTCTTTTGATGGTCTGCCGTTGTGAGGAAATTGAATTCTCTTGTATTATTGTTGCACATCAGGGCAGATTCAGTGGGCATCAAATATGTCCCCCATCACTTTGTCCCTTCTCTCCTCTCTACCTGTCTCTCTCTCTCTCTCTCTCTCCCCCTCTTTCTCTCGCACAAGTATTATGGGCGTAAATATAGTATGTTACTATCACCGTGTATGAACATTAGACCAAGGCATACATAACTGTATCCTCATAAACCGGGTAGATAAGAAAAGATGAGAAAAGATGAGGAAATTAGAAAAGAGGAAACATATCTAGAGTAACAGTGACTAGTTGAGAGATGGGCGAAAAGCGATGTCTAACGTTTTTATGGGTGTAAAGTGAATTTATTGATGACGGATAAATCCTAAAAAATACACACTATTGAATATTTTGATTTATCCGAAGTGCAGGCATTACGAAGTCCAAAACGAATTTTTAACATCTTCAACTTTAAAAATCGTACATTACATTCAACTTCTGCCTCTATTTTTTGAATCACTTTTTTTTCCGTTCTGTTTATGTTTTGGGGGATATCAATTTCCTCCTTTACTGCTTAACCAGTAGCGGATCTACATAGGGCAAAAACCGGCCCGTGCCCCCCCCCCCTTGAAACCCAACTGACATACCAATCATAAGTACACAATCATAAAAATGTACCCCCCTTATTGGGTACTTTTATAGCACAGTGCCCCCTTTTAAAAAAATTCTGGATCCGCCCCTGTGCTTAACTACAATCTAAACTTCCGTGATATACTTTTCTTGGATTTTGAAAAAAGAAATCTACATGGAAGTTTACTTTTTTATTATGAATTTGGATAGTAAACACTTTCGGAATTCAAAGATAAAAATTAACGGTCCGATTAGCCAATTGATTTCTCAAGTTAAGAGTTGAAATTGAAATCCTTTATCAAAAGTATTTTGGTGAGAAAACAAGCCACAATATTTCTATACAAAGGACGCGATATTGTATGATATCAAAATCGATATCACAACTATGAAGCAATATCTCTTAGCGTTGCTTTTCATCTCAGTTGAGTTCTACGTTTAATATCTCTTCACCGTGAAATGATCCTCTTTCGGTGGGGTAAAAGAATCCGTCCATATCGAGCTTCGTGTTTATGTTATCAATATACATTCAGAAGAACAGTAGGACGTATAGCTCATAATAGATAATAGCGATTATTTATAAATGGGCCTCTATGAAGGTCGTTTAGGACGTCCTATTATGAATACATACAATAGCAATCAATGCAGGTGGCGGTAAAAGCTAGCCTCCTTTCCAGATGAATTTGTGTTTGGTATTTGATAAATAGGTGTAATACATTAATTTTATTGGGGCAAGGCCAAGCTCTTAAAGGTATTTAGTCCCATACGTTGCGGACCACATCTAAGGTTTTAGTATATATATCTAATGAGTGTATGAAGCTGGTAGCCCTCCTAGAGCTTGAATTAAACAAGATGTTACGTAAAATGTTAGCATGAATGTTCATTGGTCTCCATTCATAACCAGATACGCTGGGTGGTGTTTTTTTTAAAGGAAAAACATTTTTTTATTGGTATTTGATATTTCTTTATTTAAAAATGAAACAACAAGTTGAAGTATACTGTAATACGCATTCGATCAGTAAATAATATGAGAGGTATTCCACACAAACATAATTATCATGGTGAAAGAGACACAATTTAGAGCTGTTTCAAGAATTGTGGATTGTATTTGTACTGAGAGGGTGGGGGCGGTGGCAACGAATTTCACATAAAAACATGTCAGGAAAAAGGCCTTGTGTATGAAGTTGAAGAGATTATTTCAATGCAAGAAGCTATCTGTTGGGCTGTTGCTATGAAGGTCATGTCCCACTGCCTTCGAGTGCCAAGGAATGAAGGGCTAGTTTACGGTTGATTATTATTTTCAAAAAATATGTGATGATTATTTTCATATTAATGTTAGATGGGTGTGTCCTTTTTTGGCAGAAACACGCACGGGCTTTTGTCAACAACGTGTTTATAAACCTTGGATTAAAAATCTCGCATTCCTGCGTTGCATCTAAACCGAATTTTCTTCTTCTAAAACATTCTATGGTCAGAATACATAACAACTCGGCTTACTTTACAGGAAGAAAATAAACGTTTGCTGTAAAACTCGGCGCATGGATTGCTGATAAAGCAAATGAGAGGGGCGTTTTATTTGCCATGATTTTCCCATCAGATCTTACATGGTGCAGAACAGTGTATGTAGATTTCCAGTGGAACATTGGAAATGTTTGAATACTTCCAATATTGATCTTAAATCCATTCTCCCTTCTCGCTCATCCAGGTCCATCCAATAATTGTCCCCTTTTCAAAATCAAATATCAGCTGTTTGTCCCAGTGCCGGTTATTTTTCACCAGGAAATTACATTTTGTCAAATGCATTCATGTCTAGGTGTTTCTTTCTCTCTGTCCTCTGTGCGAATAAATTAGCTTTACCTGGACCTTTGCTTAAGCACAACGTGTCGGTCATGTGTGGAGTCCACATCGTTGTCTATAGTCGATAACCGCTCTCAACTTGAGATAAGATTTCTATCGATTACAGGTAAATTGGTGGCAGCGGTCGGCTACAATAACTCGGGAGCGTCGATAGAACATTTTTAACCGGGGGTGGGGGTGGGGCGGACTTAATTTTCAGACTTGGCTTTTGAAAAAGAAGTTAACATGGTTAACAAGCATGTGAAATACTTTTGAAAATAGAAAGGTCTTCAGATTTTCAATTTAACCGACAACAATAACAGATTTGCTGGCATCATATAGCTGCATTTCGTGTTGGTATTGAGTATTTTATAAACCACTTTCTATTGCTTTTCATAATTATATTATTATTTTTTTTGTCATGTTATTAATTTTTTTCTTCATGTAATCATTTATGTATACCGCAGGCCCTCGTCATGCATGCTCGTGGCTCTAAAGGGGATTATCCTGCTTTTAAATAGTAATAAATTCATATTTATTAATGAATATATAAATGATAACTTCTTGTTGTTACTCTTGCAGTTCATAGAATGGCTGACAGGAACCACGACTCATCAGCAACGGCTCCAGTGGCCAAAGAACTTGAGGATAAGGAGCTTCTGGCCAAAAAGCTGGAAAAGGAGAACGGTCAGAAGAGCCGCGGGACCTGGACCAGTCAACTCGACTTTCTCTTGGCGTTGATTGGAGCATCGGTGGGACTTGGGAACGTTTGGCGTTTTCCTTATCTCTGCTACAAGAATGGAGGAGGTAGGTCACATTGCAAGTTCAGTTTATTTATTGTGCTATAAGGTATAGCTTGTTACAAAAAAGTATATGCACTTAAGTGAATACATACAAAGTGTTTCTAGTTAGGTCTCCAGGACCCTCTTGCATAAAAAGTTGCGATTAAAAGCAACTCAAAAAATTAAACGCAAGTCCCAAATAGGCGATCCTGATTGGTTGAAAATCGAGATGCGTTTAATTTTTTGAGTTGCGTTTAATCGCAACTTTTTATGCAAGAGGGCCCAGATGTCATATACAACTTGCCGCTTTATCCTTTTTCCGACTAACACAATAGTACTTATCCTTCCTGTGCCACCAAGTATAGAAACATGCATAACGAATATCGATTTAATATGATTAAAGTTCTAATTTACTAAGATAGGTTTTTATCACAGTTCTTCGTTTCGTTGTTCCAAAGTATGACTTCAGAGATCATGACATGTCTCGCTCTTTAAGTAGAATTCTTAAGAAGCTTTCTTTTTTCTGTACTGAAAATATTCGCTACAATGCTATAAACTGCCTATGCATGACATGGAATGGTTTAAGGTTTGTTTTGTGCAAAATATCCCAGTCAGAGTAAAACATTTTGTAAAAAGTGCCCTCCTTTACATCGAGTATGTGTATTAATGATTGAAGGGGGCAATAAACGTTTTACAACAATCAACACCTGTTCATATCAGGGAGGAATAATCGATGAGGCTGCTTTTTTATTCCAATTATTTTAGGATGCCTTGTAACATGCCTTGTTTTATGATGTCACATGCCAAATCCTTGTCTCGTGTCAATCGCTTATGATCTGTAAAAAAAAACCCTCTTTTAATCAGTTGTATAAAAGGACATCCAGGTATTCCAGTAAAAGGAATGATTTAATTGTCTTTTATCTAGGTCGTACAAAGATATCTCTTGTTCAAGTAACACTGTGTTATTAGTGGCCATTGTTTTATCATCGTAACAACCACATCATTGATATAATTCACAAGAGTCAGAACACATGATAGAATACGCCCAATTCTCTTTTTTAAATCCACGATTGAATCAGAACACACCTTCTAGAAATATTCTGAAATGTCCGTCCGTCCGTTATTTTTCTTTACTTCGGGATATGAAATCGTATGCCAAGGAAAATTACCGAGTTATTTTTGCGATCTTTGACATTTAGATGCACCAAATAAGACAATTTTCTTTCAAACATAGACGTAAGAGCATTATTTCGACAGAGGGCTTGTCCAAAGATCAACTTCCCAGTTTCTAAGTTTTGCCATCATCAACATACTGACAATATTTTTTAAATATTAGTGAAAATGTAATTTTGTCATCAAAACATACTGGATGAGAAATAAGATATTATTACGCAAACAGTCTACCTCATTGCCCCCCGTATAAGAAGTGGCGGGTATACGACTGTTGGTAATTTCAAAATTCTCAGGGGCTGAAGCCCCTAGCCCCTGCTTTGTATGCCTTCAAATATACATTGCGACCTTGTGCTGAGTGCTGACATTAAAAATTATGTAAATTATTATCAGAGTGAAAATGTTATGAAAATGTTGATCCGTTTTAAAAAACGATTTAAAGCTTGCATCTATCTTTTTTGAGTGAAAGTGAAAGTGGTTAACTGTGCTTTGATTCATCATAAAACTGCTTGAAAAAAAACATTAGTTTTCAGGTTTAAGAGATTTCGAGTGAGTAACCATACTTGGATAAATTTGCCAAAATCACCCACATATGTAATTTTAAAGAGAAATGTATCACATGGTGTTTATTTTCTTGAGTTTTCATGATGTTGGGAATTGTGGTTGAATGTTTCGTTGTAGCCCCCTAAATGTTAAACAGTACGTTTAAGTTTAAACACTTGCACTGCGATATTTGCATCGTTGTAACGCATATAATAGGCCTACTAGAACAATGTATCAGAAAGAAAACAAAACAAAACAAAAAAATATTCACGAACCTTCATATCCTTGAATGGTTGTTCACGTATGATTCCCTGTATTTTGTAGATAGTTGAAGGGTACTTATGTATTATTGACAATTAGATTGGAGTTAGCAGGCAAATACTAGCTACTTAACTCTTATCTTATATCTTTTCCCTTATCTTACCACTCAAACAAATCACGCCGGTGTGGATGTCATGGACAATGAACGTCCCTCGTTAAAACACAATTTTTCATAACCTCAAAGTTATGACAGTCCTTCACCTCAAAAAATCAAGGAGCGTCATGATAGGACCCCCGTTGTGTTTGCCGTTTTTTATTCTCGGTAGTGATAGCTCAAACGACGGTTCAATGCATACCTGAAATGCAATACTTTGTTAAAATAATTAGTTAAAATACAATTAATTTCAGGAATTGGACTCTCCGTTTACGGATAAAAGTAAACGTGCTTACGTAATGCATAATATGAGATTGAATATGGCTGTTCATAATTTTTGTTTTGTCAGCACACAAATTTGGACTCGATATTCCCCCAGTTTGACCTGATTTAATCAACCCAATCTGCACTATAATCTACATTTTCATTTTAAGAGAGATTCATGAAAAGAACCAGTTTGAAATGCCTCACAATGCTGAAATGTAATTAGCATTTGGCTGCCGGTGATCGTTTTACTCACTTCCAGAAGACATTTCCTCGTCCCAGAGTATATTCACATGAAAGGAAAACAAATGTTAGTTACAACTTACCGCGATAAAGTTTTATGCATTTCCGTAGTTCTGTATAAGAGCAACCGGGGTACCGAAAGTCTTTAAAGTACATTATAAAGTTAATAAACTGAGTCATGATAACTGAACAGAAATTGACAAAGGGAATGGCCGAGTCGGGTAACAAACATCGTGCCTAATAAATAGCAGGATGGACATCGTACATATTCTCTCAATTTCAGCACAATGATTTATATTTTAGTGCCAGTGTTGACAGCTATTACATTAAGCTTTTGTGAATAATAAACCAACAAGATGCAGAAGTTGCAAAAGTCGTAAAAAGTCGAGAGGAATTAGATTATGCCGTTCTATATTTTCACTTGTGCCTGTCAAACCTTACGACTTCATGATCTTTCATTTGGTTCTCTATCGCACGAATGTGTTTGCACGTGCCGATCCAAATTAATGAACCAAGTTATATATACTGATAATGGGGCATCGAACTATATATAGTGTACTACAGTAGATATTACGGTCATTTATACGAACTTTAGTCGTGAATACTTCCAAATAATTGCAGGAAACTGATAAAAAAGACGGTAAAATGTATGTCTTGCACAGTTCAGGCAAAGTGTACTCTTGTTGATTCAAGAACTTTTATTGTAAGAACTATACTGCTATAAAAAGAATATTATCTCTTCCATATATTTGCACTGTCCACTTCTAGGAGAATACATGAGAATTGAACGCCGCAATGTTCGATTGATATTCAAGTTAAATTTTAAGTGTAGAATTAAATCATATTCAAACATAACTATTTTCAATGCTCTTCCTAATTCGCCATTTTCCCTAATGCGCGTCGCACACGAGACGTCAATTTATTTACGTTATTACATGCACAAATCAAGCCTATGAAGGCAATCAGGGCTCCGTTATTGTTCAATCTGTTCTTTGCTATATAGTCCTCAACAGTGTCATCCTGAAGACATGTGATAAATCAAGATCAATCGAAACAAAAAGAGTGTCACTTTTATCATTTTCACCAGGTGCATTTTTGATTCCCTACTTCATCTGCCTGATTCTTGGCGGGATTCCGCAGTTGATCCTTGAGATTGGTCTCGGTCAATGGACCAACCAAGCTGCAGTGACAGCATGGGATATCTGTCCTATCTTCAAGGGTAAGTCAACTATACGTTACTTCCTATATTGTTCCACTCTTCACATTAATTACGTCTACACCGGATAATCTGGCTCAAAAGAATGAGAGAGAAACACAGATGTAGTAAGAGATTAAGTATATGTTTGTTTAAAGTTAATTGGGGGCAGTCTACCGTAAATTAGCCCCAAAACGTTGAATTTGTCTATGTATGCAAAATTTGCATATAGGTTACACGGCTCTATCTTTTTTAAAAGCATGAACTTATTTATCAGACCCTCTAAGATAATTAAGCCCTGTAAACAAACATGAAAACCCATAAAGCCTTGATTATCGATCGTCTATGAGATAGATGTTGCTTTGTTACACATTTATATTTTTATGACGACGAAATAGTGCTCATTTTGTCAAGGGGTTGTGATTTTTACTTCGTGATGGTTGTTCTTTAAGCAAAGCGTATAATGTGCATGGAAAATATTGATGTCTTTATCCAAATGAAATACCAGTTGTCAAACTGAAAAGATCGTAAGGAAATACCTCATTTATTGGATTAAACCCATCACAATTCTAATTAAGTTCGTCTAAGTTATCTGTTCTTAAACTGGGGATCGTAGTCCTCATTTTTTTTTACTGTGTGTTTCAAGGTGGGGGGGGGGGGTAATGAACAAACCGCATTTAAAGTTCATGTGCTGTTGTACTATAGAATTAACGGCACTAACCAAGAATTTTACTTCGGATGTCATATGGCACTTACAAGGAAAGCCATATGGGATATTGGTGGACGAAAAAGATGATTAACCATTATTCTATGACGAAGAGTACGTCCCATGATTTGCAAACACCTCTAAAAGCATTACAATGTGTCCTTCAGGTTTGGGTGGCGCTGGGATGTTCATCCAATTCTTCCTGGACACCTACTACATCGTGATCATGGCGTGGGCCCTCTACTACTTGTTCATGTCCTTCACGTCCAAGCTTCCCTACTCCCATTGTGACAATGAGTGGAACACTCCTTGCTGCATTGCGACTGGCGCAAGTAGTGACGACCTCAACGGAACCACCGCCATGACCCCGACTGTAATGTCGTATGACCCCACCGGGACGCCGTCCTACAACTTCACTGACCCTTGTCCAAACGGAACAACAACCTCTTCGACCGTTGAATTCTGGGAGTAAGTTACTAACTTCCTGTGCTAGCCCCCATTATTTTTCCGCTAGAAGGATGTGAGGTTGTGGAAGACAGAGAATTGTTTAAGTGTTGATATAGGGTTCCTCTTTTTCTTCATTTATTTTATTAATTTATTTACTTTCCTTGATTATGTTTGTTTTTGTCCATGTGGTTATAATTACACGCTAATCAAATTTGTCATCTTTGCCTAGTTTAACTACCGGCAGTCCCATGAAACGAGTGTAGGGTCATACGATTCCAGGATTGATCTAGAGAAGAAAAATCACTGTGCTAGGCGAATACCATTTCCTACCCCCACCCGCTCACCCGTAGGTGGTAGTTTGGTAAGTGCTACCACCTATCTTATGCAGAAAGTAAATAACCCTCTCAAAATTAGTTGGTGACTGTCTAGTGATTAAATTCGACCTGATAATGACTGAACCGTATTCTTTCCTTTCACAATTCCCCAAAGTAGGCAGGGCACCGACAGCGTGCGGTGTAGCAGTAACGATAAAGATTGTGGACTAGGTGCGTCTGAGTGTGTGAGTGAAATACCCCCACAAAAGAGTAGTTAAGTGAACAATTGATTAAACAATTTAGAAAACAACCATCTCGATTGAAATTAACCCCATATCTAGCCGCAAGATCCTCCAGATTCATTTATCGGATGGTATTGAACACCTCGGCGGCATCAACTGGCAGCTTTTGCTCTGCATGTTCCTCGCCTGGTTTCTCTGCTATCTCTGCATTTGTAAGGGTGTCAAGACGTCAGGAAAGGTAAAAGTGGCGATGTGCAAGCTTGGTGGATGAGGAAAATGCAAGCCGAAACAAGGACGATCGAAGATGGATACGAAGCCAAAACAAAAGCAAATCTGTGTCCAACGGATTTGCAGTCATTTCTCTTTTTATACAGATTTGGGATTTAGGGATGGGATAAGGGGGTATGGGCAGATGGGAGGGAGGGTCAAGAACTGTTGCAAAGTGGGGTGGGACGAAAAGGGGGAAGGCGTTTTTCTTTAACTTTCATGACGGGGTTTCTTTTTCTTGACAGTTGAGGCTTGCTTGCATGGGCGGTGGTCGAGTAGAGAATTGTGTGAGGTGTGGTCACTTAACCCGAACAATCACGTATGAAATATGGTTTTACCGACTCAGGGATTGTTTGGGTTAAGCGCTGTGGCTGTTTTGTCGTACATATAAGACATTTATTGGTCTCGGTTTTATTTTTTCGGCTCGAGACCACTGCAAAATGACACTAAGCTTGTGTGTAATCAACTTTCCCCTTCCTCTATATACTACAGCAACCAATGCAAGGTGGATTGATTTTTTGCATGAAAAGGAGAACAAAATCAGAAAATTTACTCCATAGCAGAGTTGTTTGACCCAAACAATCACATGTTCTATTACCTCAACATTTTCAGGGATTGTCTGGGTTAAGCTTGTCTCTGGATTGGAACATAATTCCTGGACGAAATCTTTCAATCAGATAATTTCTCCGATGAACCAAAATTAGAACTTGCAATGGTTACATAGCATTCCTTCAGTTTGTGGTTTTATTCAAACTAACACGAAAGGTGTCTGTTGTGCCTTAAGCCGTCTTATCCCGAAATGAATCATTCAATCACCACACGCAATAAGGGATCTGATGGTTTGAGGCAACAGCGGATCAAGGGTGTTGGGAAATAAAAAAACATTTGTAAACTGGACATTGTCGCGAAGGTTCTGGTTATTGACTCCAAGATTCAGCTTCATTGCCACGACTGGAGCAGAGAACCAACTTCAACCAAGAAGAGAACCGCTATTACATGTTTGTCTTGCGGACAGCGTAGAGAAGACTCGTCGATCACAGACTATGAATAAAGAAAGCAATGAAAGACTGACGACAGCTACATCACAATTAACATCTGAAATTGCAGTGTCGCTTTGTGAAGCTCATATAACTATTTCTCTTAATAGATCTCAAAGCAAATTATGAAAACCTGTGTATCATTTAGAACCTGTAATCTACCCCATTATATATTCTTACTCCTTGAACATCAGTCACATGATTCTTTTTAATTTTTTCATCACCCATCTCTTTGAGTGTTAGTGCACCATACCTTTGACTCTTCTTCCGTCGAAGTAGCCCTTCTCATCCTACTCTTACCCATTCAATTTGACATCTCTAATCACCCGATGTCAACGCCATTTTGTCTCCGAATGACTGAGTGAGTGAAAGCATTTGAGTGGTGGAACGCGTTCCGAAGTGTTTGGATGTGTGTGCGGGTGTGTGCGTGTGATGTGTGGGTGTTCTCAAGGTATACGTACATATGGGAAGTTTGAGCAATCATGTGATTTGTACGTGCTCGCATTTTCATATGAAAATACATTATAGAATTGTGTAAATGAAATGTATTCTCTTGTATAAACATTTGAAATGAACGATCTTCCGTACTGGTCTCAGGAAGTTGACAGATATGAGACGACTAAAAATTCAAACTCCCTACTATTTTTTATTTTCTTAAAATAATCGGCTGTTCCTTATACATACCAAACTGCAGGTAATTGCAACCGATGAAATTTATGTTGGCAATACTGTCTTTTGCCAAATTTCATGTTCGTAATTGTTTGTTTATTTGTAGAGAAACCAAAGTAAACTATGGATTTATTACGTTTGGAACATCTGATCTCCCAAATATCTGTCACTCCAACACATACAGAAAAATGTCATTCTGCTATGTGAAATATGAACTTCACAATGCTTAATTCAATGTGTGTAAAACATCACTAAATGTCGAAATATGTTTTGTAAATTTGAAATTTCAAATTTCAAATACATGTATAGAGTTTGATGGTGATAACGTTGTAAAATGTTGACATGGGTTTGATGTTCTTATTTATATAACTCGTGCATTTTGTCCGTATGTAGAGGCCCAGGTAGATCGATCATCGAAATATTTTATTCATGTATTTTATGCCTTTCTATGGGTCAGAATACTGTGTTCACCTGTAGAAATTCAGGAAATTCACAAACAACCCATCAATCAAATTGGGTTGTTTAAGTCTCAATAGACCGTATATATCATCTGTATTTCAGCTAGACGGATCCATCATCATAATACATATTTAATCCGCGAGTAACCTGTCTTTTTTATGTATCAGAAATTTGAAATCATCTTAAAAAACACTCATTAAATTCATGAACATACCATCAATCAAAAATCGCCAAGTCAACTTTTAGTTCCCCTTAGGTTTTATAAATCATCTACATTTCAGCTGTTCATAATCAGTTAATTTCTAATCAAGCGTATAAATCCTTTCATTTTTTACATTTAAACTAAAAATCTAAATTGTTAAATCATAATCGTGGGTTCTTTATATATAAGTATATAAATGTACAAGAGAGTTCCGCATAAGTGCGTTTCCCCCAACTGCTTTCTATATGTATGTTTCTTTTCTTTCACGAATATAGAGTGCATAACAATGCTTTTAGGTGAGTAATCTTATCTTTCTCATGTCGTTCTCAGATCGGCAAGTCTGTTTAGAGTGTATCCTCTAAAAAAAGGACACCTACACGTTTTGATACCTTTCATAGTTATTAAAGAAAATCTGTTTTTGTAAGCGTAGGCTACGCTAGTTCGGGCAGAAGTTCTAACTTTTTCGGGGTGGGGTTGTACGTTTTGTTCCTCTCACTCTATCAGGTTGTCTACTTCACTGCTCCGTTTCCTTACATCCTCTTGACAATCCTGCTGATCCGAGCGGTCACTCTGCCCAACGCCATGGATGGTATCATCTACTATCTCAAGCCGGACATCAACAAATTGAATGACAGCCAGGTAAGAAGACACACTCTATTATACTTAACTGATTTTTTGTTCTTACATTCTGATTGGTTATTTGTGATAATTATTGTTTTCATAGCAGAAAGTTGCACTTTGTGATTCATAGTGCCATGCAGGGTTTACGTGTGTATACTCTTTTCAGTTCCTTCCATCTGTAGTTCATGTAAAGACACCGAATTTGTCATCCAGATTCACGAAAAACAGAATTTTTTGAAGGGAATCTTGAGTCCTGGGAAAGGTGAAAAATGATTTGTGAGCTTTCTCATTCCTTTTATGTCAGTTTGGAAGAACATCATATTAGTAGAAACAGCTCCTGAAAATGATTGCTCTTCAGATGCTCTTATATTCGAAATATGACTAGAAATAGCTGAAATGTTCGGGCCGAACATTCATGCCACTTGTGTGTGTAGTCCCATATATCAATTTCTATGTGCAGTACATGAGCTTTTCAGTGAGATTGAGTCAATTTCTTATCTATTTTGATGATTCCAAAACAACACAGTATAAAACAATTCTTATGTTGACATGGTAAACCTTTCCCATTTCCTTTGAGACAGTTTCTTTCACAATGTAATTGCATGACCAGAACTCTACTTTATCTTTAACTGTGGTTTCATGCATTTAAATCACAAGTTATGTGCCTGTAAATGAACAAAAGAATTGAATAGAGTACACACATAAACACCCGGCATTGCAACATTTTTTCTAGTACCGACTGCAATAAATACCATAATTTCATGATGAAAACAGAGTCAACATACACAAACGACCAATCAAAATGAGGGTAAGAAAATTCTGCATTCTGTGCATTGTGGATGAAAACTTTCTATCAAATATTTCTCGAATTATATCAAGAAGAGTCAATGAATTTTTTACTTTTACCTTTAAATTACATGCATTTGTGTCTATTGTCATCGTGACATAATGAGACTGAAATATAGTTGTGAATGCACATTGTTTCCTCTGTGTGTTTCAGAATAGTAGAATTGGAGTGATGACGTATTACGAGCTTTGTTGTAGTATTGGTCCCTTTGTGTTTCAGTATAATAGAACTGTAGCGATGACTTATCCAAAAAAAAGCGTTTATATTGTTATTATAAATATTTGGTATATAATATTAGTGTTATTATCATTATTATTAATATTAAGGCTATTATTATTATTACCATCGTTGGAAGAATGAGGAGAAATGAGATGAGTATTTCACACTGATGTCATACCAGCGTCAGGGTACCCTGATCATACTTTCTATCGAAAGGTTATTCACTGCAGTCATTTATTGACATGCCTATATATAAATACCTACCGTCATTAGCCGCTATATTTCTGTTTTAGACATTCCCCACTTCATTTTTAAAAAAAAAGGAAGGTGGGTCTCTTTATTGATAATATTACGGTAGCTAATTTATTTTTCGTGTTTTTTTTTTGGTTAGTTTTATAGGGCATAGGACCGTTTGTCCAGATATGAAACAAAAAATCAGATGGTTTGATCACCCTGCCGGGATTGACGTAACCTATATATTTTTCCTGTCCTGGTCAGTGCGATGCCAAATCTGGCCCTCCTATAATTATTCCCGGAAAACTGCCCGTCCGTGGATCTAATGATGTTTTGACTGTTGATCAGAGATAATGACGAAAGAGAAGTCGTGAACGTCGAGTGTGTAATTGAATTGCTCCCTTGTGTAAATGTTTGGACGAAAACATGATGACCAAATAAGCAGCGAGCTAGAGAGCTAGACATTGTAAAGAGGAGGGTGAGAGGGTGGGGTTGAGAGAGAAATTGAGAGAAATAGAGAGAGAGGGGGGGGGGGGACATAACCCAGAGACACAGAGAAAAAGAATAAGAGAAGGAATATAAATTTAGACCAGAAATAATACAAAGTTTAAATGTTAATAAGGAAGAAATAAAAATAATGTACATATACTTAATCGAGCTAGCAACTCTGATTCTTTTCTCAAATCACATTCCGTTTTTAGGTCCAAGTAATTTTGATCTCGTTTCTGTCCTCTTCACTATCTCCCTTCTTTTCGCAAAGGAGATCCTTAATCATCCACGTATAGTAGATGTGTGTTATTTGAGCACAGAAGGAGTCTGATCATGTATCGTTTTACAAGAGGCGAAATAAAACGGTGATTGAACTGCTCTTGTCCCATTGAGATGAACCCATCGGCATGTACTATATGATGGGAGATACATCCCTCGCGAAGACCTTCTTGTTTCCTTACGTTGTCCAAGGGTCACTACTGCTTCTCCAGAGAGGGTCCGTGTAACGTAAGACGTAGAGCAATTGGGGGATGAATGTCAGACAATTATCCCAATCGCCTGAGGGTGTCCAGGTATTATGTTTAATGCATTTTTCATATCTCTTTTGGGCTGGGTGAGGGTAAGATCCGCCTCAGGCAAGCGAAGATGCCGACATTTTATGCCACCCCGTCCTTGTCATATTGGATTGAACACGACCATTCCGTCCCCAACGTCCTTGATTTTAATATCCACAGAGGAAAGTGATTTGCCTGACGGTCGATCGATCCAGACGAGCATTTTCCGAATTCACCTATTTAAAGCTGATTTTCTATACTTTGAGGTGGCGTTTTTATCATAATTATTCATTTTCGTGAGAACATGTCAATATGCTAAAAGCCCGTGATTAGAAGGCCAATGTACTGTTATTACACATCTTGAAGCTTTAGAGCTTTTAAGAATTTGTGAATCTTCTCCCGTTCCGCACCACTCAACACAAAGAGCGTGCTATTTAATGGCGCCCTTGGTACTGCGCCAAAAACTCTTTTATAATAAAAGTCAACCTAGTTGATAGATTTAACCCTGCATTTAGTATTTTCGAATTCATTTAAGAGTTTAAAAAATAGAAACACAGCACAAGAAAAAATACTATATAGGAAATTGCGACAATAGTTACGTGTCTCGCTTTCATATCAGGGTGAGATGTCAAAACAATTAGTGATGGTGTTGGCAAGCATTGTGACACGCGTGCCTGTACTTTCAGTTACGTGACCCCTTTACTTCTGGATAGATCATATTATTCATGCTGTTACAGAGTGTAGCAGATGGAAGCGTGGCTGTTTATTTACCAAAAATATTGTACAAGATACATGAAAGGCCTGTCTCTTGTTTCAACACTTGTGAATTCCGTTGCTTAGTTTTGGTATATCATAACATGCATAAGAACACTAAAAAAAATTGCTGCTTTTTTCACGGGAATTTCCTGGCAGTCAGGATGCCAGGAATGCCCGTTTTTCCATAGTTTTTTTTTTTTTTTTTTTTTTTTTTACAATAAAATTAAGTAAATTTACAATAAAGTTATATGCTGATTTCCTGTAAACCAACAAACTTGCTGTTGTTTTACAGGAAAAGACTGTAAAATTGAAATAACGGCAATAACTTGTAATTTCAAGGGCTAAAAAACTTGTAGTTTTACAGTTATTTTTTACAGTGAAGGAAACTTTGTTGTATGGGTATTTTCCACTATAAACACGATCATTAGAGTAAAAAAAAAAAGATTCCTCTCAATGTTGGACTCTTGTAGGCTGTCAACCCAAAGTCTCTTAACAAGTTTGGTAACAATGAGTGAAGCTGAGTTGCTCCCTACATGGCTCCCTTGGTGTAACATTTTAAAAAATTGTTCTCATGTTTACAAATTCTCATAGTTATCGTTTGGATGTAGTCTTGAGTGATGTTAGGGATGTCACATCTAGTCGTCAATAGATAACTACCTTTAAATACATTTCTTTATCTGTCATCCCGGATCTAATTATACAGTCATCTCCGTACTCGCGCAGTCTATCTGACAAAGACTTAAAAGATTTTGCTCCTCAGCGTATCTCGAAAGTCATAATACGACTGGTCGTATCTACGCCAATTATAGGAGTAGGTCCAGACCTTGTTTTGACCCCCGGACGCCATCGTTGTTAAAGCATAATGACAACCGCAGACATATTAGGGTGGCCCTACCACTTCTCTTTCAGTTTGGACTCTTTGGAGTATATGAGAGTGATGCATAATATACGTAATTCCTGGGTTTCCCGCGATATGAGAAATGCTAATGAATGGGATATCACTATGTGTGGGCTATATGGGTGCGATGGTCTTTGGGTGTTTCCGACAGTGAGTTGCTATCCCGTCCCGCTTCACGGGAGCGATGATTTCATTACGCTACTTTCTCCCTAAATTTGGGAAATAATGTTTAAATGAAATTATCCATTTAAATTGAAATGCAGGATGCGTGGGCAAAAGGGGACTCATTTTTACCCCCAGCATATATAGAGTTTGTCATGAAAAATTCTTGTATGAGATGAAATTGGCTGTAATCCGATATATTTCATTATCAGATCCGCTGTAGAATTTGCTGTTCATTTGAATGAGTCAATGTTGTTCAGTTCCTAGGAAAGGTGTTTTTAGTTTGTTTTCCTTTTTCGTTCTATTATTTATCACTGGTATTGCATTATACTGATGCTGAATATGCTTCAATATTTATTTTGTAGTGGAATGTTTATAAACGTTATTTAGTTATAGATAACCTCAATACGCAACCCCCTTTCATAGCTTTTCTGTCGGAGAAGTTTACCACGATGATACCTTTTATGAACTTGATGCGCTCTTGGAGAGTGTGTCTTCCGTTTGAAACAAAAACAGGTGACATGGATATTGCTAGATAGCTCACGATATTACACATTTTACTTAAACAGGGCAAACGATTATCCAGATTGGTGCAATAGTTCATGGCAAATTATTATTTTTTCGTCGCTGCAAAATAGGAAGCGCAAGTGTCAACCACATGAGGGAGGTTTGTTTTCCGCCCACCTCCCTGATTTTACTAGTTTTCTCATTTAGCGCTCTGTTGCACCATAGGGGATAAAATGAAACCATTACTATGACTTTATCTGACCTAAAACTCATCCAAAATGATTCCAGACAAGCTCCGATGTTCACCGCCCTATAGATCTCCTTGTCTTGACCCGCCATTCGAGATTTTTGCCCCCTTCTCCTATTACCATATGCTTCCATTTGCCCCCTCGCAGTAACGGTAGAGTTGAAGTCGTGTGTACACTGGCTCTAGAATAAATAGCCCATTCCCATCGTGCCTTGTCTTCGTTATGTTTTTCAACAGATCTTGCTTCGGTATCCTACTCCATCCCCCAAGATATGATTTTTTTTCCTGGACTCATTGTCATGGCGTAGAGTGCCTACTGCGATCAGTGTATAAGTACCACTTGGGCCTTACTCCTTAGATTGCTATCACATTTCGCCACCGGGAGGAAGATGGGGTAAAGCTTCACTAACCCACTTTTTTTGCGTCGACGAGAGGATTTTACACAATGCAATGCCGCAATTACACATGACGTTGTATAAAGAACCTCATAATACCGCTGCGGCAAAATATAATGACTTAAGTGTAGTGTTCTTCACATTACTGTATTTTACTATTTTACTACAAATGAGTCTATGTTAAAAACACATGTATGCCTGTAGATAAGTAAGTATGCTTTGGACCTTTAATAGTCGGGCCCAGCTACATTTCTTTTCAACTCCAAGTGCATCAATTTATCATGTTTGCATGTAAAAGTATGTTTTCATCTTGCGCGGCGGTTTCGTATATAGATGGTTAACCGCGTCACGTGTGCATGATGAGCACTTTTGACTGAAAAGAAGTAGCCATATGGCAGGGGGCAAGTACCTCACATCGCATATGTCCCATCTTCTCAAAAATAATGGAATGTGTAAACGTACACACATTATTTTCTTTAATTTGTCGAACACAAATCATTACTTACCGTATGGAAAATGTAATCCTAGCTCTCTCACGATTTGTTTGTTGTTGTAACCCCCTTGATTTCACTAAGCGATGATTTTCACAATCCGTCTCCTGTGCAGCTAGCTCCCTTTCGAAGCATCCATGTTTGTTGGGTTTTTTTCCAGTCAGAGTTGACCGCTTTTTCTGCATGTCGTATTTATATTCCTAATTCCCCCAACTTAACCCACAAACCAAATCAGTCGGACTGTACTGCAATTATTATGACTGCCTTGTCCGATCGAGTAGTTTCCCTCCATTTTAAAAACAAAAATTATTCTACCTCCTTTTTACTGAAGACCCCTTTAATACCGAATTGCTGGAATGCTTTCATTGTCTCTATATCATGTAAATACATGAGAAAGTAATGAAATTAGCTTATTTTAACAAAGCGGCTACTGATCAACATTAAAAGTATATTTCTTTGAACTGAATGTACAGGAAAAACAGTAAAATAACCTAAGAATTAACAGTCGATTCGCGCAAGCTAATCAAATGCACAAACATTTTTTTTAATAGAATTTTATTCAGTGAGTGTAACAGTGACTGAATGGTGGCTGGACGTTGACCAGTCACAATTATTGTTATTACATAAATATTTAAAATAGATGATAGTAGATTGTTAGTGAGGAGTTTTGTTACCCTGACCACACATTATTTTTAGGGTGGAGTTTGTGGCTGGTTTTCTATAAGAAATTGTCTTATAAGGTTCAATTATGTATTGCCATGGCCATGCAGTTCTGTTAATTTGATTCCCACTGGTGATGAAGCGGAAAATTGTTCGGAATATATCCATACTGAACGGGGTGCTTATTAGCCCCTACATCGCTTTTGTTATTCATAAGGTCATTTTGCACAAGGTTACATAAATTTCCCCCTGTAGAACACCCTTTTCTAGGCGACTAAGACATGAGGAATAGGCAGTTTCTTAAAAGTTGTCTCGCATCTTCAAATATATTTACAATAAAACGTGAGTAATTTGTATACTGACAGACAGAAATAATTTACCCACGGTAATCCTCGCAAGGAATATTGATTCAGAACAAAAGGGCATCTATATATTTTAATGAATGTGCGTATAAAGGGGTTTAATTTTTTTCAAAAGTAGGGATCGTTATTGTCACATTTTCTAATGGAAAGGGGGAGACCTGACGATTTGGGCACGTTTGCATCACCTTTGCCTACGTCAAAATAGTGCAATTATCAAGCTGATGCGAATGATGGGGTAAAATGTCCTCCATATTTCGGGAAAAAGGGCCACATGTATATGGTCACGAATAATCATAGTACTGTTATGGCAGTTTCTAATAAGGTTGCACTCTGCTTCAAATTCGAGGCATGGGGATGCCCTTCCATTTCCGGCTCCAGTAATAGCTGGCATGATAGGTGTACGGACTCGTGCAGTTGATTTCAAATATGGTTGTCTTTCTTGATGCTCCGTTCATCCAGGGAAGTGTGACTGGTTCATCTCTACTTTCTCTTTTTGATATTGGATCTTTTTTCCCCATTTGATGGCCGGAAATATTCGCGGGTTTTCGGAAGCGAATTTGACATCGTTTCCCCCACCACGTGCTAAAGTTGCATGACAAATATTCCAAATGAATACACCCAATTTACGATGTCACTTAGGCTTAGCATCATTTTTTGTTAAAACATGGCTATCTCTATAATCATTATTAATCATTACTCCGTGTAAAGTTGAAATGGAATGAAAGAGTGAGATAAAGATGCAGATGGGGCAGGCCCAAGCAAGAAAGAGAGATGGGTGGGGACAGGGAAAGGAAGAGACAAAGTGGATAGGGAGAGGGAGAGAGAGAGAGAGAGAGAGAGAGAGAGAGAGATGGATAAGTTAGAGGGAGATGGTATTATAGAGAAGAGAAAAGTAAGAACATGAATATAAAGAGAGAAATATGGATTTAGATGATTGATGGATAGAGAGATAGATGGAAAGAGACAGTGATGGATTGGGGAGAGAGAGGAGAGAGAGAGAGAGGGGGGAGGTGGCAGGGGGGGGGGGGAGAGACCTCACGATTCCTAAATTAGAATGGAAAGGAAAGGCTTTCAAGGTAACATCACAAAAATAGTACATCTCATTTCCTGCATGTATGGAAAAAACATGTTGAGAAAGGTAAACCGCGTTTGCTTATTCAGTTGAAAAGTGCGACGCGAATCTCTTTGTTATTGATTAAGAAGACATAATCTCGATTTTGAAGGTTAAGTGCTGTGCAATTGCTCTACTATAATGTTATTTCGAGGCAGATGTCTCCATCTAAAATCGCCCGTTCGACGAACTGTAACTGATCTGCGGGTAGCTGAACCAAACCCTCTCCACTCTACTGGGCCGTTTCAAATTATTCTTCGTAATGCCTGTTTTGTCACATCTATTCATCTCCTCTTGTCTTCATATCCTCTATTTTTGTCAGATTAGACAGGTTTCTGTCTGTTGGTTCGAAATGATGAAGCCATTTAAACAGAAATTTGATGAACATCTGATATTGGAATACATAAGAAGTGAGGTTATCATTAATGTTACTCCCAAGTTCAATTATACGTATCTTACACATTCTGTAGACATTTAAAGACGACATACACATGCATACACACCCACACACACATCACGCACACGCACACTTAGAAATGGAAGGGGGAATGGAGCGGCAGTCTTCCCTCGGACACGATTGAATTGATTCAAACATACTAATGTAAGCAAACTATAATGTATTCTCCGCTAAAATCCCAGTATATCGACATTTCAAATCCCCCTGAAAATCATCGCAATATTGTTTCAGGACATGTAAGGCAAGCCAACCACCCGCAGTTTGTCATGTCAAGCACCAAATGAGATTTCTCCATCCCTTCTATCCATGGAGCTCTTCTCTCCTCATCTGAAGAGTCTTTTTTTGTTTGTTTTTTTTTGTTTGGTGTTTTGTCCGATTGCAAATTGATGACGTGTACGCATCCCATTGAGCGATGATGGAGGGGATTGTAATAGCATTTTGACAAGAACCCGTTCCTTTCGTGCCACTCTACACAGCAGTCTGCCATCTTAACCTGACTCAGTGAGTGGTCGGTCAGAAATTACTACTGCGGAACAAGCTTTATGCATTTTCCTCTTCTTTTCCACGTTTTGGCGTTTTATTTTTAGTCTTAAGTTCATCGAACCTTCTCCCTTTCCCCCTAGATTTATAGTGCTTAATACATGTTTAACGGTGCCACTGTTTAAGTTTGTATATGTCTCCGCTACCCGAGGTGGTGCCTATGTTTTCGCTTGTCCATCCTTCCGTCGAACTACCTTGTATGATGCATCTCAGTTTGGGAGTATGCTTTTTAAAATAGTATGCATCCTCACTGGGAGATGGACATTACATTTCTATATAGTTAGGTCCACCCCCCCCCCCACAAAAAAAATCAAAGATAACAGCGATCACTTTCCATGAAAATTATATTTTTAACTCATGGTGAAATATACATGAATATTCGACAGTTATTACTGTGAACTTCAACCTTGCTTCTATGCATGACCAAGGGGAGATAAATTGATAAGATTTTCAGTAAATTAAGGTCAAAGGTCACTGAGATAAACTCACGATTTGGTATCTGTATGGTTTATCATATGTATGATATTTTCCAAACTATTATGCCACGTGTTTTTATCTCTCATTCTAAACATGTGTAGTGGCAAATGATAATTTGTCATCGACTTGATGCAAACAGAGGCACCTTGAAGCATAAATCTTGTTAAAAATTTAATAGTTCTCATACACCCTCAGACACTGTGAATATAGTACCTTATAATTCAGTGCAAAGATTAACGCTTTCGTGTTAAGAAAAGTTAATACACAATTGAATTTTCTTACAATTCATAAAGCAACTGATCTCACAGCAAATACTACTACTTCAAGCAAGGTTGGTCGGATATGGAAATGTTACATGACATTACATGCGCCACACGTCGTAGATAATTGGTATTCAATATTCAGGGTAAACATCAAACGTTTTTCAAGCATTTACCGTTCGTGTTGAAGCACACTACAGCCTTCCCCTGTCCATGCATACGAATGCACTTTCCTCAGCTTGATGAGGAATGTCTCGTTTTCCCTCGATCTTTCAGACCTTTTGGGTACCTATGCGTCATGAGCTGAAGCAGCTTAGCCTCTCACATAAAGACTTTGATAATATATCATTCCTAGGTGCCCCCCTCCCTCGATTGACGCCCCTGGGTATTCCAGAGTTAAAGAGAATACCACGAGGAGATCTGATAAAATGTCATCAATATTAGTCGGATGCGGGTATGTTTGTAAAGCTAACACTAAATGAGTTCAAATCGATGGTAGTAATAATAGAAAATAGATACATGTATTACCCAAAGCATGGTGATGAATCATGCATGGATACGTTAGATTTAAGACGTGAAGACGTAAGACAAATTTGGTACTTGAAATTCGTGATATGTTATGAATCTGAGACAGGGATTTCACAAAATAATATATTTTGTTGAATGAAATTCACAGCAGGCATTGGTCGAGACCATTGATCTTTCACGGTCAAAGTCCAATTCGAAAACATTTCTTTACATGATTTATCTACTGAACCCTGATGTTATTATAACATGTTGCTATTATCATTGTGATCATTACAGAGTCAAATGTATACGAGTTTTTCACAGCAATAATGTAGCGCTTAGGGGCATGGAAGGGAGCTTGACACCACAAAATGGCAACAGAAAAGAAGATAATGTACGTGTAATAATAAAAGCATTCCATTCTTGTATAGCGCATATCACTTTATGATGACAACGTCCCCATGACTATATGCCCTTCCAAAGAGTTTGGGAATTATTACCCCGGCAGCCGTATACAGCACAGAATGCATTTTAAGGAATAATCCAACCAGGTACCCATTTACCTCACCTCGGTCGCAAGCGGCAAATGAAGATGTAGATTCATGTTTTGCCAAAGCGTTGCGTCAAGGATTCGAACCTTGTACTTTGTGGTTCACATTCCAGGGACTTATCCACCAGACCACAACACCTCTACGAAAGAGAGAGGGGCAGAAGATGGTGGTGAGGTGACCCCCCCCCCCCCAAAAAAAGAAGCCCAACACCAACAAACAAAACAAGGAGATGGCAGAATTTATCGCCATCCATTCCTTCACTGCACTTTCAATTGAATTATCATTTGTAAGTCAGCTCAACGACCCAAGAAGACTTATGCCCTCTCCCTCGTGACTTAATTGACCATTCACTCATTTCCCCCCTAACTGAATGAATTATGACAATAATAACTTTCTATAAATGATGGCGTGTTTCCAATTAGGTAACTGATCAAAGATTCAGTTACGATCCTGCAATGACAGTACACACTCTCCTCTTCCCTTAGGGGCATTCCAAGGAGTAGCCTTTTTTTTTTTGTTGGAAAAAAGAAAGAAGACGGGCTTGGCAGTACATAAGTTACCTTGATTCTCGTGGTTTGCAGAGCATCTCCTTTTCTGCCTCCAGTCGAAACAAAATACGTGACTCGTAATAGAACATGATGCCTTTCACGATGAATTGCAGGTCACTTTCAATCTCATCGCTGTTATGGTTTTGTTTTTCATACTTCTGAAATGGAAGACTGGATTGATGGAATTACCCCCTATTTTCTCTAAAAACACACCACCAAAAATGTGCATCCAAACGATGGGGCACCAAGCGGCGTCTCTTCCTCCTCCTCCTCATCCATCTTTCTACTTCCGAGTGACGTAACAGAACTTGGCCTTTTCATCCAATATTCCCTTTCTTTCAACACGATATTGGAGTCGTGCATCTGAATTAGCCCCATACATTTGTGTGACGTATTTGATTGGGATGGAATGGTTTCTACCGGCGTGCATCTGGTCTTGTGATTTGAGTTTCATGCTAATAAACAATCTTGTGCAGAGCAAATTATTTCATGGGTCGAGATGATGGATATGACAATGTGGTGGTATAGTGAGAGTCGCAGAGAGGAAAACAAATCTTTTTTTTATGCCTCATCCCTTCCTCTTCCGTTGTTTTCTTTTGGTTTCTCTTTTTAAATACTTTTATCATGACCCTGTTAAAAACAAAAATAATTAGACGTTTTTCTCCTTCCAGGGGCGGCGCTACAGGGGGGGCAGAGGGGGCGACCGCCCCCCCTATGATTTTTCAAGTAGTGAAAAAAGAAAAAAAAAAGAAGGAAAAAGAAGAAAAGGAGGAAGAAAAGGGAAGAAAAGGGAAGAAAGAAGAAAGCGGAGTATTAAAAAGAGAGGTCTTAAACA
Source organism: Heliocidaris tuberculata (assembly GCA_025618425.1). Classification (NCBI taxonomy): domain Eukaryota; kingdom Metazoa; phylum Echinodermata; class Echinoidea; order Camarodonta; family Echinometridae; genus Heliocidaris; species Heliocidaris tuberculata. The sequence goes on from CM046834.1 coordinate 17,642,094, forward strand.
TATAACTCTATATTACCCCTGTTATTTAATGGAGAAAAAATATGAAAACATCTTTAGGTCGTCTTGCCCCTCCTATCAAAATACCCTGGCGCCGCCCCTGGTCGTTTCTATAAGTAACTCCGTAGAAAATAATTACTAGATCTTAATTTGGCTAGTGTGAGTACTACTCAACCACATAATATCTTTGTTAAGACATTTCATTATTTCATAATGACATTCTTCTATGATTCAATGTTTCGTAATATTATTACTCAAAGCTGAATCCAGCAATATCAACCGTCATAAGTTGGATGTTACAAAATGAATTATGGGCCTATATCTGTGCAGATGGAACCTATTACTGAAAGGAGTACACTAAATTGTAAAAGCAGTTTCACCATGACTATACATTTCTGAATTATATGTGGAGAGTTATGTGTAAAGCCCGGCGCACACAAGACGTCATTTCGATTGCGTCAGTACCTGCGCTAATTGAGCCTGTGAAGACGATTCACTCATACACCAATTATTGAAATTATTGTTTACACTGTTCATTTTGCAATCACTTTTCAAACAAATCACTCTTCACGACGCGCAAAAGACCGAAAAATTCACTGACGCAGTTCTTACGTCAGCAGTTATTGACGTCTTGTGTGAGCCGAAGGCTTATAAAGAGCTCATAATATCTCTGGGGAAACCATGATCAGGGTGATGATCTCGACAACGACTGGTATGGACGGGTCAACATTAATATTAACCCAGTCGTTGTCTTATTTATCTTGATGTGATGAGTGCTAATTTAGACTGTGATATAGCATGTTCTACTCGATTTGATTATCGGACACATTTTTTCAATTAATTTATCAGTAGGCCTATTCAATCATTATTCAATGATGGTTTAACCTGAATGCACCTCGTATCTTTGGTAGGTATGGATGGATGCTGCCACGCAGATCTTCTTCTCGTATTCGCTGGGTCAGGGAGTACTCATCGCTCTGGGAAGCTACAATAAACACAAGCACAACTTCATTAGGTAGGTCATATCTTTTCGATTATTAAGAGGGTCCAATTCCCCATAACATTCTTACACGCAAACAAATAAATTTTGGATGTTTATTTACACCCCAAATTCTCTGAAAAGTTAGCAATTTTTTGTTGGTTTTTTTTTTGTTGGTTTTTTTGTAACAAATAGAATAAAATTGAGGGGTCCTGAACCCTGTGACCCCCTCCAGGATTCGCTCCTTGAGACCGCTAGTCATAAGGATCGCCATTCATAAGGATCACTTATTCATAAGGACCGTTATCCATAACGCGTGACTGAATTAAAAGCGGTTTTGTATGAATAGCGGTCCTTTTAAATAGCGAGCAAACCAAAGACAAATTACCGCGCTATTCATAAGGACTTCCATTCATATAAGGACCACTATTCATAATTATTCACAAGGACCGCTATTCATAACGCGTGTTAAATGAATAGCGGTTTTCTATGAATAGCGGTCCTTATGAATAGCGAGCGGACCCCGGGTATTGCAGGTCCCCATTTCACCGATTTGTGCTAATAAACATTCAGCGCCGATTTTCTCGGATCGCTGGTATCCCTGTAGTAAATGTCAAAATATTATTCGTCGGTCGAATTTTTCAAATTAAGCAAGCAAAGGGAATACCTCTAGTTATCGTCACTTGCTCAGAAATACTCGTTCATATATTCAAAATACAAACTTGGTGTGGGGAATATGCTAATTATTTTTCCTTTCAGATTTAAAGTATGTAATTGTTTATGTATTTTCACAATCAAAATTCCCTGTGAATTTTGCTGTAGTAATGATATCGTATTGATGCAATTATAGTCCAATCATGAAAGGAACGCTAACATTGATGAGCTCATTGCTGATAACCTTTCACATGAAACAAAAAACCGAACTGCGAGCGTAATGAGGGTTTCAGCTAATCTTGGTACAGGCAATTAAAATTTAATAAACAGTGCGATTAGAATGTGACTTTCATAATACACCTCAGTCGAAAATGATTTGATGTGCTCACTTGAGTCAAAGTGCATGCAAAGCTCATCCCCTATAGTACGAGCAAAAGTGAAAATAATATTCCTCAGACAAAAAACATTTCCATATATATTGGATTCAACTATCTCTATTTTGTCTTTGCATTTTGATATCATTCAAAGGTGAAATAAAATGGAATTAGAATTAACGTAAAATGGGAAAATCGATTGTGTCACAATAGAGTTGTGTAATAATCCAACATGAATACATTGAAATAATTTTAATAGCAGTTTCACACCTCTTGATACAAACGCCATGTATAGCTTCTATTTAAAATATCTGGCACAAACGAACCAAGGAGAAAGTATTCATTTATATTTCTATGGATAAAGATGAAAAAAGCATGCAAATTTTATTATTATTAATCGCGCTTTCATGGAAATTTATTCATAACACATTTTGTATTGTTGGTGATGACAAAATGGTTATTATTTCTCTCAGTTTAGGCAAAGGTTGATGTATGGAGAGGTTAGCATTCACTGGCGCCATTTGAATATACATGTATATATTTGTTGCGACATATGAACTATACATCATAATAGTGCTGGTGTGTACCGAGCAGTAATAATGATATTTCGTTCTTGCATAGCGCACATCACTTTGATATTACTGACTGATAACGTCTATGCGCTTCCGAGGGGTGTCTCGTACCCCGGCTTTAGCTCCAGTAACCGCACAGCGCATACAAGGAATAAATCCTACAAATCCACTTGCTACCCCTGAGTCGAGAGTGGCAAATCTATATAGATGAATGTCTAGCTAAAGGACATTAGAGCTGTCCCGGGGCTCGACCCCTCGGACTGCGCATCCCCAACCCCCACTAGACTACTGTACCTCTACACTTCAAAGGTCCTTCTCCATTTACATTTCATTTTACATTTCATCTTATTTTATAAACCGCATTTTCAAGAGATAGGAAATGCAATGATCGCATTGTAATGAGCATGATCGGTTAAGAGTGAGCATTTTGTCCGTCCGTGACACAAAATATATTTTATCATAAAATTAATTGAAAGGCTATCATTGCTATGAAATACATCAAAAGTTACTAGAAATTTGGTTCTTCAAAGGGTTCCAAGGTGCCAGTGTTCGTGGACCAAACTATTTTTAAGCAGGGGTGTTGTCAAAAAATGACACTTTTAGCAAAATTTCCATCTATTACGCACATATTTCACATCTCTTATGGAATCTAAAGCTTGTTTTGAAATTCCAAATGTCTGATAGGGAAGCCAATTTATCTGACTAACATTTGCAAGTGAAAGTATTAGACAACATCATGTTGTTCTGATATTAATAAAAAAAAGAGTAATGAGAAGTCAACACAAAATTTCCATCTCCCACTCTAAGAAATGGAGCATTTTATTGATTCTCATTTAAATAAGTAACCATGATAAGCAAATGTTATCATTTTTCAGTACACCTAGTGATACCCTCCAAAATAAATCCTAAAGCAATCCATTGCTTCTGATCAATAATTTATTACAGGCCTCCCAACTTGGAAAATTTTGAAATGTCCGTCCGTGACGCGAACTGATCACACTCTAATATATTTCCGATTTCCCAGAATGTGATAGACTTTAAAGACACTGGAAGTTGATAAAGTGGACATTGATAGGCACATAGACTACCCGATATCCCCGTTTTATTCCTTACACAGCACAATTTGTCTTTGTAAATAGATTTTTACTGTAGGCAAAAACATTTTCTTGATAAAGAAGATAAAACGCTGTGGAAATTTAGCCATGTTTTTATGATGAAGTACCCCCTACAGACAAGAGTTCAACAATGCCTTTTATACCCTTCCCAACTCGATCATAATCATTTCAATTATTCATTAGTTGACCTATAAACGTGACTATTGTTATTGAGGATTTATATATAGATACTGAATTAATTCAGTGCAATCAAAGGCTTATTTTGAAAGATATAGAAATAGCATATATTTGACTCAATACTCCTTGATATAGGCTATATCAGTTATGGAGTTTCCATTCAAATAAAGCACACAGCGCTTCTTCTCTTCAAAGTATTCGCCTAAATCGTATGACTACGACATTGATAGTGGAATATGGGGGGGGGGGGGGGGGGGCTGTACATTGTTCATTAGAACAAATGCATTAAATTTATTTTCATCAATAATAAATAATGAAATACAAGTTATGATTAAATTAGTAAAACAAGTAATGAAGTAATTTCTAGTATTAATTTCCATTTTTCTTTACTCAAAATTTACCGCTCGTTTCCTTTAAGCCCACCGCACACTATACCATGCTATACGATCCATCTGCGATCCGATTTTCGGAGAAATCGTAATTTCATTAAATATGAAAATTTATTTTTGAAATATCTTCCGAATAATGAAATGAAAGCTAGAAATAAAAAATAAGGAATTACAAGCCTTCTAGTCGGAGAAAATGCCAAATCGGCTTCAAATCGTAGACAATCGCACGAATGGTCTGACGTGACTTCGATTCGGAGCCTCTTTATTTGGCTTTCACTCCTACAAGGAGGCTTGCAATATCTTGACATAACTATCTTATTCTTCATATGAATATTCAGAACCTCGATCACTAAGATGTTTGAACGTTCATATAATATCATATGTTATTACAAATTCTTCCCAAATCGGATATCAGTCAGATCGTATAGTGTTCGGTAATGTGGTCGATCCTTACATACACAATGCGCAGATGAAAGCCTACGTAATTGTAATGTGGGAAAGCTGCACCAGAACCTACTTATCATTGTAAAAGAAAAATCTTCACCCATAATAAATCATTTCGTACTTGATGATTGCCGAGTCTGGTGTTGGCAAAATGACGCTTTACTTTCTAAATTCTATAAGTTATGCGATAACTCGCAAATACACATGCTCCTCAGGCATGGCAATAAAATAGTACATCAAATACAATCAGCGGTTGTTGATTTCTCAGTTATTTTTCCTCTTAGCAAATTCCTTCTCTTCTGAAGTAGAAGTTTCCGTTAAAATAATATTCGCTTTGTTAATATGTTGTCTGTCCGTGAATTTCGTTGTAAAACAATGATGATGTTATTGTGCGGACGACACACTGCCACCTGAACGCGGTCACGTGTTCGCTATTGTAACTCTTCTCAAATTTGGCGCTCTTGTTCTTCGTGTGTGCCCGGCCTTTGACCCCGAGGTATGCCCGGTTGGTAAGGCGTCCATGGCGACGTGGTTAAACAATCCACGGCCATAGCAACAAACTCATATCGTGTGAATGAGTAATGTTCTTCACATTAGCTATATATTTGGCTGGAATAGGAACACAGTAACCTTGTAACATTAATATTGAACAGGCAGCGTGACATGAGTGCTTCGTGATACTGATCGGGTGACAATAGGTTAATGAATAGAACGGAAATTGGGGAAACACTGTGAATCATGTGCGTGAAGAGTTTAGTTGTTGTATTCAATATTCGGGTGATAAACATCACCATGATCATGACTTATAATTGTTCTGCTAATAACTGAATAGAGGGTGATGATAGTAGATTACCTATGTCATACTTTGTTCCCGCTTAGAATAGAAAGATAATATATTGTCTCACGGTGAAGTTCATGATGCAAACATGAAAACAAAGCGGCAAGTGGAGTAACAGAGTGTAAACTTTTTTTTGCCATGTGTTACCAGCAAACTTTTTTTTTTATAGGGGGGATGCCCGCTTTAATCAATGAACGGATCGTTTCATCAGCAAGTATGATGACGATGAACAAACATCTATTAATTTACCAGTCAAGTCCCAATGCATCTTATAGAGTAGCCATGTGTTTGATCAATCCCATCGCGTTTATTGGTGTCTCGATGAGGTACAAATTGCGCGTGTGTGCGTCGCTCAAACTGTCACCGTGCATTTTTCACCTGGGTGATGATTGCGCTTTTATGGTTTACGTTCATTTTTTTTCCCCCCTACCATGTTTCTAATTCTCTAACCTGATGTATTTTTTCACCTTGAAGTACATTAACTCGAGATGAGTTATTGATCGGTGGGGGAAGCGATTTTCCATCGGCATTCTGCAGATCAAATTTGGAGGAAGATGATGCCGGGTCCTCCGGGTGCTGAATAGATGAACCTAGGCGGTGTACTTGCGCTTGAGATGAGTACTGTTTCGTGATCAGCGTTTGTGTACTGTCGAGCCTCCTAGCAAACCCTCTACATCGCCATGTCACGTGATCGTGACCTTTATCAAGAGTGCTTTTATCCCCCTCTCTCGTTTTCCAACTAATGTTTGTCTCCCATCTCTCTGTCTGTCTGTCCGCATGTCTGTATGTCTAACTCAACCTTCATCCTCATCACCACCACTCTCTAATATTTGCCATCTCTCCATCTCCCACCGGAGTCACCCTCGTATCCCCTCTCTATTCCTCTTCTCTTCTTCGCTTTACCCCCTCCCACTCTCGTTCTCTCCCCCCTCCCCTCCCCCTCTTCCTTCTCGCCTTCCAGTTTACCATATCAACACTCCATCCCAACCAGAAATATCGTTCCATTCTCCATCTCCACCTCATATTCATCTTCATCTGCCCCCGAGGCTCAAACATTCAAAAATAATGATAAGCATTTTTTTTTTCTGCTGGAGACGCTTTGAGCGAACCGTACCCCAATTATGTAATTCCATAATGCGTTTTCCAGAAATTTTTACATTTTCTCTCCAACATCATTTTCAGCTTTTTTTCTGTATCTTTCTTTCGATGGGAACCTACTTCACGTAGGAATGATCCTCTTTCTTTTCCCTCTTTCAGCACCGATGTTTAGTCTGTGAGCTGAGGTCATCGTCTAGGTACACGACTACGTTTTCGTTATGTAGCCTCCCCGAACAGACTTCGTGAAGTTTTATTAAAACATGTTTGCGATCCAATGCAACAAATGAGAGCGTTTGTTTATAGTTCATTGAAATTTACATTTTTTGATTTTCTCCACTATTGGAAATTTCATATCGCGCGCAACTATTGAAGCACCTGTGATACAGTCATGGCGAATTCATCAAATGTTATTGTAGATGGATCCAGAGAGAATGAGAAAATGATGAAGCGAAGAAAATTATGATTATATTATACAGTCCCTCTCTCGAAGTCTTGTCCATAACCCAACATTTTGCAAAGAAGTCCGATATAATCGGACCTCGTCTTACAAATACATCAGGTCTCCTCATACGACATGAAGAAAGTTTACGTTTCCTTAGGAAAGTTTACATTTCCTATGATGCAACCGACATTTTATACTAAATGATTATTCTCATCATGCCTCGTACGATATTCCGCGATGTACTGCGAAATCCTACGATATCCTAGGGAGTCCTATATGAAATCTTGCCATATTCTGAGAATTTAGAAATCCAACAAAATCTTGCAGTGTCACTTGGCATCTTCTGTGATATCCGAATGTAGGTTCAGCTAACCAATAGTCAATAGATTCAAGCCACATCGTACAATATCACAAACTTTCGTAGTGAATCCTTTCTTATCTTGTGTGGTAGCCATTAAGTACTTGAGCCTGACGAAGGCAAGACTAGCTGGGCCTTCTCTGAAAATCCCGAGACTACTAGCAGGATAAAAGCAATATTGCTGAGAGGGTGCCGTCCAATAAGTGCAAGCGAGGAGGGGAGGATTTAGATGTGAATCCTATCAATTCCTTTAATTGCCTTACCGCAAGTTCTATCTATCTATATCCTTGGAATATCGTCCAACAAAGAATACGCCTTCATAAACCCGGACGAATTTTATATGGCAGAAAAATGGGGCAAATTACCAATGAAGAAACTCACATGTCGCGGATACTTCCTACTGTTAGGGAATAAGGCGACCGCCATTTTAAAAAATGGGAACTCATTTTTCCCCCTCGTACATCGCACTAGCATTTATTCATCCTAAACAAATGAATGACATTGGGTATATCGCAAAAACATGTTACACTTTTGGATAGGTGATGTGTAGTCTACTGTCTTCCATCCTTTTTTTTTTCCCGCCGAACGAAGTTCGCGAGGGGACTATGAAACGGGCTCCGTACATGTGTGCGTGTGTGTGTGTGTCCGTCCGTCCGTCCGTCCGTCTGTCCGTGTGTGCTCAAATGTTAGAAAATGCTACTTCTCCGTCATTTCTTGGCCGATTTTGATTCCGATTGTTTTATCTGATAGGGCTGGGTGGGGGCTACCAAACTTCTACACAGAATTTTGAAATTCATTAATTATGCAAATTTATGCAAATTTATTCAAAATCGACGAAAAATGCTACTTCTCCTCTATTTCACATCGGATTTTGATTCCGATTGTTTTATCTGATAGGGCTGGGTGGGGGCTTCCAAACTTCTACACAGAATTTTGAAATTCATTAATTATGCAGATTTATGCAAATTTATTCAAAATTGACGAAAAATGCTACTTCTCCTCTATTTCACATCGGATTTTGATTCCGATTGTTTTATCTGATAGGGCTGGGTGGGGGCTTCCAAACTTTTACACAGAATTTTGAAATTCATTAATTATGCAAATTTATGCAAATTTATTCAAAATTGACGAAAAATGCTACTTCTCCTCTATTTCACATAGGATTTTGATTCCGATTGTTTTATCTGATAGGGCTGGGTGGGGGCTTCCAAACTTCTACACAGAATTTTGAAATTCATTATTCATGCAAATTTATGCAAATTTATTCGAAATGGCTGAAGGTTCATAATGTTTTCATGTTTTATATTTCAGTTGTATACATGCATTGTTGGTATTCTCTTCTTTTGCATGCAGTAACATTATTATTTTATTCACTAAAGTTTTTCACTGAAGTTTTAAGGTTCAGGCTAGTTAATTTCCACAGATCTGCACTTCCGGCGGGGACATTTATTACGCATTGCGTAATTTACTCATTCACTTGTTTTTCTTGTGAGTGAGATGTGGAGTGTAAACCACGCGATATATTCAACCCTACTATTAGGATATACACAGAAAGTATGAATTAATTATAAAGTATATAAACTTATTTTTCATTTTGATTTATTTACTTAATTTATTTAATCATTCATAATTTCATTCATCTATTTTCATTTTTATATGGGGCTGGAGGTTCTTAGCTTTACATGTTCGTGACTAATCTCTGCATTAATTTCATTTAGGCATGTAGTTCATCAGATCATTATGACATGTTGTAAATGTTAAAGATAATACTTTTCAATTTGGTAAGTTATACATTTCAGCTCGCTCAATCTATCTTCGATTATCACTTTTAAAACACTTTTGGATAAAATAGTTTTTGTGTTAAATGTGATGCAAATTATTTCATGCATTTTTTATATCTCAGTCACTGATAATGCTTGCTTAATTTGACATGATTTTCCATCTTCAAAAATCTTTCATATCAGATTCCGTTTTATAATTCAATTAATTTTTCTTCATTCTTTTAGTCCTATTAATAGTGCTGATCGTTAAAGGGGAAAAGTTTCTCCCGTCAATTCGTGGTTTTGCAATGAATACAACAAGAAAAAGTTACAGAAAGTTACAGAAAAGGCAAAACTTTATAAAATCAATAATGCAACCGCTTCTCAAGTCATACCATCATTAGAAAAAAGATTAAACATTTTCATTGACATGTTCTCGCCAGTGGCATGCATACATCTCCAAACATTGAAATAGATGCGCATCCCCGCTACCAGACACCAAAGACCAACTTCTTTCTCCACCGGAGATAAGTGGTTTTGAAATCAAGCGAGACTTTTCACGCGTGTCATACACGTACGGGCATCCTCGGGGCGTTTATCTCCCCTAGTTTTTTTAATCTTGAGTAAGAGCTCGCCTGATTTGAGCCCCGGGTTTGCTTCTTCACCTCTCCTCAATCGATAGAGATTAAAAGAAAACATCATCTTCATTTCAAGTAGGAGATTCATAGTCTCTTTATAGACCTCCCACTCCCTGCGGTGTAATTGAGCGAAATATTCCGAGGGCTTGAATCATGATCAATGAAAACATTCCGAGGATTTAAAGCCCATCTTCTAATTAAAAGTGTATTTGCATGAATAACAATGTATTCGACTAAAGCTGGTAGATTAGAGGACAAAAGGAGTCTCATCCTTCATCTTTCAATTTCTTTTCCACAATAATATTCATCATTCTGTTTTCTTTTATGATTTGAGTTTTTTGGTTTTTTGATAAAGTTTAAAATGTGATAAGTCACGCAAGTTCAAAGTTATATTTTACGTAACGATATACGTATTTATTCGTTATAGTGTTGTTACACTTTTCTTATCATTTTCAGTGTCATCATGTAGTATGGTTTTATATTAATTTTGTCTGTAAGCTAACTTAATTAAGCTTACTTTACAACATCAGCGTGCATCAAATAACGTGGTACATTATAGACTGAATTATTGTTCACAAATGAGGAAAAACAAACTAGTCACGATGATTTTTTTTTAAAGTTATCGTAGTGTTCTACAACAATTTCAAACCTTTAAATGTAACTGTAGAGGAATCATAAAGACAAATAATTATAACCTTACTACATGACAAGAAAAATAAACACCGCTCTGTCCCCCAAACCATGGCGAATTCGATATGAATTGGATTATGATTTGGATTTATTTCGGCGCCTTCCTGAATTTATGCGAATAATTTGCCTCTTCAAATATCGAACCATCTAATAACTCTAATAGCCAATCACTAATCGTATTGCCACTTACAAAAATGTTCAGAGATATCGTATACGACCACAGACATTTAACAGAATCGATAGATATCGATTCTCATAATCACAAACTCCGTCTTCGGTTTTTGAATGGTGTATTTTGACTTTATTCAGGGAAGGGTTCCTCATGTTTGGTTATTCGTCCCTTTGTGATCCATCAGGCCAGGGGCTGTTTGGAATCCTGTCCCTCCCAAGACATCCCCTTTCTCTCTCTCTCTCATTCGTATTCATCATGGCGGTCCCCATCTGCCGGTTGAAGAGTCGAAGCATTGATTCACACAGCAAGCATTCCCTTTGAGATTTCAGTATGCCCGCCACATATTTATCTCATGGTTCTGATTGTGATAATAATCACCAAGCGAAATGTTTGTATTGTCTTAAGGGACAAGGTATATATTTAATCAATTTGAGTCTGTTATGCATCTCGAGGATGAAAGATTTTATTTGTAGCAGTGTACACGGCAAGAAAAACATATAAGAAATTCATTATTTCATATCGCTGTTTGATATACGCTTTCTCCCTTGTTATTTTTTCTCTTTCTTTCTTTCTTTCTTTAATTTGTTGAGGGTAAGCGAATTGCAATCCATGACAACTCCAGATATTGACATATCATGAAACTGAAATGGAATCGCAGAATCAAAATGTCAGAATGTCTTGACGATACTTTCATTCTTCCTTCCTTATCTCGATTCGAATTACTCCTGCAAAATGTCCACCGTTCGCCGGTCTTGCATAGCGTTCTTGAGTACTTTAATAAACTAGAAAACCTATATAAAAATTTTCAAGTAATGGGAATTGTTTTAATAACTTTAAGGCAGCAAGCTTTAGAGGTTGCATTTGTTTGACTGTACACCATGTGGCTTAGAAGAGGAACATAACATGATGCAAAAGTTCAAAGGTCAAATTCTGTTATGCATAATACACCTGAAATAATAGCCGCGCCATTTTGTATTCGCATGGAGCCGACTGGCCGACTCTGCGCTAGATAATCTTACAAGTATGAAGGAGTTTGGAAGTATTCTTCAGCTTGTAACGCCATCGCTTGTGAGTAGACATGACGGGTTCTTGATTGCAAGTTCATGTTAATTGCAATAAGGTGTACTTTTCACTTCTTCAACCGTCAAGAGCTCCGAAAATAACGTCGCATATTATACGGAAACAAAATATCGAACTTGAGGGGCTGAAAACGTCCGGGCGGATTTAAACTAGGAAGATAGACGCCTCTGGATATTCGGTCATATTTTTGCGTTTCACAACGGTGCCATCGGAAAACAAATACATACAAATATACCCACACTCTATGATGATAGCTGAGGACTTTCATAAAGTGGAATGATTCATTGAGAAATGTATCTCAGTAGCAGTGCTCAGTCATGGGCTTAGCCGAGGGTGTTGCTGTATCTAGTAAGAAATGAAGCCCGATGTTAGTCTCTGATGCCATCAAAATTAATAATGGCTGGTATTTCAGAAGGCGATGGAAGAAAAAAAATCGTTTGAGATAACTAAATGAATATTTTTCACTTAGCTTCGAAAACCCATCTCCCTACAAGATAAAATTTTCAGGATTTCAAGACTGAAACGTAAAAATCAACAGACTTGCCTTTGGCGATTTTGCCTTATCTATGAAACTGACTCTGCAGTCACTGCGTTTGATTCTGAATCAATGGCGGGATCAGATCTGGTCGATAAAATGGAGAAAAAGTGATAACTTAATCTTTCATTCACAACTTCGCACGTTTCACCCTGTCCTATAGACGCATATAATTATACGACATCATTTCCAATTTCACCCCAGTCTGCCGACCAGGACTGAAGTGGTCACCAGAGATGTAAGCGATATTTAGCCTCGTTCCAGTCGAGTTAGAGAACAAGTCCCATCCCCCCTAGTCGACTATCGTCCACCCTCCCTTGCCTCCTTCTGTCTTCGTCGCGTTGTCCTGCTCACCCCGCGCCCGCGCGTGCTCATGAAAATCTTCGGAGTCGAGAGCGACTTGTCGCGTCTTCAATGTCGCCATTTGAACCCGTTACGGCCACTTAAGCACCTGCCGCTGTATTAATTAACCATTTATCGGGCTCGCCATGATATCTATGCCTCATAATTGACCGCTAATTCAAGTTTGGGCGCAATTAAAAGGAGACTCGCGTGGAAAGAGATCAGTACTGAAAAGAATGTCACAATTGGCTGTAATAGATGAGTCTGTAGGCAACATGAGGTAGATCGTTCAAATACTCTGAAGCGATCAATTTGAACTCGGTTATAAGCAAGTAGGGCTTCATAGCGACTGTATTGTTCTAGAAAACGGTCCGACATACAAACATACATGCTATTTACATGCGCAGCGTGATACAAATGAAATGAAATTACCTAATTAATACCTTTTCTTCGAGATGTCCATCTGTTTATTTTTTTAAATGAAAATTTGGCTTATTTAGTTATTCCCATGAAAAGATAACATAAATGGCACGATGCATTTTATGAACGGAGAGGGATGAGGGGAAATCAACAGAAGAAAAAAATAATACCAGTCAGAGTCTGGGCATTGATCAAAAAAATATACAGCTCTGTGTAATCCAGAGATCCAAAGTAAATGAATTTAATCGAGGCTCTTTAATAATTCGCCTGAGCCCGAGGATCTTCATTCTTTCTTATTAACCAGTATATCAGCGAAAAATTGCTTTAGCACCTTAATTTTGTGATAATATGGGAGCAGTATTTTTCAATTGTGTTTATATAGATGTAATTGTTTGGCTTTTTCTTGTAGGGATGCTTTGATATTTTCGGTGGCTAATACCGGGACCAGTCTGTATTCTGGATTCGTCATCTTCGCCGTGTTGGGATTCATGGCGGGACAACAGGGTGTCGAGGTCTCAGAGGTAGCCAAGTCAGGTTAGTAATCTATATCCCATCTGTTTTTGTGTCTCTGTCTCTTTCTCCCCTCCCCCTCCCCTCCCCCTCCCCTCCCCCTCTCTCTCTCTCTCTATTCTACCTCTCATTCTGTCTCCCTTTCCCCATCTATTTCTGTCTCCGTATATGTCTTCTGTTTCCCCCCCCCCCCCCGGGGGGGGGGGGCACTCAGTATATAGTTTGCGGTGGGTATGTGCCGCCCAGAAGACCCCCATTTTTACACTCAAAATTTCCGTTCCAAATCATACCATTTTTTTCTTGTTGAGAAAAAGAAGAGAGAAAACCGTTCCATAGCACCGCTTTTTTTTTCAATCCGTCGTTCCGGCCGTTCTGGCCCGCCCCAGCCCGCCCCGGCCTGTTTCGAAGAATATCATTTTGCGTGAAAAGTTTCATTCCAGGCGCTTAATTCTTCCTGGCTTTCCCCACTGCTTCCTGAATCGGTTCCAATCCACCCCAGGGAATTCAGTTTTCATTCATGCTGAGCGCATGCATGCGAATTAACCCCGCTTGAATATGAATACACACACCATAGACTTGCCATGACAAACATCGTATTTAGCTATAATGGGAGATTGTGGGAACCAGTTCCGTAGCATCATATTCATATTGTAATCCAGTTCCAAAGACCCCCTTTTCCCAAAATGTTAGTAGTTCCGAAGACCATCCTTTTCATGATACGCTCGTTCCGAAGCCCCCTTTTTTTGTCTTGCCGATGGTACATACCCACCACTTTTGGGGTCGAGTGCCCCCCCCCCCCCCCACCGGGCTTCTTCATCGCCCTCTATCTCTGTCTTTGTCTCCTTCTGTCTCTCTCTTTCTCTTCTAACTTCTCTCTCTCTCTCTCTTTCTCTCCTCCCTTCTTTTATTCTTTTTACTTTTAATTACGTATCATTTATCCACATTTCTGCAATATTACCAAAAAACATTTCTTAACCTCTCTTGAACACACATCGATCTTCGATTTGTACAATACATGTATACTGTCTTTTTTGCCATCTGCTTTTTAACATGAAAAATACGCAAAAATACAAATTGGCAAGATCAAAGCTAGGATCTTTTAAACTTGTTACTTGATTGCAGCATAGTTATAAAGAATTAAAGAGATATGGTCAAGAAAGTGCATGATGTTTAGCATGAACAAAAAAGTGATATGAAAGTACAAAAGGAAGAAAGAATGAGACATATAAAAGTGGGACGTGGTCGCGTTATTGGGTGATTACGTTATGTCAAGAGCCAATCAGCAGCACCTGTTCAGGAACGATCGATGTATAAGCTACCATCGAATGGCGCCCTTTCAAGTGAACACTAAAGCTTACTCCTCCGGGGAGAAACCGCACAAATCGACTTGTCTAGCCCTCATACATCCATTTCTTGGGATTGAATGTGAAAAAAGCAAACAAAGACAACTTTCACTGATTAAAATTGGCTGATCGTGCCATTCTTCATAACCCTAATCACACACAGTTCAACCCATCCCACCACTCGTTCTGCATGTATGCATAACACATTGGACAGATACCAGGGGATCCTCAGGCAAACACCTTTCCTATTGTTGCGACTTTATAATTTTCATTCCAGCGAAGCGACGGATTCTTATATTTAACGAAATTCAGGGCTGTCTAATATTAAGACGGAACGTGGAAAAAAAAATCTTCTTCGAGGAAGAGACGAAGGTTTTATGCCGGTGCATGCGAGAACTGCTCTAATTTTCACGGCCTCCTAAATCTCGGTCTCCTAAATCTCGGTCTATAGTCGACCCGGCTGTTCAAATACAGACCCGAGCACGGCAGAGATTTTTTTTCTTCCTAGTATCACCTTAAACCATGATCAGAGCAGACACGATTGCTCAGGGGACCCTTGGCAGCTATTTCAATAATGTTGAATCCGTTTATGTTGCCCCAGTTCTCTTCACATCCAACCACAATGTTCTCCTCTTTCAACCAATACGGCATGCTTGCAATACCCTGAATAAAACATTCATCCTTCGAGAAAAGATGGGGAGGAAAAATATCCAATTCGTCTAACAAAATTTGCATTGACGAAAACAGGAAAAAAATGAATAAAATATTCATTACCCCATGTATGGAAAGAAATGGAATGAGAAGGAGCTTTCACAACTAGCTCGGTCAGTTACCAAGATGGGATGAAAACAAATTATTTAACATAGGTCTTATGGTGTAAATGCATATAATAATATATATACCGGCTAAATTAGTCTGCTGGAGATTCTTAAACTTCTTCAGAGTGGAAGCAAACTGTAATTTGCCGTGACATCATGATGTCATACTACAAAGGAGATAGATAACAACTGATACCCGCATGTGGATTCGCATGAAATTAGTAGGTCCTATAAAAGAAATGCATTTCCTTATGGAAGGGGGGGGGGGGGTGGCGCTGTCGTATTTTGCTTCAATATAAACGTTTTTATTTCTTCATAAACATTTCTTGATAATAATGATAATAATAATAAATTTAACTTATATCCACTATGTGGAGTGCTCAAGGCGCATGTAGAATTAATTAAGAATTAAACAGAAATGTTTTTACATGGTAGATCGCAAAGAAATATTACAATATTTCTTCCCCCGATCAAAATTTAAAAAAAAATTGTCGTCATATCTTTTCTTTAAATAATACTTTCCTTCATATCATAGTTCACATATAGATCTTGTTATGGCCTACAATATTAAAACCGAGTGAAACATTGCAGAATTTTTCTTTATGCTGTCATCAACTGCTGGCATATATTTCATTTTACATTCAGTTTACAGCTTTTAAAAAAAAATGTATACTGCTTTCGTCAGTGAAGTACCAGTATATTAGGCAAGATATTACAAATTATGAGACTACCTAGCAATTTGTTTATTTCATTTTTTTTCCAAATTAAATTAACATTTATTTTCCTACATTAATTTTGACAAAATTCATCATCTGTTCAAATAGTACAATTTACATACATATTATATAAAGTAGCATGGATAATTTGGATATAATCAAGAATTTATGAGATGATGGTTGCAGGAATATTAATCAAATTCCTTTGGGAGCCCCCGCCCCCTCCCTTCTGCCTCGTAGGTCTGTCCTCCCATTTAACATTCACTGTGACTCGGAGATGAGTTACATACTCAAACCTTGCCATTAAAAAGAGCGGGAATGTTAAGTATTAATTTATGTTCCGGAACAAAAGAGCCCAGGGCTGTCTGCCAAATCAAGCACACACGATATGAATATGTAATTATGGTTATTGCATTAGGTCTGCATCTACGCCTCGAGGTGTGTTTATCCCATCAAAAGAAACCGCGACCTGAATTCCATTTGGGCCCAAACCCCAAACTTGCCCTCTCGTTCGGATTAGCTCACGCGTTAATCTATATACAAATCGAGTATTTCTGGTATTGATTTGTTTAAAGGACATCGCCTTCACTATTGTCAATTGCATTTAACCACAAGTCAAGTCAACATGAAATATGTTTCCGTTTTGTATTAACAAATATTCAACTCGCCAGATTTCTGTGTTTTTATTCAACACAGTAATGCACATGTACCTCTAAAAACTTGTGATACACAGAGCATTATGTCGATTTCCATATTCATCAAGACATTAGATATGATTCATTGATTTTTAACTGAACAAAACTGCATCTATCGCACGGCTTTACCACAAATTACAGATATGTCACACGCGGAACAGAAAGAAGAAAAAAGTGAAAGTATCGGACGTAAGAAAAGGTGACTCTGTCTTCCATGGAGTTACTATAACGGCCACTGTTTTAATATTAATAAGAGCAAAAGTTTCGCATTCAGATTCAGATTCAGATTCAAAATACATTTATTTCCTTCTCATGATCAATTACGAAATAAAATATACATTCACAAAAAAACAAAAAACAAAAAGTGTGGAAGGATGCGAGGGTCCCATGAAGCTCTTTCAACTGTAAGGAGTATTTCCGTAACAGCAGGGACCTGTTTAATAAAACTTGATATTGATAACAAATAACACAATTCTATGACAAATTTGCTCTCAGCCAATCAAATTCAATGATTTCAGTGCGTTATTACAGTTATTGTAAATTGTTATTGATAACAGGTTTTATGAAACAGGGCCCAGATATCCATGTTCTATGGAGGAAGCGCGTATGCCAGTACTTTCGTTATAGTCCATAATATCATGAAAGGGTAGTTTAATTATGTCATCCAACCCCATCCCTTAAAAGGGCAAATGTGCAATAACGTTCATGATAGATTTATTTCACAACGAAATATGACTTAAATTGTACTTGTAACATTTTTGTATTCGCCTCAAGAAGAGTCCAGTTTTAGGGAATTGAAAGATTACAAAAGCCCACTCATGCAGAGTATATTTTTCTGAAGAAAAAAATATATATGCAATACATGTATCAAATAAAGTCTGTCAAAAGACATATCTTTTATTGCCTCTTGGTGTCGGATGGCCACTCTAGTTTCATGTCTGCATGATGTCTTATTTTTCAAGCGATATCCTTCAATAAACCGAAGCCTGACTGCGCTTCTTCGTGCATGCAGACGATCGTATTTCAGCTATCGATTGTCGCGCATGTTAAGTACGCGCGTGTTCGTTCAACAGCGACCGGGTTTCCTGCGACCACGGCATCCAACCGTAGATCAAACACGCGAAGAGATGGGCTGTCACGGCTACATTTATTTAGGCATATCCAGTGTCAGACCCATGGATTATGTGGGACTCCGCGAGATGCATTTTTAAGGGGAACAGAGATCACAAAATGATTTATCTGTAGATGGGTATGTCGCCCATTTCTCCTGTATGTTTGCAATCATAATTCACTCAGATATAGAGAGGAAAATCGATGAGATTGTCCATGTAAGGTGGATCAGGAGTTGTTTGTGCAGAAAGGAGTAAGAATCTAGCTCGCTTTCTTTTCAGAATATCAAATTCCAGTAATCCTCTCCGTGATGAATGGCTCACATCTTCATGCGATCCATTCGGGTAGGATAATGATAAATTAAAAGTTACAAGTCAGGATGGTGTCCGGGATAGGAAAGGGGATTTAGGGGGAGATATAGCTCAATTATGTGGTTACCACAGTAACGTCAGACCTACTATTCCAATTCTAAACTATAGATTTTACATGAGTTTCACATCTTAAAATGATTATGGCAAATTGATTGAACCAGCCCTCTCTTAAGGTTTTCCACGGTTCATTCAAATTAAATGCCTAAACGTGATGAAGTACAAGGTTATGGGATTCGATTTTTCTTTCATACTCAATTCCAACATGACGTCCTTGAACGTGACTTTTGACCTTTCGCAATTCTCCTTGTCGCATGCTTTTGAATGTGCAGTACATACTTAAGAAAGGTGCTTGAATATAACTACAACTCCGTTCGATATTTGACAGTTACTTGTTTGTGAAGAATTGTGCCTGATTCAGTCATAAATGTAATCATTGAAGAAGAGTATTATTTTATTAGAGTATTTTCGTAGATATTGCAACGAAAAAAAAAAAACCTTTGAAAGTGTCTTCAATCAGAATTATGACGCGAAAATAAACGAACATACCGCCCAAAATATGATTGTGCATGTACAACATGATTTAAAAAAAAAATTGTAACGACAGATGAGATCTCCAATGGACGGAGAAACACATCGAAGTTTTTTAAAAAATGTTCCTTTTTCTTTCTTTTTTCCTTCCTTTTTTTTTTTTGGGGGGGGGGGTGAAATGTCCTTGCTCCTCCCTCTAGGTAATGTCCTGCCAGCGTTTATTGCCGGAATTAAATCTGGATAATAAGAGCTATGACATTATTCCAAAATATCAATTTAATTTCATGTTGCTAATGGCTATCGTAACTATAACGGCACTTATGTTATGCGAAAGATATAGTGATAGAACTGTTTCCATTGTTTGTTTCTTTCTGTGACTTGTTTAGGTCCAGGACTGGCGTTCATTGCTTACCCTGAGGCTATTACTCAGATGCCTGCTGCAACCCTTTGGGCTGTACTCTTCTTCCTATGTCTCCTAGTCCTGGGTATAGACAGTCAGGTGAGTGCACCATGATGGTGGTGATGAAGGTGCATAGTCGTGGTTGCGATGATGGTAGATGTAGTGGTTGTAGTGATAATGCCGGTGGTAGTCGTGGTGGTGGTAGTGGTAGTGGTAGTGATGGTGATAATGGTAGTGATGATGGAGGTGAGTAGTTGTGGTAGTGGTCGTAGTGATGATGTAGGTGGTCTTGGTGGTAGTCATAATGGTAATAATTAATTTAGTGATGTTGTTGTATTGGCAGAGTTGACGGTGTTCTTGGTTACAGTTTCACTTTAATAATAATAATGATAATAATAGCAATAATAAATGTAACTTATATAGCACCAAATCCACTCTATGGAGTGCTCGAGGCGCATAATAAGGTGTTCTTGATTACAGTTTCAATTAAGGTGAAAGTGATTATTGATGATGCTCATGATGATGATGTTGTAAGTGATTAATTTATGTATATGCTTATTATACGTTCGTTACAACTTTACAGATATGGATATTAATGGTCAGAAAATAGATCTATTGTGGTTCTTTTAATAGCAATTTTCTTGATTTTGTCAGTAATGTTCGCGTTGCTGTTGTTGTGGTGAAAGCTGTGAGTGTTTGCGCTCTTGAAAATAGAATCCGTGTTGGATCGGGAGAGGGGGTGGGGGAAGAGGGGGCACTTGCCCCTCTCCCGGCCGAAACCTTCTATTCGTCATACAAATCAAATCAAGTTTATAGGAGAATGACCCCTGGGGAAATTTCCATTTTAATGAAAAGAGAGGATAGAGAGAAGCAATTTTTAAAAAAATTCCATCAAAATCGGTTACGAAATGAAAAAGTTATGAAAGTTTGAAAAGTCTCAATTTACTGTCTATGGTGATCCTTAAATTGGCAATGTTGCTTCAAAATGGCAGGTTTAGTAGTACAGCTCTTTTTTTTTTTAATTGCTTCTCTCTACCCTCTCTTTTCATTATAATTGATTTTTCCCCAGGGTTTCATTCTCCTTTAATTTAAATCAATTTATTGAAACAAAATCCATGCACAGTTTAAATTATCATGTGTACATGAAAATACAAAAGAAAAGTATAAATAGGTACAAATGCACAATCAAATCAAGGTCACAATGGAGAAGTAAATGGCCTTCAAAACATGAACTGTAGAGACGAGCATAGTTAGAAATTGAAATTCAAATTACATTTCATCTTATTCGCAATGTCGCATTAGTTAGTCATTGATAGAGTGTCATTTATTCCACTCTACGTTCTGCCGTTCGTGCAATGTAGTTTATTCCTCACTTCACTTTATTGCGTTGTTGAATAATATATCATTTTGCCGAAAAGGGGATTTGGACAATATGATTATCATTATATCTAATACAAGTGTTCAAATGTGATGTTCTACATACACACATACAGACGCAGAAGAGCACCTTACAAGGTGTTAACGGACACACTAAGGTATAGCGTTTTAACCCCTCTCGGTAGTCCCATTGCTCCATCTCAAGGGGAAGGATGAAGGATTTGGGTATGGGACAAGACGTTCGTATCTAGGTTTTCGGTCTACTCATCTCTGTCAGTATGCTCTGTTATCACTTCAGGCCAGTAACATGCATAATAACATTCATTTTCAGCAGGACATTCCAAAAACATTTTGAAATTTTCATTTTATATATCCCCTTGGAGCGGGTATACAGGTGCGAAAAAAAAAGTAGTTACAGCAGGGAGATGGGAATTTTACTATATGTGTCAGCATGGGATTCTGAGTTCTAGATACCACTGAATATAGATCTCAATAATTAACAGGCCTTAACGTTTCATCAATATCATATTACACCTTCTAGTGTCTGCTTTCGTCAAATAAAAGGGCAAATAGAACTTGCGAGAAATAGGATTTTTTAGACCAGAAAAATGAATTTCACATCTTTTTACAAGTTCTCCGAAATATGACATCTCTGTAAATCGTCTGTTGAGAGCCAGAAGGGCGTAAGCTCATATACTTTAACTATACTTTAACAGAGTTAAGACCCTTCTTGCTCTCAAAACATGAAATAAGGTCGATATTTAGGAGAAGAAAAGAAGTCTCGTATGGTTAAAAGATGGATTGTTGACGTGAAAATGCCCTCTGGTTATTTGAAAACGATGGACATGATGGAGAAGGAATGCAGTGACGTTAAAGTGAATATGAAAATGATTCAGGGGAGGGAATGAGCTTTGGGCGGAAAAGCGCGATGAATTATTCAAAATACGAAAACGATCTGTTCTGCGTGTCAGTAATTGCTTAATTTCAAGAGCAAATTAAGGGATGTCATATAACGCTGCTCATCTGCCCTGTAAACGACGGTGAAATATTTTAACTGGTAATTAGATGGATCTGTTCCTCGCGCCAGAGCACTTTGGTGTTGCGCGTGGTTTTGATGAATAGGTGACTCCGAGGGGACGTACATGTCTAGTTAGCGATTGATCTCGCTTTTATGAGCATGTATTTTCATTCATAGCAAGGGACTGATCGTCCATCTCTATTTTGACAGCTTGTTTAGAAGAGTTATTCATCCTTCAAACCGTCGGAGAAGTTTATGACCCAGTGACGTCACAGTAAAAGATGCCGGCGGGGTAGAACTCGACGTGGAGTGGTGTACGGCGACGGTATAGAGTGGAGTCAAAGAGTGAATAAGCATTAGTTAGATATCATCTTCCACTTTTTCCTTGAAAGTTTTGATCTGTCTTTGAAAACTGTGTCAGGTTTGTCTGTTCGACCGCTTTACGTTTACCGGCTATATTTCACTCACTCATTCCAAGTATTAGTGTAGCTCCAGATAGCATTTTGAATTTGGTTATCGGGCAAAGTTTGCCGACAAGTTTACCCAAGTACAAGTAATTTGGGCCAAAGATATTTTTTTTTAAAGGTAGACATGGATTAACGTGGAATGAAACTGTATTCAAATATTTAATGAAGCTAACAACAACAACAGCAATAACAACAACAAAAAAAAACTTTCGAAATATGTGGTCAAGAGAGGAAATAGTCAGTGGTGTATTATTCAGAATCGGGAACTTCTCGAGATTGCTAAGTCATAGTTACTTCAGGGAGATATAGAATTGCGAAGAATGGAGAAGTGTTGAAAAATGTTGGAATCAAAATCATAGCCGGGAGAAGGTACAATGATAGACAGTATTGCCCCGATGTAGCAAAAAATATTTGATCTCCTAATTTTTGGTTGAATGAATGATTTTTTATCCGAATTTCTTTTTACCAGACCCATCAATATTGGACAATAACAATTATTATTGGACAATAACAATATTATTACCAAAATATGTCAGTCACAAGTTTTATGTAGCGCATTTTTACAAGTATAATTTTGTCAAGGGCTTCATCTATCCATTTTCCTACATGAAAGTTTAAAAAAAGTAAACGGGTAGATAAATAATTGAATGTATGGTTCCATATATTTCTAATTAGATAATACAATTATATAAATATATCTATATTCAGTTGCCAGTCTTCAGTGCATATTTATTTTATCCATGCAGGGTCAAAAACAACAGAACACTTGATATAATTATTTATAGAATAGTCTTTCCTGGAAGAATTTTCTCGCCACCTCAAACACTCATGTTATATTCATGGAGATATACTTCGAAAATATACACTATCATTTCATCATTGCGAAAGTTTTTGGACAAAGAATCGTTGCATGTCTCCTCAGTTTAGGGATATTAATACCTCATCAATTTATGATTCATTGATTCCATTTAAGATTACCCTGGGGGCCTGTGGAAGGACATTTACTGTCAAGATAAGGTTATATCTGACAGTAGGGATATTGTAAAGACATCTTAAACAGATTATACTGGTGACACGGTGAGATGTTTTTTGTCCTTCAGTTCATTTTCATGTGCACTTCGTAGGCTTATCTATTGGTAGGCCGAAAGGGGCATCCCCCCTTTTTTTTAATAAGGAATAAAAGTGATTATGTCGGGAAGTTCGGCTGCTCTTTTAAAACATTTCTTGATCCGCCTCTTCTCTTAAAAAGAAGACAACTCCAATAGACATGTTCGTAACAAGGGCGTCGCTAGATTGGGGGAGGGGGGGGGGCTGAGGATTTGACCCCCCCCCCCCCTCATTAACATTTTTTGACGGCAAGTTGGTCATTTCATCAGCTGTCGGGCAAATCTGAAATTTATTGACTTGTTTGCTTGTTGAGAAAAAATTTGACCATTTGGCGGCAAACTTGGAAAATCGGCAACCCATTTTTTCCGTATTGGAAAATTTGTAGCTACCTTGTCGGCAGAATTTTGGTGTGATACCCCCACACCATTCAAAATGATCTTCAGCATTAAATTAATTAAACAAACAATGGATCAGAACACAGATGGATAATTTTCCCCTTTTACGACTTATTGTCTTTAGTTTCATCCTGTAGAACCGTATTTAAAGCTTCAGTGTATTTGATGTATTAATCCATAATCATTCATGATTTTTTTTTCATCAGTTCGTTGGCGTCGAGGGATTCGTAGCGACGATCGTCGACCTGTTTCCAAACACCCTTCTGAAGGGACATCGTCGTGAGATCTTCTGTATCTTTGTTTGTTTGTTCTTTTGCATCGCTGGAATACCTATGTGTACTTACGTAAGTCACCCACCCTATTTTCCATTTTCAGTCATGTTCGTTATACTTTATCAATTTATGTAGGTCTATATTTTCATTTTTATACTTTATACAAATTGTCCGATTACTGTGGTTAAATTTCCTGCTGTCTATTCCTACTCATTTTATGTTCGTTTCACTCGATTCGATTACGTTGCTATCTGGGCTAATCAAGCAAAAACAAAGGCATTTAGCATATACGCATTATATACGCATATACGAATATTATGTACAACGGGGATTTATCGCACACGATGCATCATTTTGCTGACGTAGGTCTACGTCAGTCTTTGGCGCACCGTGTGAGAGCGACATCCTACAAAAAGTGAATGCAAAATGAAGAGTGGAAACATTTCATTGAATTTCCCGAGGCAAAGGGTTTTCCTTCATAGGCTTGATATAAGGGTAGGTACTACCGCAATCGCATTGATGTCTTGTGTGCAACGGGCATTGCGTCGCATAGCAAAGACATTCTGGAAGAAGTCAGTCTTTGCTCCGGGTTGACACAGATACAGGTAAGAGGAGTTAGGAAGAGAATAAGAATGAAAAGATACCTGCAGTTGGTTGAGAGATATAGGAACGCATGAGAGAGACCTGAAAGGCCAATACTTGACTCTATTTTGACGGAAAGAGTATCCGTGTAATCATATATCTATACCCGACACCAGGCGGCTGAAAAGATCTGCCTCGGATATTCCAGTTGCTCGGGGGTAGTAGGAGAGAAGGTCGTCACCATATTGCAATGTCTTGACTCGAAAGAGTTTTTGGGGAAAGGAGAATCGCCCATTCCCAATATATGTTAGCCACGATACAGCAGGGATCGTTTTACCAATTCGTGGCGTTTTTCCTGTCGTTTAGGTGGTATCACATTGCGCCGTAAGAGCGCCATAATATGATCAAATAATACAGTTCGGATCTGCGCGGGGAGCGCAAAAAGTGCATCCATCTTTGCTGTTTCACTGCATAGGCAGGAGGGTGATTGATAAGAAGCATTTCATTACTACAGCAGCGGCAAAATGGAGGTTACAAAATGTCTTTTATTGAAAACATTGCTCCACAGCTCCTTTACCAATTTAAAGAGCCGGACATACGTCAATAAAAGCTGTTTTTCTGTGGAAGGATTAGGCTAATGCGCTAAAATCTAGGTATTAAATTGCTAATTTTCATTTTGTTTAATACATTTATATCCCCTTGACCCTGTAGAAAGTGTACAATTTCTAAGTTGCCAAAAGGATCGGAATATAAGCATGGTTTTATGGCTTCGTGTGAAATCAATTTGGAAATATTGTAATTGAAAACTCTCATTTCCTTTATGTAATTTGTCGTTTAAACAGTATATAGCAGCTAGAAACAAAGTGACAACAAGAAATAAAGAACGTATTTGTTGCTATAAAATGAAAGCTTGGAGCTGCGTGATGCTTTGGAAAAAGAAAAATACTCATGAATTTTGAAAACTAATCGGCTCTTTTTACTTATATTTTTATAAAGAATGTGAAGATAGGATTAAAAAAAATATCAGAGAAATTGAAACGAATGTTTCATTTTGATTTGATTTGATTTAATTTTGATTTTTTTTTTCCTGTTCTGCATCATTCAAAATGCATTTTCCCTTTGTTAGAAAAATAGAATAATTTCAGTGAAGATAAATTGCGTTAGACATTCAATTTTACATCATTATGTCTATTATCACATGTTTGGACATGTGTGTTTATTTTCCACGTCCATAATTTTCCTAAGCACTTTGGTTTTTGTGATATGTAGCCTGGGTTCGTCTTGCAGTCTTATACAGATACAGACTTATTTATAGATTTATCCATGGAGGGGCAGATTCAGAATTTTGTAAAAGAGGGGGCACAACATTTCGAAATTTTCTTACAAGCAAAAAGAAGAAGAAGAAAGGAAGAAGAAGAAGAAGAACAACAACAACAACAACAACAACACAACAACAACCACCAACAACAACAACAACGAGGAGGAGGAGGAGGAGAAGAAGAAGAAGAAGGAGGAAGGAGGAGGAGGAGGAGGAGGAGGAGGAGGAGGAGGAGGAGGAGGAGGAGGAGGAGGAGGAGGAGGAGGAGGAGGCCGTCACTCCCAAAGTACCGGGGGGGAGCAAAATCTTGGAGTTGTGTACTCATGGTATGCCACTTGGGTTTCAAAGGGGGGGGGGGCACATGCCGAAGGGTCCCCCTGCCCCATTAATTCGCCAGTATGGACTTATCTACAGACTTATTCACAGACGTACAACTAGACTGCAGCTGGGAATGGCCAGACGTTTTTCTTTGAGAATGTGTTGACATTTATATCCTCATTATATTTCGTTATATACTTGCTAATTAATTGACATTATATATATTTCCTCATTACATTTTCATCACCCTGCAGGGAGGCATGTATATCTTCCAATTGTTTGACTACTATGCTGCCAGCGGGTTCGTACTCCTCTGGGTGTCCATGTTTGAGAGCATCACCATCGGGTGGGCTTATGGTAGGTCAAGGTCGTTCTATCATATAGTGAGCCTACCGTGGAAGGTTTACACCGTTGAATCGGTTTATTATAAAAACATACCAAACACGCAGCTCGAAAGATGAAACTGTTCTATTTACAAATATATAAAAAATTATAATAACATTTGATTTATATAACATTAAAATAATCATGCATTTGAATAAGGGTCCGATATTAAATGCACCCTATCAAATTTAATATTGCACTTCCAAAGGTGTTGTTATTTTGATATTTGTGATTTTGTAGTTGACTCCTTATTGTGTACTTCACTGCACAGCTATAGGCCCTGTAATTGTGAAGTTACCCGTGTTTAGACTTTTAAAGAGGGGTAGATGGGTATGCAACTACGCGTTCAGATAGATGCTTTCAGGGATGAATATTGTTTATAAATGGTAAGATATCTGGATAGATGAATATATCGTCCTATCGCTTTTTATTCCATTAAAAAAGTGTAGCCTGTAAATGACAGGACATTTGAAATGGGTTCGGTGAAACCAGCAAATGATGAAAAGTTAGAGAAGATGAAATGACTTATGGGCAGTTGACCCAAGCCAAACGTTACCAGGGGCCGTATATAGCCACTTACTCCTGGGCCTGAAACAGGATTTCCCCCTTTACCTTGTTCACAGCCCTATTGGGATGTACTCCTGGGGAGCGTTTTTTTTACCGACAACTGTTATAAGCTACTGCAATCCTTGCATCTGATTGGCTGAGAGCAAATTTGTCAGTAAAAATCACTGACAAGACACTTGATGAAACGCTCCCCAGGGCGGCATTTCCTTAAATGACCCCGGCCGGCTAAACCGGAGTTTAGCCTCAACAGTTTATCTATTTATTTTTTTATTTTTGAATTATTATTTTATTTATTTATTCATTCATATATTTATGTATTTTATGGAGTTGATTAATGATTATTTATTTCATTCAATCGCTCTTTTTTTTCCCTTTCTTTATTTGTTTAGAAATGAATTACATTAACGCCTTTGTGTTTGATATTGACATACACTGAAAAAATTGGTAAAAATATATTGTTCAATTAGGGTCAAAATAAAGAACAGTTACTTCAAAATTTGCAAAATATTAGCCAAGTTGGGTAATGAAAATTTCCGAGAGTTAAAATTACCCTCGTGTTGGGCAGATTTGTACTCAATTATTTTTATAGAGTGTAGTAAATGTTTGGATCGATCCATTAAACGTGTAGGTGGAGTTCGCTTCATGAAGAATGTTACCGAGATGTCTGGAGTAAAATGGATCGCCCCTTACATGGTAACCTCCTGGATCGTCCTCTCGCCTCTCTTCACTTCTGTAAGTAACCAATATAACATTGAAGTAACTCACATTGAGCATAAATATGTTCATAGGCTATGTTATCATCTTTTAGAAATTTGCCTCCTTTTATCTTTTATTTTGTACGTCTTTTGGCAAAATGTCACACAAACAAAATTGAATGTAAAATAGTCTCAGAGACGTTGGACAAAATTATTCCTCTTGTTTTTCTTTTTGTTTTTTATTTTCTCCCCTTCTTCCCCCCCCCCCCCCCTTTCTTCTTTTTCTTCTTCTTCTTCTTCTTCTTTTTCTTCTTCTTCTTCTTCTTCTTCTTCTTCTTCTTCTTTTTCTTCTTCTTTCTTCTTCTTCTTCCTTTTCTTCACATTCCTTGTTTCTCCCCACATGCTTCATCTCTATTTTTAGTTTTTCGTGCTGACATTATCTGAAAGTTCCAATAAGTTCTAAATGAAATCGAATCGACATGACATTGGGCCATGTGGCGAGGTCTACCGTACTGCGTTTCCTGATCAAATAAGAGCACTTCCAGCCTAATTCAAGTTAACTCTGAATCGTTTAATATAACAAAAAGTTCGTTCCCTTTTTGCCAACGGTACTGCTAACTATTTTGTCATTGAACTTGATTTTGTTAGTGACTTGTCTAAACATTTCATGTAGACTTCGTTTCGCTTTCCTCCAATGTCAATTAAATGTTATTTTGGGGTCCACCATTATAATGCGTTCAAAGATGATGGTAAATTGAAGCTAATATCCTAAACTTGAGCGGAAATCTGTAGTATTTAACTGATTTTCAAAGTCTGGGTGCACTTTAGCTTCCCAGTATGCAAATCAGAAATTCTATATATTAATAGGCAAATATATGAACGTTGATTAGATCAAAACATCTTTTACTTGTAATAACATGTGATTTATGCGGTAGAAATGGCAGATACCGTGATTATCCTTTTTCTCTTCTACACCCCCCCCCCCCCCATTCATGTAACTCTCTTCAAATTCTACTGTTGTGTACTCACTGGTTTTCTTAGTTCTGTCTTTGCTGAATAAAATTATGACGATAATAATATGGCGATTGTAAATATATGCTGATTTCCGATAAACTAACAAACTTGCTGTTGTTTTACAGGAAGAGGACTGTAAAGTTGAAATAACCGCAATAAATTGTAATTTCAAGGGCCAAGAAACCTGTAGTTTTACAGTTTTTTTTTTTTTTTACAGTGTACCGTGATTATCTTTTTCCTTCTACACCCCCCCCCCCCCCATTCATGTAACTCTCTTCAAATTATACTGTTGTGTACTCTCTGATTTCTTGGTTTTGTCTTTGCCGAATAAAATTTTGATGATAATAATTATATAACAAGTTTTTTCTTTACAATTTTTTTATATAAATGAAAGAGACAGAGGAATTTGAACATTTTGTTTAGTTATAATGATCAAATTAATTACCATGATTATCCTTCTCGTTTTTACTTTCACAAAGTCTCTTGGATTCATTCTTTCATAATTTTCAAGAATTCGAGTCTTGCCCCGACACTGTCCAGATCCTACAATGTAGAATCGAGGGTTTAAAATTTAGCCAGGTTGGGAGCGGGGGGGGGGGGGGGGGGGTGTTGAGGGGGCGGAGAGGCATGAGTATCGGTCTAAACTTTATCCTCTTTTTTTTTTTTAAAGATTCTTAATGTATGCATAATAATGAAGGCATTATACACCCCACCTGGATCTACCTCTGATCCTATAACCTAACAGGGGCGGAGAGGCATGAGTATCGGTCTAAACTTTATCCTCTTTTTTTTTTTTAAAGATTCTTAATGTATGCATAATAATGAAGGCATTATACACCCCACCTGGATCTACCTCTGATCCTATCCCTATCCCAATAGGGATGCTCAGAATTTTGTTAACTCCATGTTAAGTAATTTTAGTTTACCACTTATAACTCGACCAACCCGAATAACGGCTTCATCTGCAACACTTATAGATAATATAATAACCAATCAATTTGACTCAGTTTGTGAGAGTGGGTTACTGTTCAGTGATATTTCAGACCACTTACCCATTTTTCAAATAACTGCTTTTAATTATAAGTCCAAAGTTATACACGATAAATTATCTGTTCAAAAAAGAGTATACAGTAATGAAAATATTACAGCTTTCAAAGTTGAACTTCAGGGACATAGCTGGGTAAATGTTTATAATGCTAGCGATCCTAATGTGGCTTTTGATAGCTTTATGTCTGAATTACACCTTTTATATGATAAGCATTTTCCAATGCAGACTGTAAATAATGCTAAAAAGAAGTTAAAACCATGGATGACTGATGGTTTACTTCGATCGGTTAGACACAAGAATAAACTTTATAAAAATTTCTTGCGTAAGCCAACTGAAAACAATGGTGTGAAATATAGATGTTTTCGGAATCAATTGAATGCTCTGATAAAAAAGGTGAAAACAGAATATTATAATAAGAAGTTTTCATTCTATAAAAATAATATAAAATCAACATGGAAACTTATTGGTTCATTGATTAATAAAAAGAAGCGAGACGATGTGGTAGGCACTATAAAGTGTAATGGTAATGACATTAGTAATCCAGACATTATTGCAGAGTCTTTTAATAAACATTTTGTTAGAATAGGACCAAAACTAGATGGTGTTATACCTACTGTAAATAAACATTTCTTAGATTATCTGTCAAATCCATGTTCTGATACAGTGTTTTTTCATCCAACAACAGAATCAGAGATTTGTAAAATTGTAAAACAGTTTAAGAATAGTAAAGCCCCTGGCATTGACGGCTTTAGCCCAAGAATTATTAAGAATGCTATAAAAGTAATATGCAAACCCCTTTGTCATATTTTTAATTTATCTTTGAGTCAGGGAATCTTTCCTGACAAACTAAAAATTGCTTGTGTTACCCCTATATTTAAGAAGGGAGATAAAAGCGATATGATGAATTATCGACCTGTTTCTGTACTGTCATGCTTTTCCAAAATATTAGAAAAAATTGCATATGCACGACTTGTCAAATTTTTAGATAAACACAATATTCTAAGTAGAAATCAATATGGATTTCGTAAAAATTACTCTACAGCAATGGCACTAGTTGATATTTGCAATAAGATTGTTGATGCTTATGAAACCAATTCATATTTAATTGGTGTGTTCATTGACTTATCAAAGGCATTTGATACAATTAATCATAATATATTACTGGCAAAGTTAAACCATTATGGTATTCGTGGAGCTGCATATAACTGGCTTAACAGCTTTTTGTCGAATCGCTATCAGTGTACTAAGTTTAAATCTTCTATCTCAGACTTACAGAGAATAACTTGTGGTGTTCCGCAGGGCTCATTACTTGGGCCACTGCTCTTTATATTATATATTAATGATATTGAGAAGGCGTCAGACATCTTTTCCTATATACTGTATGCTGATGACACCAACATTATTTGTAGTCACAAAAATCTAGACGTCCTACAAAGGCAGGTAAATGCAAATCTGCATGAGGTGTATACATGGTTTTGTGCAAACAGACTTTCAGTCAATCCCTCAAAATGTAATTTAATATTATTTTGTAACCGTAAAAAATATGACCCCAAAAAGATAGAAATAAAATTAAATGATGTGTTAGTCCCCATGGTTGATAGTACAAAGTTCCTTGGTGTATACATAGACGCAAAACTGTCATGGGATTATCATATTAAAGCAGTCGAGGGAAAATTGTCTAAAAATATAGGTATTATATTCAGGTTAAGTAAGGTTGTACCTGCAGATATTCTTAAAATGTTGTACAGTACACTTGTTCTCCCGTATCTATCATATTGTACCCTTGTCTGGGGCAATGCCTGTCAAACTCGCATTAATAGACTAATTGTTCTCCAGAAAAAGGTTGTAAGATTGATAGCTGGTGTGCCTCCTAGGTCCAGAAGTGACAAACTATTTTATGACTTGAATTTGCTCTCCGTAAAAGACATCTTATTACTACAACAAGCTATTTTTGTATATGAATGCATTAATGAAATGAAACCTTCACACTTTGCAGAAATGTTTTCATTTAATAGGAATTATCATAATTACCATACCCGTTCATCCTCGTGGTTGCACCAGGAAAGTCACAAAACAAAGGCTTATCAGCAAAACATCCGTTTCACTGGTCCCAAAATATGGAACAAGTTACCAGAGAA
Organism: Heliocidaris tuberculata; assembly: GCA_025618425.1. Lineage (NCBI taxonomy): Eukaryota > Metazoa > Echinodermata > Echinoidea > Camarodonta > Echinometridae > Heliocidaris > Heliocidaris tuberculata. Next base: position 17,674,359 of record CM046834.1, read on the forward strand.
TGTCAGGAATGTACCCAGAGTAAATACCCTTAAGTATAAACTAAAAAAACTATTAATTTCAAGCCATCATAATGAGATTAGCAGCAATGCGTAGTGAGTATCATAGCATTGCACATACAGTAATGCTAAGGGTCATACAAGCCTTTTGATAACAGTCCTGGATTTTTCTTCTTTCTTTTCTTTTCTTTCCTTTGTTTCTTCGTTTGTACATCTGTAATTGTATGTACATGTGCATAATTTCTGCACATGCATGTGTATTGTTATTCATTGTTTCAATGTTGTAGGCGCACCTAACTCAAGCTTTTGCTTTTCTGTGTGTGCCCCCATCCACATTGTTAGCAGAACCACATGTATTTAGTCTTCAGTCTTTTGTACGACTACCTTTATTTTACTCTGCAGTTTATTATACAATTGTTCTGAATGTTGATTGATTGTTTAATTGAAGATGGAAATAAATGTTCATTTTGAATTGAATTGAATTGAATTGAACAGAATTCTCGTAATTATTAAAGGGAGCTCGTCATATACAAGAAAGCATTCACATTTACTTTTCATCTCTTGCAGGCCATCTTCATCTTCAGTCTTGTGATGTACAAACCCCTGACTTACAACAACACCTACGTGTACCCCTGGTGGGGCTATATGATCGGCTGGATCCTAGCTCTCATGACTATGGTCAACATTCCCATATTCTTCTTCTACCAGCTCATATTCAATGCCAAAGGATCTCTCATTGAGGTAGGGTGACCCATCTTGATTTGGGTTTACACCTGGGGGTTTGGGGTTAGGATTTGGGTTTACGCCAGGGGTACATTGTGGGTATACCTATATGTCTCCCTGGTGGGGCTATTATGATCGGCTGGATCCTAGCTCTTATGTCCAAGGGAGTATAACTTCTTGTTATGACCATGGTTAACATTCCCATATTCTTATTCTGTACCAGCTCATCTTCAATGCCAAAGGATCTTTCATCGAGGTAGGCAAGCTGACCCTTGTCGGATTTGGGTTGGTTACAAAGGGGATTGATGTCATATCAAGTTGGAATGTATCCCTTATAGTCCTGACAGTAATTAATATCGAGCACCGAAGATAAGATCTTGCATTTTAAAGGATTGGCATTGAAACTTGAGTATAAAAGATTTTTTTAAAGAAAAAAATATATATTAGCACGAGTTCTTTTGCTGAGGATATTCGTGAATTGAATGAGTACCTACTAGCAGGAATTTTGCAATGACCAATGTATATCTAGTTTTATGGGATTATTATTTTTATCTTTATATTGATTCATTCGTTACTATCTTTCCTTCTGATATTTTTTTGTTTCAAAGTACCATAAATGTAAAACCTGAAATGATATGCATTCCCTACACTGCGAGTGCATGGATTATTACTGATCAATCGACTTGTTGTGGATTTAACATAATCTCTGTCAGTTTGCATGTATTAATATGAAATTACACGAATGGTCAAGCGAGTAACAGAATTTGGGTAAATCCTTTTAAAAAGTTCATTGTATAGAGCGTTTCAGAATGGTCCTTTCTGTATGAATTGATTCGGTGATTCGGTGATTGAAAGAGTAGAAAGCTAGGGGGACTGACATCCCTACATAAAAAAAAAATATCTGAGGGAATATCTGTCATATATGTTGGCAAATATGCAGGGGCGGCGCTACAGGGGGGGGGGCAGGGGGCGGCCGCCCCCCCCCCCCACCATTTTTCAAGCGAGCAAAAAAAAAAAAAAAAAAAAGAAGAGGAAGAAGGGGGAAAAAAGGAGAAAGAGAAGGGGAAATGGAGAAGAGAAGGCTAGGCCATGCAATTATGACATAACAGTACTGTTATAGTCCTATTTGTTATTTCAAGACCCTCGACGTGCGACGTTGCTATACGCGTCATTTTGCCCCCCTATTTGAATACCCTGTCCCCGTCCCTGCAAATATGTATTCTTTTTGTAGGTTTTCACTTGTCGGAAAATTTGTCCGACAACCCCCGGCCCCCATATCATTTGAATTCATACGGAAAGGTGAAGTGACACCTTTGAACAATTTAATCCCTGTAGTGAAGTAATGTGCTTGAATTATTCGATGTAAACTTTAAAGGTGTTTTCTTTGTTTTTATCTTCCAGCGATTGAGCATCCTCACGACACCCTACTTGCCCCATTGTCGCAGCGAGACTGTGAACGCTCCCAACGTGCACGTGGTCGACCCGATCTTCTCAAACATCGAGCTCGGCCACAACCATGCCGACGGCGATGTCATCAAGAACGGTGGAGCCGACATGCCTCCACCACCGTACAACGAGTCAATCGGAATACAGACCTATAACGCGACGGACAGCGTCTAACACAAAACAGTATCTTTTTCAGTCAGTCACGTGACATGACTAGTTCAAGGGTCATCATTTTCATCGGACAATTTAGAAGTTCATGGCGGCGCTGCCTGTGTACTATCTTCCATGACTGGGCATGTTTTAACTTTCGACCAATTACAATTCTTATATCACGTCACAAGGTGAATTTAAAAAAAAACAGTTGGCCCACAATGACTTGATTGGATTGTGTTGTCATGACGTGATGGCTTTCGACTTGAAACACTGTGACTGGCAGCTGCTAAAATTGTGATGCAAACGCTACATTATATAGTCTTCGAAAAATACCCTCCAAATTCTAAGATAGAATAAGTTGATCGAAGCTGCAAACAAGCAAATATTTCTACGTTCACTCTCTTTTCCATATGTATAGCTAGCTAACCACCAAGTGTTGTGGACTGTCATTAAGTTGAATAAAACTAAGCTTAGATGAGTATTTTATAACTTCTTCCTTCTATACAAATAGAGAGCAATAAAGTGGCAACTTAATTGCAGTTATTTTTCATGCTAACTAAATGGTGATAATCAGCAAAGTTGTTCAAATTCATGTTTTTTAACGTCCCGATTTCATGCTATCCTTTCCGTCTTTCTGATCTTATATAACTATTGCAATCATGTATGCATAATGAAATTAAAATCACTTCGAATTATATGTCATTTGATCATCGGAACTACCAAATTCTTCAGTAGAATTATGAAAAGTGATTGATCAAGTCATAGACATTCCGCGAGAGAAAGGTCTGAAATATGCTGCCACGTTAGATGGGAAAAATGATTGCAATAATGATTACTTAATCTATTCTGTATGAAAATGAAGCATATTGAAAGAAAGAAAATAACTTGCCACGTAATTTGTAAATAATTGATGCTTTGAAATTTCCTATGGTGGTTCTGCTATTGATATGCAACTAAAGTGGAACATTATTTCCGCATGTGCACATGCAAATGTTGTGCTATATACAGATCTTGATGTATCTTGTACAGAATTGCTGATATAGAAAAAAAAATGATAAGATCTTAATTTGATTTTCAACTGGTTACTTACCGGATTTGTTGTGTGATGTAGTCTCTGTGTAGATTTGGCACCTCCACCTATTGTTAACAACTTGAAACATGGTGTTTTGGTTAAAATAAGAGTATTGTGTTCTAAAATAAAAATATTAGATGTTCAACTTTTAATTAACTGGAAGAGCAGGTCCAGAAATGGACTTGAAATGAAACTACCCTGTTAAAATATAATTGAAACAAATTAATAAACACATAAATGATAAGAACTTTCTTCGTCATTTTTTGGTAAACATTGTGATCAAATGAAATCATACAATTTGTAATACTTATGATGCTATTTCTGCATTTGTTATACTAAAATATACACTTTCACTCCTGTCATGAAGATGTTTTTGATGTATAGTAATTTGCTATCTCTTTTAATTGAAATGATAAATATTTCATTTTGATGTCTGCTATGAATTCATGCCTCGATTACTTTCAGCGAAACCAAATTCGATTTGTCAAGATTTTGTTAGGAGATAAATGAAAAAAATGCTCTAGCCTCAGGATGATCTGTGCAATTCGAATCATATTGAGAGTATGTAAATAGGGCCGCAAAGGATCATTAACCTTGAAAATTCTACATTCGGTTTAGGTGTATTAAAGCAATAAATATTGAAAATTTGGCTAAAGAGCACCGACTGCCGTTGCTAGTACATGTATTACCACCGAATCCTCCATGGCGAATGCTCGCCTTGATTCATTAGCGCCTTTATAGCGCCCACTACGAGCGGAGTGTTTTCTTCCTGACAACTAACATGCTAAGATGATGCCTAACTCCATAAGCAATGATTATTCGTAGCACAGCCAAAAAATTGTATAAGAAGCAAATCTTTTGTGTATTTTGCCAGCTGTACATGGTATTTCATTATCTTTCTGACTTGTAAGATAGGTGATGTTGCAAATCTAACGGTTAACTATAAAACACGTTTGAAAATCTATTATAATAATGTAATGATAATAATAACATATCAATGAAAACTAAATGGTTTTTATATCGAACATCTGATATAATTTGAGAATATGTTTATGATATTACAGAGATTTATATCACCTTACAAGATGAGTACAACCCAACAATTGTTGATTATTCCTTGAATTTCTCTCTCTAGTCGCCATTTCTATTGCACGAAAGAAGTCGCGTCTTTTATAGCGGTCGAGCGTCAAACGAAATGTTTGAACTAGTCGTGAAATTGGTTGACGTATAAACTTGAAACAAACTACATGTATATGTATATATAAATGATGTGCTCTCTTTGATGAAAAAAAAATAATGTACATAATGATGTAAAAAGGAAGAAATGTTTGGTGTGATGGTGACAATAATACAATAACAGGCTTCCCGATGTTTTATGTCGTTTATAATGCTAATTATTGATGCAATTAAGATAATGGTGTACACTGTAATAAGAGTATGAAATGGGTCGTCTGGGTAAAAATAAAAAGGGGAGAGAGGGCTCATTATTTGAGGCTGATTTGGACCAGAATAGATGTTTTCATTTGATTTTGAAAAATCCGTTTTAGAATTGCAATTTAGCACAGCAAACGTGGTCAGCTGTCGAGTGTTATAATTAAAGAAAAAAAAATCAATAATTTTTCATTTGTAAATTGTATACTTGTGCTGCACCTCATCTGTCTTTTCCTTTTGGTTTTCTCTTTGACCTTTCTTGTTTCGTGTTTGATTCTTCTTAAATTTAAATTCATGTTTTAAGATTAATTTCATTGTAAAACTATTATACTCTGGAACCCTCTCGTGTTTATTTATTTATTTTTTTTTTGTTGCATGTTCTCCACTCAAAACTTACAACATTTTAGTTACCGGTTATATCATTATGACAAACGTCTGAACGAAAAAAGAAGGGAAAAATAAAATATCTGCGAAAATATGTTGAAGAACTCCCTATTGTTTTCGGGAAAATGTCTTCATTGACACTGTATGGAAGAAGAAATTTTTATAAATCGGTACTAAACAAATCGTACATTACCTAAGCATTGTCCTTAACGCACAATTCACCTGATAGTGGCAACTGACAGTCGCAACATCAGGATTCGACTAGGCCGAAGTCATACCAGCTCCATTAGAGGTGTCTGTACTTGATTTCGTCCGGTCAGCTAAAGATTTAAAAAAATGACCACTAATATTTATCGTGATATACCTCATTGTTCTACAATCACTCGAATTAAGGCCTCCATGTTATTTTTGTCTGGTATGGCAATAAGCATTTAATTGTTTTGCTGTATTTGATTTGAGCAAACAACTTGTATGCATTGCCGATTGTATTTATAAGCTCCTGTCAGATTTTACTATACCGTAATGAATTATATTGAAAAAAGATTTTGAGTTTGATAGTACGTAAAACGAAGCATATCTTCCCAAAACATTACTGTGTATCTTTATATCGAATTTCAAAGTCATTCCATGCATGCACGCATGAATTATTAAGATGATATTACTTTTTCAGAAACAGTCTCAGTGGAGACTTTAAATTTTTGACCAGAGTGCAAAGGTATATGAATGGAAGCTCATTGTGTTATATAGTTTCAACTGAATCAGTTTCTTCTCAAGAAGAAAACAAAGATTCACATTTAAAAAGACACACACACATGCAATTGCATTCAATTGCTAGTATGTCAGAAAGCAGTGATATTTTTTGTATGACGTGTAATGGTAATAGTGTTAGTTTTTCAAAACTATATTTGCAGTGTTTTTTTTTTAAATATAAGTATGCTTATACACACTAAATTAGGATATTGTTGTAAAATATGCCTGTATACATTTCCTCAAATGTATGCTATCCCAGCTTATCCTTTCTACGCGATGATATTAAACCAAATTTGTATTTAATGATTTTTGTAAGCTGTGCTCGTATAATACTCAACAAGCAGTCACTCCAATTACCGGCCAAACGTTTTAGATGATATTGAACATATTGAAAATGAACTTTTCTGTGAAAGAAATTAATATATTTTGATTTGAATTTGTATGTTTTGTTGATTTATAGACTAGAATGTTTGTGGTTTTTTTTCTCTCCTTCTTTGTTTCGTAAAATACATGTGAAGACATTATGTCATGATTGTACCGATATCTGTTTCAAATGTTTTGGTTTGAAAAATAAAAAATGAAAACACCTTGGATTATGTCATGCGAAGGATCGCTCCATAATGAACACTGTTATAATGAAATTGCAAGGCTACTGAGACACGAAGTTCTGTAAGATCATTAATGATAAACTCGGAAATGTTAAAAATTTGCATAACATATTACTGAAATTTTCTGAGCCTATACCTGACGGTACAGCAAAACTGAACTATTCATAGAAACTTAAAATAATTTCACTAACAGTGAAAAGGAATGGAATTTCCTATATGTAGCATCAATATTTTTTAGCAGATGACACCGAAAAGATGATAATCTGCCAGTTGTTGGCCTGCCAAAAAACATATTCGAGGATATGTTCGAGTATTCATTATATTCTTCTTAAATAGTCTTCTTGGTTTGTAATGGCATTGTAGCAGTGAGATCATTGAGTGATGAATTTGAAACAATAAAACGTCAATCGTATCAATAAATGCCTCTTATTTCTTGTAGTATTATTCGTCTCCTTCACCTCTTCAAAAACAAATGTGAATATCACACATCGTCCCCCCCCCCTCTCTCTCATTGTCTCTTGTCCTCAACCTTCTTCATCTTCTTCTTAGACTATCTCCTCTCTCGCTTCTTGCCCTTCTCCCCCTCTCTCTCTTTCTTACCTCCTCATTTGATTCATCTGATTTTTTATTCTCAGTTCAAATCAAATATTTTTCACAAAATATAATAGGATGAGGAAAGGAACAATGGCAAAATAAAATCATTGTCAACTGTACAAGATTGTGGGATTTTAATTCAAGCAATTTCCATGCGCTCTGAAGAGAGCTATACACAATATTCAACGGCATTATACAGGGAGGGTGAGCGTTAAAACTGTAAATTAAAAAATGATGAATTTTGATTGTCCAAATTATCGAGTGATTATAAAGCAGCGGATCATAATCCGCGATAGCATAGGCCTCGAAAACGGATGATCCTATAATTCGAAACATATCTTGGATTCAATAGATGCAGGTCACATAATGTAAGATATACGCAGTGCGTGTACATACCCCGTTAGCATATAAAGTGAAATGGATAAGAATGTCTCATATATGAAAATGATGATAATATTCTGTGTTCACTTGGCTAAACATGTTTAACGACGCGATCTATGGCCTCAATTTTTAAAAAATTGTATAGATTATTATTGATAAAATACAAATTAAAACGAAATACCTTATGATGCACACGAATAATTCATTAACACTTGTCAAACTGGCGTCAAGACTCTTCAATTAAGACCGGACTAAAACGTGCATTTCAACTCCTACTTTTTTTTCTCTAAAAAGTTTTTTTTTTTGCGACATAGTCTAAAACGTGTGACCATGAGATAAGGATAAAAACTCAAGCTTAAGTTATGCGTGCTTATATCATTAAATGGATCAGCACTGACCTTCAACGAATTAACAGAGTGAATACCCCAAATTATATTTCTAAATCTCCTGTTTCACAACCGTCACCTAACTCGATTTCTGAATATATCCATGTGATATTAGGATAATTCGACATTTCCGCTCAGAAAAGAAAATCAAATTCCATTGCTCCTGCGTTCCAAACACTCACATGTACTTGTACATGTACACCCAGTTTTTTATGGATTCAAATGACGTTCAAACTTTTACATAAATATGTAAGCTTGTAACTAGTCATAACAAAAGGTGTTTCTAAATTTTCACTACAGACTTCTCGCTTTAGCATTTTCGATGCTTTTGCGACAGTTCTAGAAATAGAATTGACTCCGCCGACTACTTTGATCGACACGCGTCATGTTTACGAGATGTCCTTCATAAAACTTAAAAATACAGTGCCATGCTAAACACAATTCGTATGCTACTTTCAGACAGGCAGCAAACCAATTATTATTCTTTGTAGCTCTATTACCCACAGTCTAAACATTTCCAACACAAATATATCATACAATCATTGAAAAAAATGACGAGTGTAAATGTACTATTTTCATTATCACAACATTAATGGTGCCTGTGGGGGTATTTAAAAACAGTTAGATAATGACAAGACGAAGTGTCCTTGAAATAAAATGCATATGTCAATTATAAGAAGGCAATTTGTTGTTTACATTATAAAGGAATAAATAGGAACGGATGTCCAAGGCAACCAATTTTCTTGGTTTCAGAAGAAACGAACTAAATAAAATATCATAAGGCCATTATGTTTAAGGCAAGATATAGCAACGATTAAATGAATTCATAAAATCTTTATCCGTGAATACCAAATACGGTACTTAGTTAAGGCACTAAACTGATTCACACTAATCTGCATTATTATTTTGATCCAATTCAATAAGGAAAAATGGAAATAAGAAATGATAGCAGTGTTAAGTATTTCACAATGTAGTTGGGAGAACATGCACATACAAAATGTAGTTTTTAACGAAAATGGGCATATGTCGAGAATATTTTGGTGAAGATGAAACATCGTAGTTTACAAAAGAAAAGCCTCTTCCAGTCAGGTGCTCATTTAAGGCACTCCTGTATATATACATTTCACAAAGCTACGCTAATATCGACCATCATTTTACACCATTTTACACCACTCTGTTCGAAGGAGTCAAGCGTTTTACTTTAACACACATGATTTATAGCTTTATTTTAATCCTGGCACGTTTTGCAAGCCCAAGTTACTTTCATATCCGGAGATGAATCATACATGGGCATCCAAGATTTTCCATGGCTTATATCGGCTTGCCAAAAAAGTCAAAGTTTGATCGGAAATTATCGGCAGACTTCAGAGAATTTCCCCAAACGTCGGGTGGCCCTCAGTGATGGCAACATTGTTTCAGTCTACAGGGCAGTAGATCATCACAGCTTCAATGAAGTCCCCTCTGTCTCATGCGTGTACCTGCAAGAAGAAATTATGAAGAGAAAAAATGCTGTAGAGATGCTCCAAAGTTATAACTTAAAAGACAGTACTGCTATATGGTGATGAACAAAACAAATAGTTTGCGTATCAGCCATGTATATTCACGTTTTCACTGGATTATAATCAGCATACAATGTTGAACATGCATCAGAAGCGGCTCTCCCGGGGGGGCACAGTGCCCCCTCCCCACTTTTTCAAGTACCCCAAAAGTGCCCCTTTTTATCTAAGAAATGTGCCCCTTTTCATAGCTGATAAGTGCTCCCTTTTCTTCGTATAGTGCCCATTTTTCTTTCTAATAAGTGCCCTTTTTACCTCCTGATAAGTACCCCCTTTAACCCCAGACTTTACTGCCCCTTTTGAAATCTAATAAGTGCCCCTTTTCGTCTGAATAGTGCCCATTTTCCGTTCTAATAGTGCAATTTTCCTTCTGATAAGTGCCCCTTTTCACCTCTGATAAGTGCCTCTTTTCCTTTGTATAACTGCGCCCCTTCTTCTTTCTGATAAATGCCCTTTTCACCTTGAGATAAGTGCCCCTTGTAACCTCAGACATTACTGCACCTTTTGAAACCTGTGCGTTTGTTTTTCGTCTGATTAGTGCCAATTTTCCGTTCCAATATTGTAATTTTCCCTTCTTATAGATGCCATTTTTCACCTCTGATAAGTGACCCTTTTTCTTCGTATGACTACCCCTTCTTCTTTCTAATAAGTGCCCTTTTCACCTTCTGATAAGTGCCCCCTTTGAAATCCGACAAGTGTCCCTGTTTTCGTCTGATTAGTGCCCATTTGCCGTTCTAATAGTGCAATTTTTCCTTATGATAAGTGCCCTTTTTCACCTCTGATAAATGCCTCTTTTAAAGTGCCTCTTTTCCTCTTGATCAGTGCCCCTGTTTCTTTCTAATAGTATTATTTTCCCTTTTGATAAGTGTCCCTTTTGTCTTCTGATAAGTGCCCTACCTATAGCTATATATATTTAATATATTTTACCTATATACCCCAATGTCGCTTACAAAATGTGCCCTAAAGTCCACAAAAGAGCCATATACCTAGCTCCAAATAATCAGAGAGGCTTCATAATAATAGATTCCCCTACTGATATCAGAACAATGTGAGGAGCAGGGGGCAGGAGGGGACAATTCCCTAAATTATACAAGAATGAACAGTGCCTCTAAATCATAACAGGAAGGAGGACAATTTTTTTCTAAAATCTTTCCAAAGCTCGCTCGCTCGCATTTACCATTGTCCTTTTATCATATTAGGAAAATCACTGCTATTCAAAATATCTTAAATATTTTGCGAGCGAGCGAATCGCTCGCAAATGAATAATTAGACCATTACACTCAACTGCAAAGTAGTTTTTATCTAGAACCATGTTAAGACATAAACAGTAATGTGTCGAAAATGATCCTCGATAGTGTATTAATTGGAATGTAGCGGTATACTTATGTCTCAAAGTGGCATTTTTCGCCTTGTTTTCACCCTTTGTAGGTGCCCTTTTTTCCCCCAAAAGTGCCCCTTTTTGATGGTGCCCCCCCCCCCCCCACTTTGAAAGACGCTCCGCCGCCCCTGACATGCATGGCTGTTATTCGGTACCATTGGATTTCCATAATGCTTTAAATAAAAGTCTAACCGTATCGTGGATGTATTCCTAACCAAATTTCTCATTTCGAATGAAAAAAAAAAAAAGAAGAAACATTCTTCTTGCTGTCGACTCTGACGAGGTACATTATACATGTATCTGGATTGCAATAAGAAATTTTAATCTCTTCGTGTGGGCTCAATATTTTCTCCCCATTTTCGATATCTGTAACCGTGTGTACAAACATAGGGCATGTTAAAAAAAGGTCTTGGTTATCATTGCCATTATAGCAAACATAATTTATAAACATGAATGTGGTAATCACGAAAAGCTTACTGTGTATAATCATAAATCTTTCCTAAAATGGGTATCACATGGTCACATCCTTTATTTTACATCTATACTTGAAACAATTAACAAGAAAAGAAGCCTACAATGTGTTGACAGGAAGAATAAATTTAAAAATTGTTATACCATATATTATTTTAAGTGCTTTTCTAATATATTTTATATGAAAACAGATAAATGATAAATCATCTATAAATGTTTCCTTCTTTTCTCTACCCACAGTAACACCTTCTCTCTACTTACCGATCAATTTGAAATCTTGACAGATCGACTTCTTCTCAAGTAGTTACTCGCCCTCATTGATGCTCTCCTGATGATGTTTGTCTTGGTCGGTGCTGGTGGCTTGATGACGGACGCAGAGCTCATTCTCGGCATCTGGGGTGGTGAGACACAGGGGTTGAACATGGCGGTGTTGGTTGCTGCTCTCTTTCTCATACTCGTCTTCCTAGTCAGCGTCCCCGTCGCCTTGCGTGGCAACGTCGATGAAGACCTCGTCGTGCTTTGTGTCTCCGCTTCCTCCCCTGACTTCTCGTTACCCCGGATGGTCTCGCAGGCCGTCAGCATGTGGATGACGCCGTTCGCCGGTGGTCGTGAGTCGGCATCGACGAGGGTCATTCGTCGGACCAGGCTACGGAGCTCGTGGCTGAGTTTACGATGGAGATGCTGATCGAGGTTGATGCTAGGGTTGGTGTTGAGGAACTTCCCGATAGGCACGGCGCCGTAACCGGGGAACTTGACATACGAAGCAATGATAGCCTCTTCATTCTGATCAGCTCCTTCAAGGACGGAATGCTCGACCATAGCACTGAACATCAGCCCAAGCATGAAGATATCCGCTGTGGTGTTGGCTTGACCAGGGTGTCCCCAACCCTCATCGGCGGCCTCGGGAGGTGAATAAAAGTCCAAACTCTTTGGCAGTAGGCCATCAGGCTTGTAGTTCTCATCACAAGCTGCCCCACATACCTGCGTCAGTCCATAGTCGCCGACCTTAACCACGGCTTGGCCCTTGACTCCTTCAACAACCATCACGCTGTAAGGTGTTAACGCATTATGGGCTGTGCCGTTCGAGTGGAGATGCTCCATGGCCTGAGCTAGCTGCATCATCAGTGACTTGTAGGCATCATCACTGAGTCTTTCATGACGGGAGAGAAGATAAGCATTTAGGTTCAGACTATTCTCACCATACAACTTCCACACCGTACACAGAAACATATCCTCCTCATCCTCATCATCTGCCACTTTGTTCAAGAAAGCCGCTTTAATCTTGATGAGGTTGTCATGTTTGGGGAGTCTAAGCACCATCTTACGATAGTATTGCTCCAAGACCCACTTGGCCTTACCTCGCTTGCTCACCGGCACAAGTTTGGCGAGTCTATCCTTTCCATTGATCCCCCTCTCTCGAAATTTGTGTTCGGTGCCGAAATAACCAGCACGGAGTTTCTTCACCTCGATATACTGATGCATTGTCAGTTATTTTCTTGACGATTACTTTAAGCAAAAGTATTTAAGGAATCAATTTTTTGAACTTCACAAGCGAACAATTTGGTTAGTTGTACAATTCCGTTGGAAGTTTTGTTTACTATCCGTCCACGCCAACTCCACAGAAACACTGTTTGCACTCTCTCTCGATCTCTGTGCTATGCAGTAGAACGAGAAGTTTGAGTAAGTAAATGAACCTCAATCACGAATGCTGTTGCGTCATGAGTAAGATCTCGCTGAAATTGTAAATAAACATGGAAAATGACTAATTCCTCCTCTCGACGACAGCTTAATAATAACTATCCTGTATCCAGCGAATTAATCAGCTGCGCGTCCTCGCATGACTAAACATATTTACGTGCTTCCATCGTCAAACGGCTAGCAAGTATAACCAGTGCACGCTGAAAGCACGATTGTGTGTTTCTACGGAAGATTCAAATACAGCGCCGGGCGGAGGTCACCTAATTAACCCAGCGGAGATCTATTGTTGTGCACTTGACGGAAGTCGCTGATTGGTCGTTTGGAACTCGTACAAAAGACGCCGGAGGGTGCGGTGAGAGTCCTGTTGGGAGCCAAAGTTCACTCTTTGTTTGGGGTACAGATCCGCGTGTCCCACCCCCACGACTACTATTTGTATAGAGTTTATTCAAATAACTCTATGAAATTAAAGACTATATGACACCTTCGACTTGGCTTTCGAATAATACCACCCGCAGTGCACTAGCTCAGTTTACAGCTTTTCAAGAACGACGTCGAAAAAATGTACTGTACATGCAGTTTTATATTACAGGGAGCTTGATTAATGGAAATAAGGCCTATATGTTTGATACCCCAAGCACAAGGGCTGACCGAAAAAGACTTCAAGAATCCAGCAACCTCAATTAAGTTTAGCTATAACGAATTTATTCTGATGATGATAAAATAAAAGATGAAGCAATGAAGACAAGTGAAGTAACATTATCGAATTTCAGAAACAGTAATAAAGTGTTAGATTGTTGAAATGAAAAAATGATAAGAAAATCCTCATAATAATATGATATCACTTCATCCATATAGATGTATATCAGCGCAATGCTTACAACATAATCATACACAATCTCGACATTCACACTTCATCGATGACAAACGTGTCTCAAGTGCATTTCCAATGCCATAATATTATTATCGAGATTCATTGACACATCGGGGAAAAAACTTTCAAGAATGACTTTGCAAGGGTGTTAACTATAGCATTTCCGTGTGCAAAATTGACATTGCTAAGAATTGGGGTAATGGATACAAGGATGCAATATAAGGCATGCATGTAAGGAGGTCTCAGTTACCTGGAAGGGGGTAGCTTTCAGACTATTCGATCGTGTTGACTGTTACCTGGGAAATGAATGATTTCCACATCGCTCCCTAAAGAATCCAAGAAAGCTTAATTGATGAGCTGTATTTAGTTCCGTTGCAAATTGAGGTGACGCTACCTTAAACGTCATGTATCCATTTTGGTAGTGTTGCTCTGCTCAGGAAGTTTTTGTTTAGTTTTAAAGAAATACAGTATGTTGAAAAAAAAAAAGGAACACGATAATAATTGTTCCAGGTATAATCCAACAGTAGGTAGGTGGATAATAAGTGGAAATGTCTTATAGTTAGCTGAGATGGATGAGGATATACTTGTGTCTACACACTTGATGATAGTAACGAAAGAAAATTATAAATGGGTATGCTTCTCAAAAAGTCGACTGTACCATTTTTTTTTCTTTGTCAAAAGTCGAAAGATCTTAATATATTGTTTTTTTTTTAATTCATATGTTTTATTGATTTTCATGATTACAACAGAGCAAATTAAGAAACAATTACAAAGTACATAAGGAACATAAAAGAAAGAAAATAACAGAAATAATAGCATTAATATCAGCAATAAGAAAAAAAAGCAGTATCATCTAATTTAATACATTATAGTTAGCAAAGATGAGGCAGGGATACATGTATACTTGTATCTACCAACTTGTTGACAGTAATGAAACAAAACTGTAAATGGTTATGCTATGTTTGTCAAGAAGTAGACCTTACCATTTTTATTATTATTTATCTATTAAATTTTTTTTTTTTTCGTTTTATAAAACGGGCATATTTCCTATCCTCTTTAGATATACTCGGGTACGCCTTTGAATATTCTATATTCCAGTGGCAAATATACAACGAATGGTGATACATTGCAATGATAGATTTTGTCCTCTATACTTTCTTTCCATAATATTTTTTCCTTACTCCCTCTCTCTCTATTCTATCTTTCTAATTTTAATCTCTCAAATCTCGCTCTCTATCCTCTATCCCCTCTCCCTCTCTCTCTTCCAGAATACACGAGAGAAAGAAATTAATAAATTGTCACAACTGGTCAAATAGTACTTCATTGAGAGGCATTTAATACTTACATCTAGAGAAATATAGATAAATATAAATATCTTAATACTATCACAATACAATGAACACAGAAGTTTGCATAAATCTGATTTGATCGTATGAGTTTGCTTTCCATCTTTCCCTCTCTCTTGAAGAGGGGGTACTTTACTTTTATCAACCAGAGCCCTTCACGAAGGGCTCTGCTATCAACAGCACTGCGTGGCGGATCGCGAGGTCAAGTTGTCATGCAGATACGATCGTACTGCGTAGCGAGTATCAGTCATGTCGACTGATGTACAAGTGTACTTGAGTTGAGCATTATTTACAGTAAACTAAGTTGAAGTCAACATAAACGGTGCATAATAAACTGTACTACATAAGTTGAAAAGCATTTTCTGATGGTATTCCAACAAGGGCTGGGTGGGATGATGTACATGTACCACGCAGTACTGAACTAAGAAAACGATGGAAATATGTCAATTACTACTATTCTCAACAGGATGTTAAGAACCAAGCTTCATTTTTCAATTTACTCTAGGGAGGTATTACAACAAATCTAAATTAATAGAACATAAAATGTTGCAGCTTCATTTCTTTAAATAAAAACTAAAAGTGATCACTGGGCAAAAGAGACTTAGTGCTCTCTTTTTTGGAGGTGTTTAATTTGGCAATTTTATAATATCAGTAATTGATAGTACATTCATAGCACATTCCATTTAACCTAATAAAAGAAGAAGGGGGGAAAAACCCTCTTCCCCTCTTTGTTTTACATGAAGTGATGGCATGTAGGAAACACATTAAAGAGATGTAACTGAAACCAAAAACTTATAAAACCTGCTTAATAATCATAGTACAAAAAATGCTTTAGGCTCCAAATTGAAGGAATTAACAATTAACTGAGATCCTCCGTTACGACAAACACAAGCAAAATTGATAAATCAACAAAATTGCACAAATTCACATCTGACCAAAACAAACTATTTCATTTTCTCTCACAAGAAATTTCAGTCAAGTATTCTTAATCACAAATTCGATTTAAGCCCAATATTACAGCATTATCTGCACAAAATTGGACCCAATCTAGTACAAAATGAGTATGAAGACAATTATACCAACAGAGAAATATAACAAACTCAAGTATCGCTATTTACACCAAAGCATTACCCTACAGCATAGACAAAATATCAGTGAGTTGGAATGGCAAATGTGGAATGGAAATATATCACCTTCTCACCCTCTGGCTCAACTTTATATTTACCAAAATATAATGGGAAAAATATCTTAATAAGCAACAATAGTTTTATTTATCCAGTCAGTGTTGACTGGATTGCGGGGGGAGGGGGGGGAGGGGGGATCACCACTTTATAATTTTGGTATCTATTCTTAAGATGGATAGATGTCCCTCCTTTAAAACCTAATTGTTCAGTCTCTTCCATTGCCATATCACGTGATTCATTCATTATCCTCTGTCCATTTGAATGTGTTTCTTCAATTTTCAGTAGTCTCGTGCTATACCAACAATGTAGTTTAACATTTGGCCATCCCATACTGACATACAATCTGTTGGTACAATACTTTAATGGAACGGAGACGCTACTTACAGTATATAGCAACACCAGAGCAACAGACCACAGGGAGCTTACACAAACATCCATCCGACATTTACTCAATATCCTATGTCTGGCTCGGTGCCTCAGTCTTCAATGATAAGATTATGCCGAGTCAGAAGAGGTGACATGACGAGGGGTGAGAGAAAGGGATCCTCTACAAAAAAAAACTACACATGAATGCAACTACATGCCAAACTCTTGCACATGTATGTATGTACGACTCTCATTGATTTTCCGCTATGTTCGACTTCAGCTGCAGCACAGGCTGTGCATGTGTGAAAATAAAGTTCAGTTTTTTAACACATTAAGCCACATTCAAGTAGCTAAGAAGGTGGAAAACCATCTAAATAAAATCAGAACCGATATCAGTAGATAAATGGCAAGGGGCAATATGTAGGGATAAATGAAGAAGAAAAAAAAAATGCATGTAACAAAGGCCACTATGCATACTCAATGATCAATGTGTTTTAATATACAAATATCTGTTGAGAGCCAGAAGGGCATTGACTCTGTGTTAAAGTATATGAGTAAACGCCCTTCTTGCTCCAAACAGACGATATATCTGCCATGTTCATCCAATATTTTGCCGGAACAGTTTTTACAGAGCGGTTTGCCACCGTATGAACCCCTTGTCTGATCAAACATCCCAAAGTGCTAGAATGGACATGTACGTTGTTGGAAAATACAGGTGTCACCAATGTCAATTCCCAGTCTTCAAACTACATTTGCAAAAACATTTACAAGTGCATAGATCTAACACGTTTTCTTTATAAATTCTTCACAACATAAAAAAGATACAAACTTTGAGGCACATTTTGTGATTGTCCCAATACGAACCATAATAGCTAATCAACACACAAGAAACAGCTTCCGTAACTTTACTATCATTAGTCATACATTATCTGAATATGTAGAATAGTTAATAATTATAATTCACACAAATATTCACACAATATTTTGCCACAAGCACTCATTAAATTTCATAGAACACAATGCAAAAGTTCCTATAAATCATATACAAAAAAAAACAAACAATAAAACATGTGCCATAGTTGAATATCTATCTCTAATAATCACATAAGTCTTAACAGGAAAAATAGAGTTTTCATCAATATCTTAATACCACATAACAATATGTGGCACTTATTGCCATTTCACTATGGAAATACATGTATACACACTTCAACGCAGAAAGACAATGCAGAAATTTCTCGGCTAGGAATATATTTTCTATATTTTTTGCTATAACAACATTTAAAAATCAAATCAGTTTTGAATGATGAGCTTACAGAAGTTGTTTCACTGCACCTTGCATAGATGCGCTTATTTATCCAACATGGTAAATCTTGGTGCGCACACACACACATCACTATACCTGTTAATGCTCATAAATGAAGGGTCAAAAATTTGCTCTAAAAGTTACCCTCATCAGAGATTTCTTTTTTCTTTTCCTGACATCATATGTTAAACTGATCTGTGGAATGTGTAGTCATATCAGTATGTCTGTACAGTTTCTATACATTTCCAAGAAGATATTGAAAGTTTTGCGTCTTTATATATCTTAGAATGTTACTTAGAAGCAGGTTTGGAGTAGCTTAAAGCCCATTTATACTACATCCAAATTTTAGGGCACTTCTGAGGCACTCTAACTTGGACTGGCCTATGTCATTTTAGACTGCCCTTTCGACCACCCACGAGGTGTGTGAGACCAATGCAGTTATCATGTAATCATGTGCTAAGCATATGATAGTGCTCCACACATGGGTAACCCGAAAGGAATACACAACTTTCAGTTTATGGGTCACTGAATTTAGAGCAGCCCAAAGCTCAGCAATATTTGATACTGCAGTTGGGCACTGCTATTGCCAAGACCTGAAATATCACTTAGGAGTGAGAGCAGCCTAAATTTTTTTCACATTATTTATACTGGGAGTCAGGGCGCCTATGGTCCGGACCTATAGTACACTTACACTCATTATAAATGGGGGGGGGGGGGGGGGGGCTGACAAAGATTATCGTTTCACTAGACAGTAGTAACCTTACTAGCAGCCACAATTGGGGGAACAAGAGTGTAAGAGGCCATTTTGTTTGTCAATCTAAAATGTAGAGTGAAAATAGCTTTTTTTATATACTCTGTGATGTGGGGTTTCAATATTGTTGTGACTTTGTAGCATTACAAGTAACTGCAACCACGAAGATAAAATACTTAATTTGAAAACAATTTCACAGCTTCCATAAAAAATAAATGTAATGTACTGTCATTGTGCTGAAATAATAGCAAAAACTTAAAAAGAATCAAGTATCTATCTGAAAATAATAAAATGCTGCAAATGGCAAAGCAGCATGCTAGTAATTGGCGAGTCCCTCATCATGAAGCTGTAATGATGGCAAAAGGGCACAAAAGGCACCAAGGCATGGTCGTTGGTATGTGTGCCATGTACATACAGAAGTCTGAATTTACCATTTCTTAAACCTCCACAAGCTTTAATGCACATCCACTTGTTAAATGGGCTTGTAATCATATGCTTTAATATATGCAGGTACACTTATTTTAGTCCACCGTCAAGGTTTGAACCATAATTTACACCATGAGGTATTTGAAACCTCCTTTGTGAATCTGGACCAGAGAGTTTATATCGAGTTTATATTCTCTCAAGTAAGGCACTTCATCCAGATATGCTCTCTTTACACAGGAGCCTGAAGATGAAACATGGATATAGTCAGGCTCATAATGCAACACTTACTTCATTTCTCTATCAACAACATTCCTTTATTATCTACCTGAACTTCTGTGTACTTGATTTATAATTGCTGTCAGACCCGAACAAGAAATATATCAGTTAAATGCAAAAGAGTAAGATTCTACATCAACTAAAAATAATTTTGTACCCTCTCACTGTAATACTTTTAAGATACACTTTCTTTTTCTCAAAAATTGATTTGCTTACTGATATATTTGACTCATAAAAATACCTACAAAAAAAATTAAAACAGAAATTTTTCTGGTAAGGAGTCATAGTTCAGCAGAAATTTTCTTACAAAAACAGCAGTGTCACATCTCAAGGTATTTTGAATTAATGCTGATGTTAATGTGATATTTCATTACTTTTTATAAACACAAAAAAATTTCCCTGATTTTTTTCCAATTCTGAGTCCACTGCAAATGTTCATTCCCTGACATCTTAGGTAGGGGACACTACTGAATAAATACAACCTAAAGCATACAACCAGGAACCAGGGATATTAGTCAGCTTTACTCAATGAACATCAAAAACACCATAACGTCCTCTCCAATGTAAAGCCTGGGAAAGCCTGAAACAGAGAAGCGACATGGCTTGAAAACTGGCATCTCTGAGGAACATATCAAATAATCCAGACATTCCTTTGGTATAATGGTTCAATGTATTTGAAGAACAAGGACTAAGTAGTGTGTGGTGGTTGTTGGTGCACTGCAATTTTATCCAATGACTCAATGCCAATCCCAAGACGTGGAAATGTTGATTTCTTTTTTAAAAATCAGCACTAATAAAAAGAGACAACATGGTGCGTCTTCAGTTCTACAGCTTCTGCTCAATCTCTCCTCTCCCCCCCCCCCCCATACTAGTATCTCTTGTAACATTAGCAGCTGATGTTGCAGGAGAAAAAATATAAAATCAAGATGATTGGCACATGCAAAATACCCTACAACCTACCCGCATTGCCTATACAAACCTGACTACACACCCGGTACCCATCAGTATTCTGTCACAGTCTCATACAAGACATCATATTTCTTGGCCGAATTCTATAACAATTCCTACTTGCAAAATATGTGTAAAATAAATCCTCCCCAAAGCTGCATGGCATGTCTCTAACTAATCGCTACCATCACAGGTGGTTATGAACGAGAGGGCATGATAAAGATGTTTGTAATGTCCCTGACTGTTACCGCAATAGATGGTTTTGACATAATCGGGGAGTTTGGTAAGAGGGTGAACTAGAAGAACTTGATCGTCAAAGTTCTAATGAATGTTCTTCCTGACTATGATCCCGGCTCATATTATCATAGAGGGTAATGACGTACCAGGACAGCGTAATGAGAGGGTGACCTGGCAGAACTTCATCATCAAAGTTCTATTGTCTTCACTCTTACATTCACACATAGTACTTACGAACCAGGACGGCATGGTGAGAGGGTTACCTATAGAACTTCGTCATGGAAGTTCAATTGTATGTTCTTGGTTAATATGATCCTGGCTCCTACGGTTTGGCTGGGTAACAGGGTTGACTAGAAGAACTTCATCATCAAAGTTCTATAGTATGTTCTTGATTACCATAATCCTGGGTCTTATTACTATCACACATGGTACATGTATTGACATACCAGGACGGCATAGCAAGAGGGTTAGCTAGAAGAACCTGACCATTACAGTTCCATTATATGTTCTAAGTTACGATGATCCTGGTAAATGCTACCGCAAAGGGTATTGACATACTAGGACGGCACTGTGGAGGGTTTAACTAGAAGAACTTGATTATTAAAGCTCTCTTGTATGTTCTTGGTTACTATGATCCTGGCTCTTACTATCACAGAGGATGTTAAGATACGATGGCACGGTGAGAGGTTTACCTAGACGAACTACATCATCAAAGTTCTATAGTATGTTCTTGGTTACCATGAACCTGGCTTGTACTATCACACATGGTACTGACATACCAGGACGGTGTTGTGAGAGGGTACAGGAGGAGAAGGAACGTTACTAATCCGAAGATGAAGGTAGCTGTGATTATTGCACGACGCCCCGGGCTGTGATGAAACACCTGACCAATCTCTGGGAAACCCATGTAGTTACAGAAGGAATGGCATATGAATGGTCCTGCCAAGTGACCTAGGGGGGAAATATAAAGACGATAGAGATTAATATAATGAAATCATGGTTCCCATCTACAAAACAGCAAAGCTAAACATGACAAATATTTGCAGAAACTGAAACAAGACATGTTTCTCCTCTCCCCAGGATGTTTTCCTCTCCCAAGGATTAGATTGTATAGTCACAGGCTGACAGCCATAGCAGTTGTTGTGCCTCCCAAAAATTAACTTTGCACACACAGGACCAAAATCCTTGTCTCTCCAGAGCCCTCTTGCATAAAAAGTTGCGATTAAACGCAACTTGATTTACAACCGATCAGTATCGCGTATTTGGAACTTGCGTTTAATTATAGGCATATGCATCACAATGACAGATTGCAAATTCTTGCAATTCTAGTACTTCAGTTATATTAAACAATTGGCAAGTGATACTGACAGCTGACTCTTTATACCCCATTTTGAGTGAAATACACAAAAGTACATATAGAAACTGTCCAAATATTGCTGCTTTTCATGTAAGTTCACAGCATGACACAATCCTAAATTTCATATCAGATGCAATAATAAAATCTTAGTAAATACAAGATCATAAATAACTAACTATGTAGATTAAAATCAATTTAAGTACACATCATAAAATATTTGTTGTTCCGGGACTCTCTGAGACTGGAACTATCTGACATTTTTTTTTTTCATTTTGTGTATTACACATTAGTATAATGGAAAAATGAAAATCTTTCTTCCTTGGTATTTGGGGAGATCTGTATCACTGTAATACAGCGTTATACAGTAATGCTAAGATCTTTGATGAAGCATTTCATGGAACAAAATACCTTGCACATGGCCTTCCACAAGTACTGCAAAGATGTTTCCCAATATACCTCGGATCAATGGCTAATTCTCCGCTTTCCTTCATTTCACCTTCATCCCCACCTACAAATGGACTTTCAACCTCTTTGTCCTCTCACCCCTAAGCCTCCTTACGCCCTCTTAAGAATCTTAATGCATACAGTACATACCAGGAAGAAATGAGGACTAATCCCCATACCTTAATCCTCCATTAAAGAATCTTCATAATGGTTAAGCCATGATACCTGACTTAATCCCTCTATTTAAAGACACCTTATAATGCTAAACCTAGACACTGGTGCAAGGTGGAACCCCTCTATTAAAACACCCTCAATTCATTTTTCTTGAAGAGAGGTTGAAGGGTATTGATTTGTAAAGTACAAGCCTGTCTCTTTTGAGAAGGTATTAAGATTCCTTTTTTATATTTAAGAGGCAGTGCTCCAACTGAAGCACCAGCTCTTCTTAAGATGGTTTTGAGTACATTACCAATAATGGAGAACAATGCCTTCTAAAGTTAGTATTTTGTGTATACCTACTGGGCCTACTCGTTTTCTGTTTGGACTGTGAGGAAAATGTCTTCCATGAGATCCAAATCAATAATCTATCTCTACTATGATGCTTCATTAAGAAAACCAGCCTTTATATTTAAAGATTGTTTTGATGTGATAATCCATATGTATTCTTTACTGCACTCTTAAAAAAATCATCACTCACCGGTTCTAACAAAAAGGAATGCAGAGTAGGCACCAAACACAGTTGTGTAACATGACTGGAAAACTAAAGCAGAGAGAGGTGAAATAAGAATGTAAAAACAGTAATGCTCACAAAGTTTCTAGAATTCTTACATGGATTTCATCCAAATGTTGCAAATGCCTCATATTTTCACATAGATACAACAAAGGCTAAGCACATGGGGAAATAGTATAAAATAAAACATCCCCATCTGCACAAGTGTCATCAACTGTTTACATAACCATTTCACTATTACCTCCACATGCTAGTGATTAGTTAAATGTGGTATGCCAGATAGGCTGTCTCAGCAGACTGAATTTCTATGTATTGCCATATACTTTCACTACTAAACAACTTAAAAAAAAATAAGTTGGAAAGCGTTTATCCTTTCCTACTTTTTTCCATTATATACTAAGAGTACAACACTGTGCCTTGGCTTTGTTATAAATACAAGACGGGATCGATCAATCATGCCAGAAATAATTCTGAAAGGGAAAGGCAAATAATGCCAATGCTCAATTCACAATTATTATAACCATTGTATATTAAGCAGTCTCCTTGTGTGTGGGAGGAGAAATCATATGAATTACTAGAATGGATTAGAAAGTGCATTTGTACTGCTTCTCTCCTACTCTTTACAAGATGCAGTGACTTCCTTATGGGCAGAGGGTGTGGCTCTCCTGTATCCATGACCTGCATTTAATGTCTTATCTAACAGACTGTTTTCTACTCTTTTACAGCAAAGGGTACATTACTGCAGTAATTTGTCCATGCTGGAATTGAACAGCATCTATGATCTTTAGTTGGAAAGGTAGGCACTCTAACAACTGCACAAATTTATTGCCTTTCACAAACTATATAACAATTCTAATCAAAACTTGGGGTATAT
Organism: Heliocidaris tuberculata; assembly: GCA_025618425.1. Classification (NCBI taxonomy): domain Eukaryota; kingdom Metazoa; phylum Echinodermata; class Echinoidea; order Camarodonta; family Echinometridae; genus Heliocidaris; species Heliocidaris tuberculata. The sequence goes on from CM046834.1 coordinate 17,698,500, forward strand.
GTTTTATGCAGCTGTCTGTCCACGCTAGAATTGAACAGCATCTATGATCTCTAGTTGGAAAGGTACATGTAGGTGCTCCACCAACTGCAACCGATTTAATGCCTCTTAAAGGTAATTTTAGCCATTGACAAGCTAAAACCTTTCGCTTGGTGAATATCTTCTATGTAATATTTTGAAACCATGTGTGAAATTCTAGGATCAAGACCACTGTTAAAAAAAAATCAAAATCTATTTTAGCATTATTATTCTGGGTCATTTAGAAAAATGCTTAAGACCAGGGTTGGCACAATCAAAATCAACTTTAAATCATGATTTTTTTTTTTAAATCAAAAACACAGAAATATCTAAGTAATTTTGTTGGTGATTTTGTTGATGCAACAAAAAAACCCTCCCAAATCACTGCTTGATTTTTAGATTTTTTTTGCTAAAAAAATTATCTTAGTGAGAGTTTTTGTACTCCAAAAGAAGTCTGATATTAGATCTACCAAAATAATCTTTTTTTTGTTTTCCTATAGGAGCAACATTTAGGGCTTATAACTAAATAATTTTTTGAAAATAAAAAATAAAATGTATTGCGACTTTTAATTAATTTGTTGTTGTAAATCATGATTCCCCCCCCCCCCCACTCCCTTCCCTGCTAAAGACAGAGTACATGCTCTTAGGTCAACTGTAACTTACATGCATGTAATGTATATTGTGCATTAATGGTTAGTTAAAATAAATATATGTTGTCCAGCAAGAAAAATAATGCTCCAGTGTTATACAAGTTAAACATTTTTATGATGTTCTTGCTGCCCATATAATTTTAGACTCATTTTGGTTTTCAGCCCCTTTTCACTAATTGCAAATGTGTGAAGCTACCTTCAATGAGAGGATTTTATTTAGATTTAGAGAGATTGATAAAATTAATGTTTGTGAGAATTGGACTAAGTTATCTAAAGGTAGGTCTGGGGCCTGTAACATAAAGAGATACAATCAATCTTACAATCAACTGTAACTCTTCAGTACATGGTTTGCCATAGACTTACAATTGATATCAATCGTAAGATTGATTTATCTCTTTATGTTACAGGCCCCTGAACAAATATCAGAATCAATTTGCCTTACTTGTTTCTTTTGACAAAGTGAATCTCCATAAAAAATATTGCATATCACAAAATCAAACTTTTAACTGCCAAAAGAAAGACTATTACAATGTCAGCTTGCCCCTTTGACATTTATGCTAAATCAATACAGATAATAGTGGAACATATCTGGAATGCAGGTTTGTTTATTCAAAAGTGTAAAATTTGCCCCTCATGAAAATATCTATTAGTAATGGCTGCCTTCTGACTACACATTGATTTATAATACAGCAGTGGCTCTAGGATTTCCTTAACCCGCTGCCTACAGGAATCAGGTGGTTGCAGTATTAAGCCTATGGGAATAAGAGAATTTAGGAGTCAATGTGGTTAACAGGGGGCCTCTCTCAAGGAGGTGGGGGTGGTTGGGTGTGGCATCATGGGTGTGGCATCATGACAGCCTATGTACTAAGGTACGTTCTATACTTTGCCTGCGTTATCCCAACAGACAGGTTGGAGTGTATACTTACAAGCTGTAAGAATGATTGCTGATAAAGGCTCTGATCCAAATCTTAATCGTTCAATGATGTGGTGTATATGAGCTGCAGGGAGACAGCACAGGAGGATAAACAGAACAAAATAATGCATCCGTCAAGAACTTCATTTTCAACTATGACATATATGTATTGGAAATACTTTCTTGGAAGGGATGTGACATGCAATGGTCATGATTTCCCAGTTTATATTTAAATACTGCTTATAACTGCTGTTAACATGTAAAAATTAAATTCTAAACACAAGTGTCCATTACATGTTCTTAATACATAAGAATTAAGAGGCAATCCAACCTTGGTAATAGGATGATTTGCGTGAAAGCAGAAAAATAAGAAAAACAGGATGGTGAAAGTTTGAAAGAAATCAGACAAGGAATAAGAAAGTTATGGATGTTTGAAAAATCAGATCACTACATCTATACAAATCTCAAATTGGCAATTTGGTGAGTTGATTGTGACATACTTGTGGACAACTCTCCTGTTTGTTCTACACAAAAATATCATAAACTTGCGGTTTTCTCCAAAGTGCCTTTACCCTCGGGGCAGTACTCAAAATTTATTGGAGATAGCATATTTAAATAGGTCCTCATGAAAGAAAAAGATCCTACTGAGAACGGTAATATATTTTGGACAAAAATGACATTTTAGTCATTTTGTGTGCTGGAGCAAATGGGGGAGTTGTCTGCAACTACATCACAGTGACATTACCTATTCAGCTAATATGGAATTCCCATATGTATAGTAATTACAACTTTCAAAAATTCATAGCTTTCTTATTGTTTTTCCGATTTCGTTCAAACTTTCACGAATCTATTTCTCTGATTTTTCCTCTTTTTTTTTCAGAGTAACACGCCATTAAGGTTGGATTTCCCTTTAAACTGTGATTACAATGTGATTGTTCTGACTTCACATATCACATATGACTTATGAAAACGAATCCTTGAATCAAATAAATTGCTCTCAGAACAGCTGTGTCTTGTTAGCACAAGTTATACTTCATATTTTTCATTCCACAGTACGATGAAGAACATTCCACTAATTACACTGACAATCGGTAGGAAATTGTGCACCAAACCCACTATGATAGGTACTTCTCTTATGATAAAGTCTGAGAAATCACATCCACAAATTCATATAAAAAGTAGCAGTTCCTGAGAAAACTTTGTTGATGTGATTTGTTAGAATTGGGCTAAGACATAAAACCAACACTACAACATTTAACAATTTCAGGACAGGAATTATTTAAAGGGAAATCCTACCTTAATAGCAAGTTGCTTTGAAAGAAAGAGGAAAAATCAGAGAAGCAGATTGGTGAAAGTTTGAACGAAATCGGACAAGCAATAAGAAAGTTATGAATTTTTAAAAGTTGTAATCACTATACATATGGGAATTTCAAATTGGCCGAATAGGTAATGTCACTGTGATGTAGCTGTGGACAACTCCCCCATTCGCTCCAACACACAAAATGACTAAAATGTCACTTTTTTCAAAATGTATTACTCAGTAGGATCTTTTTCTTTCATGAGGACCTATTTAAATATGCTATCTCCAATAAATTTTGAGTACTGCCCCGAGGGTAAAGGCACTTTGGAGAAAACCGCAAGTTTATGATATTTTTGTGTAGAACAAACAGGAGAGTTGTCCGCAAAAATGTCACAATTGACTCACCAAATTGCCAATTTGAGATTTGTATAGATGTAGTGATCTGATTTTTCAAACATCCATAACTTTCTTATTCCTTGTCTGATTTCTTTCAAACTTTCACCATCCTGTTTTTCTTATTTTTCTGCTTTCACGCAAATCATCCTATTACCAAGGTTGGATTGCCCTTTAAGGGCTAAATTGATCACATTTTGTTCTTCAAATTGCCAACAATAATGTTTTTCTTTTAGTGCTACATGGTTCTAATAAAATGTAATGTCTCTGAAAAAACATCCATTGTTACAAACTTTGACAAAAAGTTGAAAAAAGTTGCCATTTAAAAAAAAAACAATGATTTTGAATCTCTCAATGTGTTGCCAATTTAAGGATTTTAAAATTTATTCTCCTTTTTAAAATTCCAGGCATCAAACACAATATGGCCATGCAACAAAAATGGACAGTGTGTGCAAAAAATTTTGCTCTTTCTACTCATGTATTTTTTTTGGGGGGGGGGGAGGGGGGGTCTGAATCAAAAGATATTGAGCCAAACCACATTATGTGGTAAATTGTCTTGAAAGAATTAAAGTAATAAACCTAATTGTTGCCAGTTTGAAGAACAAAATGTGATCAATTTACCTTTAAATTATTCCTCTCCTGAAATTTTTCTCAGGAACTGCTGCTTTTTATATGAATTTGTGGATGTGATTTCTCAGACTTCATCATAAGAGTACTTATTATAGTGGGTTTGGTGCACAATTTCCTGTTGATTGTCAGTGTAATTAGTGGAATGTTCTTCGACATACCGTGGAATGAAAAACATGAAGTATAACTCGTGCTAACAAGACACAGCTGTTCTGAGAGTGTTCTATTTGATTCAAGGATTCGTTTTCATAAGTCATCCTATCTGTGTAAAACGATCGTAGCATTCCCGGTTCATTGAATTCAGTGATATGTGAAATCACACTAACAAGACCAATACCAGACTGTTAATAGACCAAACAAAAAAACTACATGACACCAAGTGGCAAAGAATCAAACGGTCTGGAATCAGTGTGCAGTCGGTTTGGAGGTGGGCCTTAGGTATCAGGAAGTTTGGAGTACAACTAGGTTATACTCAGTCGAGATATTCATTAGCTCTCAAGCATTAAGTGTGTTAACTGATGGTATCCAATGATACTTGTTCAAAAGTAGGGTATGTGATGCCGGAACATAAGTGCTCTATAAGTGTTCAAATACATTCCTTGTAATCCTGTGTTTTACGTACCTACTCCAAAGAACAGAGGGCACACTATAACAGCTGTTGGACAGCCAAAACAAGGCACTAGTAGAGGCAGCATACATGCTCGAAATACAAACTCTTCTGTAAATGGAGCCTGGAACAAGAAAGAAAGAGAGAGCAAAATAAACTTTGCACAGCCCTGCCCATACAACCTGCAACTTTCCAACCATAAGCCAATCAGAATTCACCTTTCAGTATTAAAGTTGTTAAAGAAGAAGCGTGGACATTGATTGGGTAATGTTGGGACAGTTGTGATTGGATGAAACTTCTATTCTGGAGTCAGATAAGCTCCAATATCCAGTTTTTTTTCTTCTCAGATCACTACACAAGTATGAGTCTAGTACAGGGCGCAGGATCTAGCCTTGACGTTGAACCCTTCAAGATCTTAAAGAGCGAAGGGTTCTGGTAGAAGGGGTAGACCAAAAAGGTGTTCTATTGTCTGTTCCTACCCCCAGTCACATATACTTTGTCCATCTCCAGTTTAACCTCATTTCTGTCCAGTAAAGATGGATTTTCATTATGGCTTATTTTCCTTCTGTTTAGTATCACAAAGGGTTTATTCCTTGCAATGTGTCCCATACAATATCAGATTTATATCCACTTATTTCATCCAGAAATGAAAAACCACTTGGTATAACCTTTAACTAAACAGTCATATGAGGATTTCAATTTTGGGATGAAATGGATGACAGACTTGTGTCATACAGCACATATTGCCAAGAATCCAATACCAGCTTGCCTAAAGATTGTTTAATTTTATCTCAACAAGATGAACTAAACATTACAACCATGAAAAGTCTGGAAAGTCTTTCCTTTCTAGACCCAATGTGGCATAATAAAATTGTAAAATTCATTACCGATTCTCAAAAGTCACTGAATGACAGATAACTAAATAACTGGTATTGATACAACTCACAATGCGTGTAACGTCCAGTTTTTCAAACTATGAATATCGTAATAAACACAGACACCTTCTACAAAATCCTGAACCAGGTATATAACTTTATGTACCATTGGTTTATTGTGAAAGGTATATAAATTTCCATGTTTTATGAGGATATCCAAAGTCTGAAAACTGAGATTTTATAGGCATATACATGTAGAGGATTATTGTGAGTTGTCGTCTAAAAAATGATAAATGATAAATGCAGAGAACAAACAAATTACATGCATTCTGACAGGAAAGTAAATCATACTTACAATTAAATAATTTCTCAGCCACACCATTCGTAAAGCATTACTGCTCCAGAAGACACCTCTTTCTACTGCAGAGATAAGAACATGAAAGTAAGTTGGAAATACATCAAACTTGAAATGGTCTCAAAGTGATTTGGTAACTTTGTAGAGGCTTGATAAAATCTGAGCTGCCGGGCCTTACAGTCTATGTAATATGGTGTAAAATGAAGCACAGGGGGGAAAAAAGCGCTTCAAAATCACCATGTGCTTCACAAAAGTAAACATATGCAAGTGACCGGAAATGCCAGACTAATTTTTCCCCATAGACTCAGTGTTAGACTAAAGCGTATGGCCATACGCTTTTGTAAATGGGAGTATTCAGTCATAGATATCTTAATAATAGCATTACATATTTGAAAACCTTTCTATGCCTGGCTATTTATTTATCCTTCTGAACATCATTATACAAGACAGATATCAAATTCAACAATTTATTAAATCAAGCCTCCACAAAGTTACCGAATCCCTTCAATTAATGATCAAGAAAGCATAACAAGAGAGGTATCCCCATGGTTGTTGGCTCCTCATAAAAGGGACAACATATTCTTAACTCCTGTACTTTCCACATTTGGCTAAAAAAAACTGTCTTTTAAGTTTGAAGTTTGCAATTTTTGAGGAATATCAAATATCACCTAGAATGATCAATTCACAGGCAAGATCTCTTTCTCTCTGTGTATGGGGGGGGGGGGGAATCCTTCAAAGATCAGATAAATCCAAAATTAGCCCAGTTTAGTAGGACTCATATTGAAAAAAAATGCTTTGACAATGGGTACATGAGCCGCATGCCTTGCAAAATACTTTGATTAGGACCCTGACCCTGTAATCACTGCAAACGCTACTGCAAAAATAATGACTAAATTGAGGAAATAATTGCACATGTACAAGTAAGTTTCAAACAAGACAAATAAATACTGAATGGCTTTTCTCCAGGATATATCGTACTCGCTTTGAGAACATGATGATAGGCCCTGTATCCCGCTAAAGACCATTCAATATCATATAAAACTCAAATGTTGCAGCAGGTCATACCAAATGGCACATCATGAGATCCATCCAAATAAAGCATGTACAGGGGCCCTAGAAAAAGAACCTGTAGAAGAGAGAGAAAAAATAAGAAAAAAAAAAAAAAGAAGACAAGTTTACATAACAAGTTTACACATCTCTTCCTACCAATAATGCCAGTACTTTTGTACCATCATTAAAGACACAAATGAAATGAGTTTACCAGTATTAAGACAAAGCCAGTGAATACTAATAGACATGAATTTTTAAAGATATATGAGTAATAAAAAACTGATTTAACAAAAAATGTTGGAAGTGGTATTACTTGAATAATGCCACATGGATTAAAGGAGAATGAAACCCTGGGGAAAATCAATTTTAATGAAAAGAAAGGATAGAGAGAAGCAATTTTAAAAAAGTTCCATCAAAATCGGTTACGAAATGAGAAAGTTATGAAAGTTTGAAAAGTCTCAATTTACTTTCTATGGTGATCCTCGAATCTCTATCCCCTCTTTTCATTACAGTTGATTTTTCCCCAGGGTTTCATTCTCCTTTAATGTCTTGCCAAAAGACATCAGTGCCGTGCTGGGATTCATACCCTAGACCCCTTGACTGAGAATCAAGTGAAAGAATCACTATACCACGACTCCTCCATATCTTTACTTACAAGAAAAGTGACAAGCGTGCACTTTAAAGGGATAGTCCACCCTGATTACAAGTTGGTTTTAAAAGAAGCAGAAAAATTAAAGAAACATATCAATGAGGGTTTGAGTAAAATCCGATAAGAAATAAGAAAGTTTTTTTTTTTAAAGTTGTAATCAATCAGACACAAATTGGCAACTCCGTGACGTATCTTGCGAGCTCCTCTCCCATTTGCCCTGTCCCCAAAAATCATTAATTTCCATTTTCTCTAAAGGAAATATTCAGTCATACATGCACCTTAGATACAATCATTGCTCATATGTTTTTACACAAAACCTGTGTGAAAATAATCTATTCCTTCATCAAAAACTAAGAAAATGAAAATTTATGAAATGTTCTGTACTGAGCAAATGGGAGAGGAGCTCGCAAGGTACGTCATGGAGTTGCCAATTTGTGTCTGATTGATAGCAACTTCAAAAATTCTTAACTTCCTTATTTCTTATCGGATTTTGCTCAAACCTTCACTGATCTGTTTCTTTAATTTTCTGCTTCTTTTAAAACCAACTTGTAATCAGGGTGGACTATCCCTTTAATGCACGAAACTGAACTCAGCAGTCATTTGCGCCACAGGAGGAAACAGAAACAACCTTTCACGAAGTACATGTCAGAAAGTGAAAGGAGACTTGGAGAGTTATCTCACTGAATGACAAAATGTCTCATCATTCATTATCATGTAGTAACAATTACTGAGAAAGCTACAGGTAATAGCTTTTCCTAATACTGGTAATACACATCATTGGTGCAAGTGTCAAAAGCAGGGATAACTTTAAGCTATTATTAACAGGTATAGATGAATATTTGCTAAATAAAAACAGGACGAGAAGCAAATTCTACAAAATCAATTGCTTTCTAGGATTCCACTTATACAAAATAAAAGACTGGATATTATTTCAGTGAATTTGGGTTTACTCCAGATTTCTATATGCATGTAGTATAACTAATGAAGTATATTCAGCCATGAATATCCTGAATATTTCATTGTAAAAAAAAGGATCAACCACAAAAACTGCATTTTTGATGAAAAACGATGTCCTACATATGTCTCTTTATTTGATATAATGCTTTTGGGAGACTCATAGCAGGATATAAATTGCACAAAAAAATGCATCCCCAATGACCAATTTCACTTATTTTAGGAGTTCGATCATGAATATTCTAGGCAGAGCATGGTTTCTGATAGCATACTGGTTCATATTCAACATGTACCATACTACATGGAACTGAAAAACAGAAATCATTATGGGATATTATGACAAAAACGTTCAATTTGTATGGCCTGCTTTAATAGACGATGGAATACTCTCGTTCGGATGTTTCAAAAAAATTTATCAGTTTGACTATAATTGCAGTTCACTAGTAGCTGAAGTATATTGTACTCTTCCACTCTCCATCTCTCTCTCTCTCCTTCTCTCTGAATCATCATTAGTGTATTATTATAATATCAGAGCAGAAATTACTGCAACATTTGACGACATAAACTTTGTATTTTATGGCTGCATGCTTTACTGGACTAATCTTGTTCGGACGTTAATTGCATGCCCAGGCCTAGATATAAATGCCCTTATAATTATCAAGTTCCATAAATTACATGACTAAATAAAGTATTTCACACAAACACTAGCATCTTCTATATCTCACTCTTTCTTTCTCTCTCTATTTCAGAGAATATTCTTTAGTGATCAATACTACAAGTATATTGAAACAATTATTACCATGCTTTTTCATAACAAGAATATTGCATGCAATGGCCTGCTTTATTAGACTACAGAAATACAGAATATGCTTGTTTGGATGTTAGTTGCCAAGGTATCAAGGTACTCTTAATTACTCATTTTCAAAAATTATAGGGATTTGGACATAATTACATAATTATAGTCATTAAAGTTATGTCCAGGCAACTCAGGTATATTGTACTCTCTCCCCCCCCCCCCCCCCCCCCCCCACCTTTTCTGTGTGTAAACCTCTCTGTGTCTATCTCTCTCTCCTCTCTACCTCTCTTGTCTCCTCTCTTTTCTTTCTCCCTTTCTCTCTCTCTCTCTCTCTCTCTTCTTCCTCCTTCTCTCCTTTTCTGTGTGTAAACCTCTCTGTGTCTATCTCTCTCTCCTCTCTACCTCTCTTGTCTCCTCTCTTTTCTTTCTCCCTTTCTCTCTCTCTCTCTCTCTCTCTTCTTCCTCCTTCTCTCCTTTTCTGTGTGTAAACCTCTCTGTGTCTATCTCTCTCTTCTCTCTACCTCTCTTGTCTCCTCTCTTTTCTTTCTCCCTTTCTCTCTCTCTCTCTCTCTCTCTCTTCCTCCTTCTCTCCTTTTCTGTGTGTAAACCTCTCTGTGTCTATCTCTCTCTCCTCTCTACCTCTCTTGTCTCCTCTCTTTTATTTCTCCCTTTCTCTCTCTCTCTCTCTCTCTCTCTTCTTCCTCCTTCTCTCCTTTTCTGTGTGTAAACCTCTCTGTGTCTATCTCTCTCTTCTCTCTACCTCTCTTGTCTCCTCTCTTTTCTTGCTCCCTTTCTCTCTCTCTCTCTCTCTCTCTCTCTCTCTCTCGCTTCTTCCTCCTTCTCTCTGTTTAAAGGGCAATCCAACCTTGGTAATGAGATGATTTGTATGAAAGAAGAAAAATAAGAAAAACAGGATGGTGAAAGTTTGAAAAAAATCGGACAAGGAATAAGAAAGTTATGGATGTTTGAAAAATGAGATCACTACATCTATGCGAATCTCAAATTGGCACTTTGGTCATTCGATTGTGACATTTTTGTGGACAACTCTCCCATTTATCGTTCACAAAAATATCATTAATTTGCAGTTTTCTCTGAGGCGCTTTTACCCTCGGGGCAGTACTCAAAATATATTGGATATTGCATATTGTTATAGGTCCTCATGAAAGAAAAAGATCCTCCTGATTAATACATTTTGAAAAAAGTGACATTTTAGTCATTTTGTGTGTTGGAGCGAATGGGGGAGTTGTCCACAGCTACATGTACATCACAGGAGATTACCTATTTGGCCAATTTGAAATTCCCATATGTATAGTGATTACAACTTTCAAAATTTCATAACTTTTTTATTGCTTGTCCGATTTCGTTCAAACTTTCGCCAATCTTCTTCTCTGATTTTTCCTCTTTCTTTCAAAGCAACTTGCTATTAAGGTTGGATTTCCCTTTAACATATATCTCAACATAGTGAGAACTAGTGACACAGAGATGGCAGCCAGGAGACCAGGACTTCTACACCAAATGCTGACAGAGATAATATTTGTCTATCTAGCTCCCTTCACCTTCTCTAACGCTTTATATCTCACCATAGTTAGAACTAGTGGCACAGAGATGGCAGCTAGAAGACCAGGACTTCTACACCCAGATGCTGACAGAGACAATCTTTGTCTATCTGTCTTCCTCCCTTCTTCCCACCCTCCCTTCACTTTCTCTCTAGAGCTGTATATCTCACCATGGTTAGAACTAGTGGCACAGTGATGGCAGCTAGGAGACCAGGACTTCTTACACCTAGATGCTGACATAGTGATAATCCCTGAAAGACAAAAAAATATATACATGGATGTAAATTTTTAAAATCTCCCTGAAGATTATACTTATTAATCTCATACGAAAATCAGAACAACACTTGATAGCACTTTCAAAGTTTCAAACCTTTAAAAAAAAAAAATTTTACACCACAACCAGAGGTGAAAAAAAAAACCCAAAACAAATTATGATATAAATTTAGCTTATATCGTAGATACACTTTAACAAAACAAACTTTGAATTACCTGTATACAGTGCCCACCTTCTCATTAAAAGAAAGTTATAAATCACTTCCTATAGTAGCTGATTAACTATTGAAGCCTAACTCTTGTGCACATGCCATGTCAATCAATTAGAAGTAAATCAACCACATCACATCAAAACAAAACAAATACATGATATATACATGATATCCATTGATGAAACAAACAAGTTATTTGGAAAAACTCATCTGATCTCAATGCACTTGTCACAATGCAGAATGATAATCATGTGGAATTGGACACTTTAAAATGTAGAATTATACATGTTTCCAGACCATGGAAGGCTCTCACTGATGTATACTATGTAAATTATCAAGCTCTTCAGGCAGTTGAATCTTATAAATAATGTGGCATTATATTTTCCTGTAATCTTTCCCAGTCAAAACATGGTAACTATGTTATCAACAAATGTTCAAGTCTTTTGGTTTTTTTAAGGATTATTAACTCCAGAAATTAAGCTGTTCTCTAATGCCTTTTCTATGCTTTGTGTTGATAAATCATAAATATTGAAAACAGTATCTCAGTTTGGCTTCCACATTAAAAACATTAATTCACTCAAAGCCATTCAACAGCATTTCACCCGTTTCTGTTTTACATACTGTACATTGATGCTATAAACAAGCTAAAATACGGAGAGCGTCTTACAATTCTATTTCTATATTTGTCAACCTCCTTTATAATAAATGCTTGTTCTGTTTGTATGATATACCACAGTATATACTACCCAGTCAAAAAAAAAAAAAGGAATCCAGAGACCTTATTACTTATATATGAATTTGACCAATGTTATGAGCCTAAATTGACTAGTTTCTCACAGTTTTGCCCATGTATGAGAACACATTCCTAAGGCTAAGAGAGATCTATACTTGGAACCTAACATTAACCTAATTCTGACTCTTATGATATATTTCTACCTTTTCATTAAATACCAAATGTTGCACTCTTTTCAATGCCATAGAACGATCTGAATTGTGATTTATGAATTGATTTTCATGTTGGTTTATTATGAGAAATATTAAGGCTCTTCATTATTCTTAATTTTGACAAAAGCATACTGTTTTAATATCTAGGACATATTTTTCTCATGACCTACAATTAGTAATCAGTTCTCTTCCTTCTTTCCTCCTTGTTCCCTATCCTTTTCTCTCTCTCTCTCTTTGTCTGTCCCTTTCTTTTCTTTTATTTATATTGTACTTGCGTTTTCAGGCGTACCCGTTACAAGTGTAAGCTTACTGCGGTTCAAACCTTCTTCCTTGTATTTAGTTACTTCATTCTAAATGATTCTAGGACAACTACCCCCTAGACAACTACCCCCCGGACAACTACCCCCAGAAAACCACCCCCTGGACGACTACCCCCCTAGGACATCTACCCCCCAGGACAACTACCCCCAGGACAACTACCCCCCAGGACAATTACCCCCCAGGACAATTACCCCCCAGGACAACTACCCCCCAGGACAACTACCCCCCAGGACAATTACCCCCAGGACAATTTTTCCGGGGGTAGCTGTCCAGGGGGTAGTTGTTCGGGGGGTAGTTGTCCGGGGGGTAATTGTCCTGGGGGGTAGTTGTCCTGGGGGGTAATTGTCCTGGGGGGGTAGTTGTCCTGGGGGGTAGTTGTCCTAGGGGGTAGTTGTCCTGGGGGGTAGTTGTCCTAGGGGGGTAGTCGTCCAGGGGGTGGTTTTCCGGGGGGGTTGTCCGGGGGGGGGGGGGGGGGGGGGTAATTGTCCAGGGGGTAGTTGTCCGGATACGATTCTAAATATATAACATAACATATGTTACTTTACAATACATTGTACTATGTTAATAAATGGTAAATGTCCACAAAAATGATGGAAGAAAATAAATGTTAATTTGAATTGAATTGAAAAGCATTTATTACGAATTTCTACTATCGCAAGAACTTGTATTGTTTGGTTATTTTTATGCACTTTAAAAAAAAATCATTTTTATCTACCCAATGGAATAACATAAAATTATAGAATTCATATGCTCGACCTTTCCAGTATTTCTAACCTAGAAAATGTACCCCTTTACAGTACAGATGTACGACAGGTACTTCCTCTCTTTGTCCTGATTGGGTTGATCACGTTACAGGACACTATGACTGATTGAATCCTCTGCTTGTCTTTCTCGGCCTGAGCCAACAAGCTTTTCTTTATCTCCAAACATGATCCAGATAAACAATGTCTGACATATCATGATCAGCAGAGGGCCAAATGGTTTAGGATGACACTGATACAAGCGAGGGGTTCCTTGCAAACTCATAAAGCGCCAATATCGCAGACTTCTTATCTCATGATTTCGCATAAAGTCTCCGAGTACATCAGAAGGTCCATGGGAAATTTGACTTTTGCAAGTATGTATACTCCGATATTTCCCTAATATTTTGACTGGGATTCTTTGTTAGATCGCACACCCCCCCCCCCCCCCAGAAAAAAAAAAAAAGGAAGAGAAATACAATATGTTAAAGACAGATAAAGACAAAGGAATTTTAAAAATATCTTTGTTTTTATGATTATGAAAGGGTCAATTTTGGAGATATTTCTAATCTATGAGATAATTTGGTTAATCCATTTATGTCACTTCATATGTAAGAAGGTTTTAATTCCCCATATCATTTTCTCAACATTTTATTTTCCTTGCCTTGTATTGTGTATGTATGTCTCTCTCTCTCTCTCTCTCTCTTTCTCTCTCTAAACTCCTGATGGCAGATATTTCTTATCAAATCATTTTGTAAGGGGGAGGGGGTGGGGGTAACTAAAATTCCAAAGCATGCCCTCAAAATCCCTCTTTTGTTTTTCTTTTATGGTGCAAATGTGCATCATACATGTAGGTCCAGACTTCCTCTATCTCAAAACCTTAGACACACCACTGCCTCCTTTGATTGAAGCTATCCCATTTTTTTTCATCCATCTTTTTCGCTAAACAGAAATGATGGTTCTGCATCATAGACAAATTTCCATATCCCGTTTCCCTGACCCATCTCACAGGAGTAAATGTCATGTACATAATACACCAGGAGTATAAGCAGGTCATTTAATGCCATCCTTATCTTAAGCTTTTGACCCTTTCGAGAAAATTGACCACATTTTTGTGGTTTGGCTCAATAACTTTTGATTCAGAGCTCAAAAAAATATACCAGATGTATGAATACAAAGAGCAGAAATTTCTGCACACATCCATTTTTGATGCATTACCATATAGCATTTGATACCAAGAATTTCAAAAACGAGAATAAGCTTTAAAATCCTTTTATTGGCAACACATTGAGATACATGTCAAAGTGTGCAATTTTTTCAACTTTTCAACAAAATTGCTAACCATGTAATTTGCTTTCAAAGACATTACACCTTATTAGAACCATGTAACATTAAAAGAAAAATATTATTGTTGCCAATATGAAGAACAAAATATGATCAATTTAGCCCTTGAATAATTCCTGTCCTGAAAGGGTTAATATCTTAGGAGTTTTCAACAGCTTCTCCAGCCTAAGCCACATCACTCCGGTTTCAGTAATGAATATTGATTCTCACATCGGGAGACGGCAGTTGAACCATTAGTCTAATTTCAACGTTCAGAGGAGAGAAATTCTGATCAGTAAGCTCTATCAAGGTGGCTGCCGAATTCAAAGTGATGGACCGCAAACCACCCTTAATTCCCAATTCTTTGTGGAAACAAAGAGAGGAAGAATGAGGCAGAGAGTGAGAGAGGGTGGAGGGGATTAAATATATAGATCTGGATTCAAAAAGTTGTTTTCTTGTGTGAATATAATCAACTTCAATCACTTGGAAGCCCATGGATAGAAATTGAAAGCAGCAATGATCCATCTGCATGTACAGTATCTGGTTTCTATGAATTTACATACACCTGTACTGTAGTAGTGAAGTTATTGTCAATTCTTTTCATTCTAGAGTGGAGTGCCAAGAAAATAAAGAGAAAATTTATTCAGATCATTGAATTAGCCATTTTTGTTCAGTGTACAACCAAATTTCTAATCAGTGGATTGCGTGTAAACAGCTTTCAGAAATTACAATCTAAGAAAAAACAGAGTCAAACTAGACTATGATACTTCCGAAATTGACATTTTGCTAGACTTAAGTCACATATAAACACTTGATATTTCACTTTTCATGAGCCTACCTCAAATGACCCTACTTTTATGATCTGTATGTATAACGGAGTTAACAGCAGTTTTCAATACCAAATCTTCTCAAAGAGCAAGATCACATTTAACAGTCACATAGTGTTCTCCCTCTTCCATCTTCTGGAAAGCAGGAATCTTTTCGTACCAACGACAATGCTTAAACACATGGATGCAATGTACAAGTACATCTACATGTACATGGCCCCTACGATAGCAATAACCCTTGCAGGCCTGTTGATAGCCCCTGTCCCCCTTTATAATGAAAATTTTAAGAGCCCCCATCCCCCAAAGAAATATAGTTTGAGTGGCGCCTCTTACCTGGCTATGTGGTACTTCACTGCTGATTAGAAGGAGAAATAATGGGGCTGCCAAACAAATTACAAACACACTGAGAGTCCTCTGTTTGATCGTCTTGGGATGGTCTCTGTAATGGGAAAATAAAGGGATAGATCATGAAAAACACTTCATTTGACAATATGCAAGATTTACATTTCTATCATATAATAATTAAATAGTTCTTTCACATTTATCACATAATGTAGATGTACTTACACCATTGCAACTTATATGATTAATAATGTCTCTATCAACACAATCATAAAAAGAAAATGATATTACACATCTTTATTTTGTTATTGGTTTTATTTCAAATGCAATGGGGAATATAAAAATTATAACATTTAAACTTCTAACTTCGATATTATGGTACAACAGTTACTGCTTGCCAGAGATTATTTAGACACATCGTTCAACAACTCATCTGATATGCATTATATTCAGTAATACCAAGACTTCACTCAGCAGTTATATTTTCAACACATCTTGATACTGCTGTGTGTGATTTCAAAAGAGTACCTACATGGTATACAATAAACACGACCAACAGGTTTTCAGGAGATCCTAAAAGCATGCTTAAATGCAATGAACACTAAATTATGGAGTAGAAACTAAAGCAGGTTACTATGGAAACCATTCTCTAATCTTCCTTGCAATGACCAGCCACAGACAATAGATACTACGATATTACCATATCACGGGGTAAAGGAGGCACCACAAAGTGAAGAAGACTTCATACAGTGCGTGATAAAGGAATAAACTATAAGTCTTCCTCTATTTTAATTTTGGGATGCTTATCATTTTACATATAATTATATGAAGCATTTTAAAGAGGGTATAAAAGGGGTTGAATTGTGCATCAATCCCCCAAAACACAATAATTATCGCTACTTTAGTTTGTTATCTCCATAAGTCTCCATAATTACCTACAAATTTTGTATGTTTTCAAAAGAAAGCGGGTTTCAGTTCTGGAAACAACAAAAAGGAAAACCTACATGTATAATTGCTTCGGGAGGAGGGAGGGAGGGCAGCTGTCGCTAATTAACGAGTTTGGGAACAAATGACTGTTCAAATCAATTATCAATAGCTGATGTAATTACCGACTTTGATCCATTTTTTTTAAATTTCTGCACAAGCCAAATTCACGAACTTTACAAAAGTAGTGAGTGTTAAATCGAGCAAAAGATGGTGGCAATGTTGTTCTCCATTAGCCTTTAAGCAAGCTTATTCTTGTGACATTACATCAATCAGTGCTTCTTGAGAAAATTGTAGAAATTGGAAGTTTCCAGTCCCCCTCCCAATTAGCCTGAGCATACAATTCCCACTCACTTGAGGAATAAGCTTGAGCTTTAGAGCATGTCGTAGTCTGAGTGAGTCTTAATTGACAAGTTAGCCCCCTAATTGGCCAAATGGTGGGCTGTTTCAAGAACAAGTCTCAGTTTGCTTGGGATAATATACTGTACCTTTCAAGCTAAAATCCCAAAGGCAACAGCAAAATAGCCTGCTAATTCTATACGTCTTTACCGCAAATTAGCTATGACTATATGTAGCTGTGAATTATGATCAAGCTATTTTTTTTTTTCAACTCTGGCTAATGAAGATGGGTTTACAGCGCCAACCGGTTGTACAGACCCTCATCCATCAATTCAATATACCGGTAAAAACAAATTTAGATGATTTCATCAGGAGCAAAATTTTCATTTTTGAGAAAATTTTACTTACAATGCACCTTTTTTTCTGTATAATAGATTTGCTTTGATTTGATTTGATTTGATATATTGTATAAGATGTACTTTTCCACAACTGCATGGGGGTGGGGGTGGGGATGTGATATATAACAGAGCTACAAATCAAAACTCAATCTAGAGAGACAGCAGTTGACAGCCCCAACAGTATGATAAATATACTCAAATTTATTTAATGCAATGAAAAGGTTGGGCAATAATGTTTTTTCCATTAAAAGATATTCTATTACACTTGGACATAGTAATAAAACACAACTGCTCCTACTTCTCCTGCCGCCAATCAAGTAATCGCCCTGGGGGAGAAGAATGAATCTATTAACATTTTATTGTGTGTGAATAATGCCCATCAATAATGGAAAAGTGATTAGTGATATTACTACTGATCAATTCATCACAATCTTGTTATCAATCAACTGCCATGCAACCGTCGATTGATGCATGGTGAAACCCAAGTACATTTGTCCAATACAAATGATGAAGCTATCTTACATACATTTTTTTAATTACACAAAAAATTTATAATGTTGAATACCCAAGTAACTGTGATGTGTGCAAATGTACATTGTATGTGATATCTTTATGAGGCTTTATGCAAATATAAGACTATACTTTTTAAAAATTTACATGGTTTCTTTAAAAAAAATCATTGTGGTTGAAATATATTTAAGTTATTGACATCATGGAATAATAAAACTTCATACAATATGGGCCTCTACCTTAAATGAGGAAAATGGTAATCCCTTGTGAAAGAGAAGCCTTACAACACCAATTTCACTGAAGCCTTGTACAGCTTCTTCTATCCCACCAATATGCATGTACGAAGTACTTAATTCTCTATATCATAGAGTTAGCGGTTAAGACACATTTTGTATATATGTATGTACACACTGATGTCCTTGCAACTTGCACTGTGAGAATGGAAGAATATCTCTAGCATGGAATAGATTTCAGCGCCGATGCAGCTGAGTTAGAGGCGATATTAGACACCACCACAAGGGAATCTTGCAATAATGTCATTATCCTCAGTTGGCTTTATTATCAGATCACACAGTCAGTGACAGCCATTGCTAATATCCCAAGTGCTTTGACGAAGCTAAGCCAATACACTTTCCCTGGGTTATTACTTTTTTTAACGGGATTGAAAAACCGTGGTTAAAACGGTGACAGACGAAAGTATTCTCCGCTTGATGGCACACTGGATTGCGTGAGAATTTTTGATGAATTGTGCGCTTTTTCCTGAAAGCATCCACTTTGTGCATTTGCTTCTACCTGTATGTTTTATGGAAGCACTCTAAAAAACTACATGTTACCATGCAATTTCATGGGGAAAATTGTGATTTTACTAGTGCGCAACTTGGCCATACTGACCCTAATGATATGATTAACAAGAACGTCAATGGCGTAGCGCTCATCCAGCATCCAGCTAATGCAATCGTCACTATTTTCATTTCTCTACTAAATTGGTTGGGAAATTAGGAAAAAAGGAGCATTTTTGGACAAATTTTCAATAAATTTAAATAAATTATCATAATAAATGTTTGAGACAAATGTCAACATTCTGTCTAGGAGTTCTGTGTATCTCTACCAGATAAAACAAACAAATCAAAATCGGTCAATAAATGAAGGAGAAGAAGCATTTTTTTGTAATTTCTTGCTATATTTTGAATAAATCTAAATTATCACATTAATGTTTGAGGCAACATCGGGCCCATTCGGGCTGGATAAGCTGAAATGCACTATTTCTGCAAAGGTGACCCATGGACCCAATAAATCAAAACTGGAGTTTAATGAGAGAACTAATGCTAATTCTGTATCTGCCCCTCCTGCTGACCCTCTGGAAACACCCATAAATGTTTTTTATATTGTCTGCTAAAAAACATCTTGGATGTTTTTAATTAGGAATAATTTTTATTTCACTCAATTTACTATTAAATTGTATGTACCCTGCATAATTCATATTTGAGCAGGATTATTCAAATAAAGGAAATTATACAGTGGAAACTCACTATAACAAGGACCTTGGGACCATGAAAATTACCTTGTTATATCAGGAATCTCCTTATATCAGGGTAAAAAAACAAAGGAATATAAAGACCTGGGACCAGCAAAATGACCTTGTTATATCAGGAATCTTATTATATTGGAGCTCTTTATAGTGTGTTTCCACTGTAGAAGCAAATTCACAACTGCAGGCTAAAATTGTATATCTATTTTGTATTTCAATTTCTTTTTTGTGCTAAAGTATATTCAATGTAGTTGTAAATATGTATGATGAAATTTTGCATGTGTTTTATTTGTAAAACTACATGTACCTCAATTCAGTCACCCAGCTGCGAAGATATGTTTTAATAAAACTTGAATTGAATTGAATTGAACTGCCATATGGTTGTGCTATATCTTTCATAATCTTCACAAATTCATATTGGAGCATGACCGTGAAAATTTGTTCCGGTACCGAATCTCTTTTACAGAAGAAAATAAAAAGTAGAGTAAAATATCACAATTGAATTAGGCCTTCAACAGATGCTGTAGTGATACAAGATCTGTAATAACAAGTCTAAGCCTTTACATGTATCTCAAAACAATTTTCAATGATCATAACACCACATGGTATCTAATTTCACAAATAATAAACAAATATTTGACTACAAAAAAAGGCATCCATCATCCAACACTCTCCAAGGGAACAATGATTTTATTACACTCTTACTGCTATACCT
The DNA here is from genome assembly GCA_025618425.1 of Heliocidaris tuberculata. Taxonomy (NCBI): domain Eukaryota; kingdom Metazoa; phylum Echinodermata; class Echinoidea; order Camarodonta; family Echinometridae; genus Heliocidaris; species Heliocidaris tuberculata. The sequence goes on from CM046834.1 coordinate 17,718,697, forward strand.
TTTTTGTTGTTGAAATTCCCTGGTGAATTTCACTAAGAACTACTTCATTTTTTCATACAATACCATTGCAATACTGCCAGTCATATTCATTCATTTTCTGACATTCAGATATTTTTCGCATTGTTATCATGGCTCATTACTCTCTTACAAACTGTGTAAGACACCATACTGATACAACGCTCAGCCTCGGCAACTGTTGCTATGTGTAGACTGAGTACCATCCTAATAACAACTCCACCAAACAGGCATCGCATGGTATACAGACAAGTATAGTATTCTGACACACACTGTTTCACTAGCCTCAGTGCTGCTAGAATTAATTAAACCACAAAGTTCTGAACCTTTAGACAATACTGCTGACTGAAGTCAACAAGGAAAGAACGCTCACTGAGCACTCCCTGGTTTTATCAAGTTAATTAGATCAAAGACAATTTCAGCATTATTATGTGAATTGGACAATTTTGTTTGTATATTGGAAAACTAGTAGGCTATCATCAAGCTATGATCAGAACCTTTTCAGAGCTAGAAAATATAACATGTATCTTTAATTATCTAATCATGATATGTATACTAAACAACAAGGAAATAGAGAGTAAAAGGAGACAGAGACTTGGAGAGGAATAGAAGCCTTTCATGTCATTTTAACCCATTGCCTACGAGATGCGGATGACCCATGTATCAGAGCCTTGAGGAACGGGAGAATTCAATAGTCAACAGGTTAAGGGCATTCAGTAACATAATTTTACAAAATTTTACAAAATTGATTGCTGTTGTATTTCATATTATGCTGTAAAGAGTTTTAAAAGTCAATCACTCCTCTTGAAATCAACATATTTATGACTGAAAATAGAAACAACTTATTATCAGGTAGAGGTTTCAGCTTTCTGGCACGAGCATAGAGCATCCCAAACTGTCAGAGTAGTATGTGACCATGATCATGTACATGTATATCGCTCTCCATTTCCTGGTGTGTACAATGTACAGCTTTGAGCATATGGAAATGGATGAACAGCCACCCTGCTCGACTCTCCTGGAATTTTCGAAAGTCCCTCAAACTGGCTGAATGAGCCAACAGTGGATTTTGGTATACTTTCGTGAAAGTTGGGGGGGGGGGGGTTGTCTTCTACACAGTAAATTATGCAAAATGGTCATATTTTTCTCTAAAATTTTCAAATCTATCATATATACATGTACATGTACTATAACAGAATATTACTAAATGTTATAAAAATCAGTCCAATGGGACACATCTTTTTCTATTCAGGTTGTGTATCTTGAAATACTTTTGAAGGATAAACATACTACATTTATATTGTACAAAACAAATGCAGTATGAAATATTTCATAGTAGTTGCATGCAGAAATAAATCAGTACAAATTAGTCCTAGCAACTTACAGGTACATCAAGCAACTTGAATAGGGTATTACAGACAAATATACACAGAACACTGGATTTTAACTATATAAATCAAAATGACAGGCAACATGAATTGCACCTCTGCTACATTCAAATATTCATGTGTTCACACTCTGGAGCTCAATGCAATGAAACCACAAATGCAAGATACACGTAAACCACAACAGTTTCATCCTTGCAGTTCATCAGGGTCCATACATTATCCATCCATCTTTCTGCTTTGTTGAACAAATTCAAAATTGCTACCATTGTGGCAGCATTGGGGGGGGGGGATGAAATTTGTAATGAAAGAAGTATAGTAAGTTGGTTTGCAAACGATATCTTTAATCATTTTATCCTAAAAGAAAAGCAGTGGCAGAACAGAGTATTATCTATTGATTCTCAAATATTAATGTAGGTGTCATATATTGTCATGTGCCCAGCTCAGCTAAAGGGCACAAACACAATTTTTTGGGGGTCCAATTTCTGATTTCAAACTGCTTAGTTTGATTGCTGAAATAATATCACTGACAATGAGGACCAAGCACAGACTGAAACGTGCTGCGGAAATGTAGTTGAATTGCGGTTAAATTTTTTGAATACATTTTGGGGTAAATGTTGTCAGCTGATATAGATGATACACTCACAAGGAGCATCATCAATAGCCCAGGGAGACAGGGGTGGAACAATTTAAATCAACTTATTTTAAATCGCCTTGATTTTTTTTTCTTCAAAAATCATCATTTGGGTTTTGTTGTTATTTTTGGCTAAAAAGTCATCCGAGTGAGAATTTTGTACTTCAAATGTCTGATATATTAGATCTACCAAAATAATCTCTTTCTTTTTTATGGGAGGAACATTTACATGTAGGGCTATAACTAAAAAATAAATCAATCTAAATTGAATAAGTTGCTATTTACATAAAGTAAATCTGATTGTAATATATACATTATTTTCTTTAAATCATGATTTTGTTTCCAACCCTGCAGGGAGATGAGTTTTGCTCAAATCTCCCTGACTAGCCCCCCAAATCAAAATAGTTTGCTAAAATTTCTGATCTGGGGAAATTGACCCAATCACAAAATAGCCTGCAAATCTACAGTGAAAAGAGCAGGCTATATCTTGTGAACCTAGCTTGAGCTATTATCCCAAGCAAACTGGGGTTAATCAATAAAGTGCCAGCTACATGTATGAAGCCAAATAGAAGGCTAATTCGCAAAATGACTAATTTCTTGATCACATGAAGCAAGAGTCATTATTTGTTGAAATCAAAGGACCATGTTCTGAAAGTAATACTGATTTGGACAACGCATCTCCTGTACAGCCGCATTTTGGTTTCAATGGTTTAGGTCTAGGGCTGCCATCATTTGTATAATGCTAAATGGACAGTGTTCACTCATATTCCCATAGCTACAATACCCGCCCAAAATAGTAAGTTCCCCCTGACACTTTTCAATTTAACTCAAGAAATATTTCAAGAAATCTGTTTATTCTAACAGCAAAGTATGCAGAATTTTATTACTCACATTTTGATTGGTTATTTGTTTATGATGATTATGTTTTCATAATGAAATTATGGTTTTTATTGAAGTGGGTAAGTTTGGGTTTCACAGCGCAATGCAGGATGTATATGTGAGTACCTTTTGTCCATGTAGGGCCTACAGACACATAACTTATCAATCAAATTTATATAAATGAATTGAAAAATCATGATTTTGAATGTAGTATCATGAATCATGAATCATCATAACAAATTATTGGCCTTCACACGATCTAAAGAAAAAAGAATTGAAAAGATTAATCACACATTGCATTGCATTATGTATTACCTAAAGTATAATCTTCTTCTTGTACTAATCTGACTGCAATAAAAACCATAATTTCATATAATGAAAACCTAATGAATTTTTCACAAATAACCTAAATCAAAATGTGGGTAAGAAAATTTGGCATACTTTGCATTTTGAATGAACATATTTCACCACATATTTCTCGAGTTATATTGGGTTATATATTTTTGGTTGAGTATAGTATGAAGGGGCATTGGAGAACATTGAATGTTGCACTGGTAAAAAAAGAAATACAGCAAAATAAATGTACGTACTGTAGAATTCAATTACATTCTAAATGTCAGATGGCTTGCTTCAGGGTCTTTCACTCTGTTACAAATTTGGAGTCTCCAAGATTTAAAAAATATATAATGCCAATAGCTAATTTATCTCTTCCTCTAGTATGGTCTACCCGGGACCAACCCTGATAATCCTCACGATACCTAGTATAGAAAGTCCCATGTTCAGGAAAAGCTGTGTGCAGTACAAGGTCATCTTGGATAACAAGGACCTAGCATAACAAGGACTGAAGGAAGGAGGAAGAGGAAGAGAGTGGTCAAGATTTTACGGCTAACCCATCATACATAGTACATGCAGTAACATATCGTGGTTGAGGAAACCACTCGTTCATTTGCACGCACACGCTTGTGTGCAGAGTTTATGTGGGGCGCTCATAGTGACTTTACTATACTTCTTGTGTACACTTGGACACAGTCATATGTTTACCTCAACACCTTCAAACACCGTGCTGCACAAAACTAAAGTCACCAACGTTCACTCAAATTTGGCATTTGATTTACAAATACCAACACAACATATCAATGAAATACAATAACTTCAACTCATTGATGTTAGAAAATGAAATCTGTAATTTACTGTCAGTTCTGGTGAAGCAGTGTGTCATATTCAATGGCCCGAATTCACAAAAGAATTTTATAACCTCAGCTGTGGACTAAATTAAGCGTAAGTAATCGTACATAAGTGCATTACTATCAGACCAGGTTTAAACCATGGTTTAAGATAAACCTCTTTCATGAAATCGGGCCAGAGTGTACATATCTTGATCCCTGCATGAGGGCAAGCCCCCGATCTCGATCTTCACAACAGAACTAGGCCACCCACCAAAAACTTGGTCTCTAATGTACACAACGTAGAAGTCCTGATTTTTTGTGTGTAAAGACTGATGTGCACGCATGATACCAAGTTTTTAGTGGCCAAAATTTTATTGGCTGAGTGTACAGAAACCATTGGTGGAATATTAGAACAACATACATGTACGACAGTCGACAGCAAAAAAAAAATTGGCTGGATTTCTTCAGTTTTGGACATGATTTTGACCTTGGATTTTGCTGGAAATATCAGAAGTTCTTCCTAACGGCCTTCAAGATAAGATTGTGATTTTTTTTATAGTTGAATTTGAAAGGAAGTGTTTTAAACATTTATCTTATGTTTCCCCCCATTCAAGATTTAGTAACTGTTACATGCGATAGAAAATACATAGAGATTTTTGTATGGGCCGATTTTCGCACACCAAATGTATGTCACGCACTAGTTTTGAACCACTCACACATATGCGAGGTTATTGGTCACTGGTTTTGTACCCTGCCAGTAGACAAATTTTTTTTAGAAAGGATTTTGTCCTGTGGCATTCAGCGATATTTCCAGAATAGCGCCATCAGCACTGATAATAAAGCTCAACAACTTGAATGTAGAAAAACACGTTAAAACAAATGTAATTCACCATCAACGTGCTGTATGAGGACTGCTACATAAACCCGACTGAAAGAACACGGAAAAGCGGTGCGTTTTCTTCCCTTTTATCTGGAGATATTCATCTACACGTTATTAACCACTCGATTGATAATGTAATAGTTCACCCACCAGTAAAAAATCTGTCAAAAAGACAGAGGAAACAGTCAAACATTGCTGTGAATTGGGGCCACTTTTAAAGTGCTCCATACAGCACATCCGTTTGTGCAAGGTTATAATATAACCTTGCATTACTATTAGTCATGTTAGTGTGAGTGGTATTTTTGCATTCCTTTTTCCCAGTGCAGTGGTCAATAACTTGCGAAACCATCACTTTGTGGGGCAGTGTCAATTTCAACAACGTTCACGACCTCTGAGTTGAAGCCGTAAAAACACCAATATAATCAGCAAAATTTTGAGAAAATACTTCCTTCTACATTTTAGGATGATAGAATATCTGATTTTCATGCCAGATTTGTCAATAGGATCTTCATCATTTTGATCAAGTGAAATTTTCAGGTTGTTTTAGGCCCGCGATCTTGCTCCTTTCCATCACACACTTATATGGGAGGCAATTCTTGGCGGTACTTCGCAGTACGGAGTGCGAGGTTATCTACATAACTTCGCACATGTGTGAGTGGTGGTCAATACGTATTTTGACCACTAACGTTAGACACGATATGTGACCCGGCACCACAAAACCACCAAAAAGTCGCAAAATTTTTTTTTTCTGATTTTATCATATTTGGATAGAACAAAGTCTCAGCTTTAAAATGATATATGACTCATTATAATTGAAACTTTCTAACCCTTTTAATTCAGCGAATGAAAGGAGCTTATAAGAGAGGTTTGCTGGTATTAAATAGGGAGGAAATGAGCTCTAAAGTTGAGGCCTATTCAAGCGCGCGGAGTAAGAAAACAAGAGAGAAAATCAATGGAGAGTGAATCAAAAGGCCATAGCACCCACTATGAATGAATTGTCGGATTAGGTTGATATTTGGTAGAAGTGTTAAACATAGTTTATTCATTCCATTGCCAAGACTTCAAATTGTGAACTTTAGTTGTTCGAAAGTTATTATGATGCAAATGAGGGTGTTCTAATGGGAGATTAAGAGCACCTCGGTGGCCTGACACCTGCACTAGACAATGCCTATTCACTCCTTTCGGTTGTCTTTCTTTGTTCCCTTTTACATAATACTGGTTTGTTACCTGTGTAGTCCTTCTGTTATCATACACTGAACTTGTAATTTAGCCTATAATTGACTTGAATAGGACCTACTCTTTTTATTGTTCACATTGATTAACCTATGCAGTTTGTTTTACATAGAACTTACATACTCTTTCCTTGCTCACATGAATAAACTTGATCGTTCGTCCTTTTTCAGACTCTGTTTCGTCATCGAAATGGAACTTAAAACTGCTCTGTAATTTGCTTTCGCGACTATTGGTGAACTGTTATATCAGTATGATGAGATTGCTGAGAGTTTATTCTTTCTATCAGTATAAACATTATTAGGGAAATGTAATTTTTAAGGCCCGTGAGATTGCAGTGATTTTACGTGGGTGAGCGGTACCCATTAAAAAAAGATCATACGGGAAGGCGAAGAATTAGGAAGAAACCGAAGCTGTGCGAAAAAAACTGGTCTAGAAAAACTGTTTAAAATTCGTCTTATGCTGTGTTTTAAGCTTCCAGATTTTGATATAAGGTACAGAAAAGAACAATCTTTCAGAAAAACCAAAAATCCAAAATAAAATTTTCCAACCCAAATTTCCATTTCAGCTGTTTACATAAAATCACGGGTTGCGACTTTTTGGTGGTTTTGTGGTGCCGGGTCACATATAGACCTACCTGATGATGTGGGAGACCTAGCCACACCGGCTTGATGTTTTATGAAATACAATGTATGATATTGAACATCAAGCCACACACGGGAAGCAGTCTTTCATACAGAAAGACAAGTAAATAAAAAATAAGGGGCAAGATTCATCCATTTCCACGTACGGTGAACCTTGCAAACCACCTTCGGCTTTTGCCAAACTCTTCCTCTTCTAGACCATCCCATCATGAGAAACATGAAAAAATTACAATTTATGGTGACATCGATGTGGATTTATTTAACCTTCACGTGTAGCTTTCACTGTGCGGCATGCCAAATTAAATTGTGTTAATATCTCGCACCATCGCACGCATAGACGGCAGTACACAAATGCGAGATATTAGCACAATTAGATTTAGCATGCCGCGTCAGAACTGCTCTGCATTGCACTGCCTTGTACTCCGTTCATCTACAGCACACATTCCGTGCTGTAGCTGTTCTAGCCGTCTTTGTAATGCTAATTGCACAGCGAAAGCTACACATGAACGCTAAGAAAATCCACATCAATGTCATAAATTGTAATTTTTCATGTTTCTTATGATCCGATCATTGAGGTGAAGTGGTCGGATGGGCTGGAAGAGGAAGAGTTAAGCAAACTCCGAAGGTGCTTTGCAAGGTTCACCGTCATGAACGTAGATCTAGAGTCAGAGAGTAGTCTACATGGAAATGGATGAATCTTACCCACTGATTTTTTTTTTTCACTTGTCTCTCCGTACAGGAGACTGCATGCTTCCCGTGTGTGGCTGGATGTCGTTACTTACTAAAACTCACTCATAGACCCTTGCCTAGGTCTATGTGGGACTGTGTCCAACATTCACTGTTGCATCAGTCAAAAACAGACAACAAAATTGCTCTAAGCAAGATTTAATTTTCTTAAATTTGCTAGATTACCTGATTCTGGAATTCTTCAACTCTTACTGTGCCACAAATTTGGGGATTCAGAATTGAAAGTGAAATTTTAAATAATTATTTTCCTCTCATGCATGAATGATCTAGACTGGAAAAAGGCCTGCTGATACACACAAAAGCTATTGAAGCTTGAAGCCTATACACCCGTAAAAGCTAGTCTGGAGTACAAGGTTATTCAGATAAGCTTGTACATGTATAAGTAACTAAAACTCACTCCCACTTATGCGAGGTTATTGGAGATAACTAAGAGATGACTAAGAGTAAGACTCTAACTTAATAAAGGACCAAGGAAACCAAAAGTGTGGGACACAATGTAACAGTTGGCGCTTCTGTGCGGAGTGAATGGTGGTTTACTGAACCACCATAATGCCTAACAATTGTCAGCTATCATGGCTATAGTATCAGCTGATGCCTAACAATTGTCAGCTATCATGTTTATCAGCTGATGCCTCGGCTAGCTCACCTCAGCTAACTCGATGTCATGCCGTGTCTAGCGGCATAGGCATAGCATGCCATGAGCCGAGATAATATGCATTCATGCGGCGCGGACCTACCGGTACTCATTCCGTATACACTGCAGCAGCAGACTGTTCCTCGTCAATCGCCCGAGTAAACATTGTATTTTATGTATCATAAATCTAATGCAAAATATCTTCATACCTCGGCAGTTCTCTCTTCCATACGTACAGGCTTCCCACATAAGCAACAGCCAATAAAAGACAGCTAAGAACAGCTTTTACTTGAGTTAAACATGGAAAGGCGATATGCATACTCCAGTATGGAGCCATGTTTACACATAAGACTGGCACTCAACTCATATGCTCTAGCGCTAGCGCGGCATAGCGCATATGCAGTGCTGCAGGTAGGCGCGGCGTGCAGATCTCATTTCGCTGTAGCATGCAATATCACTTGGCGTTCCATATTGTGCTTCAACGGGAGCGTGCGGAGGAAAGAGAATGTCACTGAAGCGATTGGAAGTAATATTTGGCATGTTTGGAATTTTTTTCAAGAGTATCTGGACTGAACAAAAAATACATATGTTATGTTACTAGGTTCTAGTCAGGAAAGCACAGGTTCCCCTTCTAGAAAAGTAGTACCATTTATAAAAATACTAGGAGTATTTTTCAGTTTAGATATACCGGTAACGGTATACTATAAGGAAATTATATTACATAAGTAAAATTTAAAAATCTCTTTCATGGTGGAAACAGCGAGACTTAACCTCAATGGGTAAAATTCAATTGTTAAAAATGTTTATACTCTAAGTTAATGTTTATTGCTTCACTTACTCCAATTCCTCATTCGGTATTTCATGAACTTGAAAAAGATGACTTTTACATTTTTATGGAGAGGAACAGACAAGATAAAACCGACGGCGATGTTTCTAGATTATAAAAATGGGGGACTTGAATGATGAATTTTTAACTGTTGATTAAAGTTCAAAGAATTATGTGGGTAAAGAGACTATTAGGTGGGGACCAGCAAATGAAATGGAAACAATATTTTGATTATTGTACTCGGCATATAGAGGGAAATTCATTTTCTTCTGTAATTATGAAATTAGACAGCTCAAACTATCTTTACCGCCATTTTATGTGGAACTATTAGAGACATTGTTAGAAGTGGGAAATTTAAGACATATCTATGGCAATTATAAAGTTAATGAAGTTATTTTTAACAACAAACATATATGTTTTCGAGGTTTTCCATTATATCATCTAGATTTGATATCAAAAGGTATAGTCCGACAGATTTGGAACATATTGTGGATAAAGATGGTGAATTGAAAACAGATGCATATTTTACTAGTAGATGTCTTAGTTCATGGAATATATTGCAGGTAAAACACATATTTATGAAAATTCCCTTTAGTTGGAAAAGGCAAATGCATATAGCAGATGAAAAGAAGCCGAGGAATTAGATAGGGAAGGAAATTTATTTTTGCTCGCAGATAAAATTTTCCCCTTGAGTGAAATTGTTTCAAATAAGTTATACATACAACTATTCTCAAAAGTATATTATAAGTCCTGTAGTAAACAGATTAAAATAATTATTAGAGACATTGAAAGCATTTTCCTTAGACCAATGAAATGTACTTTAAATAGTAAGCTTAGGGAATTCCAGTTCAAAATGTTACATGGGATTATTTACACGAATTATGATTTATATCGGTTTGGACTGGCTCCATATTTATGCTCCTTTTGCAAAAGGGAAGAAGAAACATTTCGTCACGTATATATTTCATGAATGTGAACAGATTCACTTGCTATGGGAAATCATGGGTAATGTGCTGAACTTGCCGATTTTAAAGGAATTAAACTGGGAAAGAATGTTATTTGGTTTGACTTTGTGCGATGTTGGGGAAATGTATTTATTGAATCATATATTGTTAATAAGAGATATAATTTTTCATTGCAGGAAGAGAAATACACTGCCTTACAGCAAAGAAGTGAGATAAATATTGGTAGGAAATCAAGTTGAAAAAATAAAAGGATTAACAGTTATATTAAGGTATATTTTCAGTTGTATAAATTCTTTGTTCTTCCATGAAAATACACTTTTCCAGATACGTAAAGGTATATTTTCAGTTGTATATCTGTATAATTCAAGTAAGCTGAGATTTTAAGTGAATTGCAAGTACATGTATGTATAATTTTTTTGTTCTTCAATATATGTCAATATTTATGTCAAATAAAAATACCACATTAAAAGAACCTATAGACGGTCTCCAGTTCGTTTCATTCTTCTACTTTTTTTTTTTGGGAGGGGGGGGGTTATGTGTGTGGCCTAAAATGTTCTTTCTTATCCCTCGTGGGCAAATCTGAGGATATTTTCTTAATTATTCATCAATTGTATGTGTGTGTGTGTGTGTGTGTGTGCGTGTGTGTGTGTGTGTGTGTGTGTGAGAGAGAGAGAGGGAGAGAGAGAGAGAGAGAGAGAGAGAGAGAGAGAGAGAGAGAGACTGTTCTGGGGAAGGGGATAGGTGAGTGGAAAAACAGACTGATTCATGAAAATATGTCAGAGAATGATAGCTGTCAAAATTCTTAGTTCTTAAATCTCTTAATATTGTCAAGCTATTTGATTTATTACTAGGCCTATATTTATCCTCCTTCCACCATCTGTATTGTTTTGTGTGTTTTTTTTCATTTAGAATAAACTTTACTCCCTCTCTCTCTCTCTCTCTTTCCCTAATTTTTTTTTTTTTTACATCAAAATTCTGTTTATTATTTAATCCTGGCCATTTCCCTTATTATTTCATTCAAATGTTATTTTTTTTCTCTGTGATGATGAAGTACTGTCAGAGAGGGACATCGATATAGGCATTTTTTCCCCTTTTCTTTTTTGTCGTGTGTTGGCGGTATTTCTTTCAAGCTCATGCACAGTATTGGATAAGCTTCTCGAAGCAAGTTTTTCAATTTCTTTCCTATGACTGGATGAATTTGCCAATAACACAATAATTACATATAAGTAGCTGTCACAAAATGAAGCCATTTCCGATAAGCAAACGAGAGAGGAATAAGTAGGTAGAATCCTCGAGGTCATAGTCTATACCATTTATGTATAAATATGTATTGTCAAGGCGACTCCACCACAAACCATGTACTTCCTGGGTCCCTCACCTCCTTCCATACTTATGTTTGTGAATGCACTTTTTTTTAATTTGATTATGAGAAGGAAATAAATGTATTTTGAATCTGAAATCTGAATTTGTTTTTATTTATACTGATACTCCATGTCAATAATATACTCCGAAGTTGGGGGGAGGGGGGAGGGGGGAGGAAGGGGGGGGGGGGTCACCCAGATGATAGAACTTGGTATACGTACGCATGTGAGCATAGACATATTAATGAAAGGTCTGATTCATAGTGTGCTGAAGATATCATCAGCAGAATAAAAGGGGGGGGGGGGGTTTTTGGGGGGGGTATGAACTTTGCCATACCCTGAAATAATTAAGAACTGAACCATTATAGCTCAAAATTAATAACTTTTTAATTAAAAGTTGTAATTGCACATTAATTTTTCGATGCCACTTGCGTGTCTTACATCAATTTGAGATAATTTAGATTTTGTATGTCATGCCAAAAGCCATGATATTTCTGCTATCTAGGTGATTAAACGACAAACATGGGTATCACTTTAGTATAACATGAGATCGACAGCCTCCTGACAACTTTTTTGAAGGTTCAATAGACTGAAGACCCACGAGAGCGACAGCCCATGAGACATCCTCCCTGTTTTCTTTGTTTTTGTTGGTCCGTGGGCAGTCTGTCTTGTCTTGTTGAAAGCCTTTTTGGAACTTTCTTTTTTGTTTTGTCGGTGTCGTGGGCAAAAGCGTATTTGACAGATTTTCAACCATGAAAAAAAACATAACTGACTGCTTCAGTGTTTATGAAGCATATATTTCAATGAAAATCGTAACCAAATATCTTTTAAAACCACAGAAATTAATAAGATTTTTTTGAAAATTCTTGCTCGTTTAACCAAGTTTAAATAGGTAAAAAGGTAAGCAATGGTATAGGGGCGCGTGTAAAGCCAAACAGAACGAATTTGAACGCCTCTCTTACGCATCGAAATAAAATCTGAAATGACGTACAAATCAATAGTTTATGCATGAATTAAAAAAGAATAAACCTGTCCACATACTTTCAATCAAAACGAAATGAGGCTAAAAAAAAAAAAAAAAAAAAAAAAAAATTGCTCGCTCGCTTCGCTCGCCCCTAAATTATATAACTCATTGTGCTGTTGCTAATGACACTACAATGGTTAAAATTGAAAATTAAACCAAACGTGTAATTTGCAAATTAAAAATAGAATGGTGAAAAGAACATCGGACGTCTTACCCCCCCCCCCCCCCCCCCCCATCCATTTGGCCTGATAAAAATTGATTTATTTTTTTCTGGATCACCATTGGCTCAAATGTTAAGGCCCCCCCCCCCTCCCAGAAGTCAAGGTCAAGATATGCCACTGGTCGTGGGTTGTAGGTCTACTGGGATGACCCCTTAATATACAAGCGCATCCTTACCCAGAATCTTATTCAAGTACATGACTTTTTTCCAAAAGGTATGACTATAGTAGAGGGATACGGAAAGTGAATGAAAAGAATTGTTTGCCTTTCTGGGGGGAAAACATATAATAGTATTTGTGATTTTTGGATGGTTTGCTCCTAAAAACTTTGGGTGAATTGTTTCGTCATACCAAAGAAATGTTTAAAGTGCTGTATCCACAAATGCACAAACATGACTGGTGGGGGGGGGGGGGGGGGGGGGGGGATCCTCCCCAGACCGGGAGGAGGAAATGAATCTGCAGGCAGTCTTGCGTGGAGAAAACCAACTGCACGTTTTGCTGACTTCTGTCGCTGATGGAAGGGGGGCGTACACCAGCTACATCATGCTTGATACACCGTTATACTATAAAAGAGGAACGCAACTTTAGGATAAGAATGCATCACCATGATCACGTTCCTTTGAAAGAACAAATTAGCCTGCTTTTGTTTGACCACTTCTTGCAAATAGACTACGAGTAGCTTTTAAATCAGAATTTTTTTAATCATGAGGAATCTTTCTTTTTTCCGTCCTGAAGATATACGAACTGTTTCAAATGCATTTTTTAAAATCCTGTAGGAAATATGAGTCCTGATGGGGTTGATCGAAGTAGGATAATTAGAATGTATAAATCCTGCTGATACCAACAAAAAAGAAAAAAAGAAAATGGTAATACTGTCACTCCGATCCGATATATCTACCTTGGCTTATTTCTCAGATTTGGGTATATCAATTGAATAAGATAGATAATTATCTTTTATTTATATCAATAAACACTAAATATTGACTTCGTTTGATTTTTTTAATCATTACAAAAACCCGAGACTAGGAGTGGCGTATTATCAAGAAATTTATAAACAGGAGGGGGAGGCTCAACATGGTGGATACGCCAAGAACTAGAGACCTAGGCCTACCTTTAAAAATACTTGGACCTGCAACCGCATCGGTGTATTGTAAGATGGAGAAGGATATACTCGACAGCGTCAACTCTCATCATAAGTCATTAAGACTAATAATCACGGATATTCTATGCCATGCAAAATGGCAGCCACTTATGTCGGAATCTCAACTATCTTTCATTTCAGACGTATCACGTGGTGCTGAGCTGGGGTGAGATACCAAGGCGAATTTATTCCATTACTCTTCTATACAGCTTCAATGAAAAGTTATAAATAATTAGAAGCCATGATGGCATTTGATTAATTCAGTTAAGGGTAAAATAATGAAGCACCCTCAAACAAACCAGCACATTTCAAATAAATTATCATTATACAGATGGATGATATAGCTTCGAATCTTAGTTGAACCTAACCCTGTGAACCGTGAAACACGATTGATATGGAATTAAGAAGAAACTTAATGAGCAAATGAATTTTCACATAGCCTATTATAAATTTTTGATAAATGTATATTTGTGACTGTTAATGTATATTTAAAGCAGTAGACTACATTTTTTAATACACGGTGTTCTGACACATTAACAACAGAACGTGATTTCCAAGCATATTGTCACCATGATATCATAATTATACAATTCCCCCCCCCCCCAATAAATATCTTTACCTACATATTTTCCTGCCTGACTATGTATTTAACTTTCTTCAAGAACATAACATCTGACGCGTTTTAATATATTTAAATAATCAAGATCATCGGTCGATGAGTCTACATGCCTCTCTCTCTCTCTCTCTCTCTCTCTCTCTCTGTCTTTATATCTCTATTATATTTATCCATTTATGTAAATAAATAAAACTTAATAAATTATATTTCTACAATTTTAGGTGCATCGCTTGACAGCTAGAGGGGTGAGGGGTGTGACAACCCCATTACAATAAGTAATTAGAGTCGGCAATTCTCAAACTGTTATCGGCATATTTTTAATCATATAATGTGGCAAATTAACAAAAATTAAGACCCTTTTTATGCCTTTAGCGAAATTCGGCAAATTTTACCATCTGAGGACCTCTTCCTTCTCCCGTCAGCATGGTCAGCAAAGCTTTCATCTTAAAAACATCTTGTAAAAGGTAATGAAGTAACTTTCTTCGGGGCGGACTTTCATAGTCATATAGTGAAAATTGGTTCTTTTTAAATTGTTTGGTGATGCCCCTGGATTCTATTTTTCATCTATCTTGCTATCTATCTCTAACTCTATATCTACCTCTATCTATCTATCTATCTATCTATCTATCTATCTCTAATTCTATATCTACCTCTATCTATCTATCTATCTATCTATCTATCTATCTATCTCTAATTCTATAGCTACCTCTATCTATCTATCTATCTATCTATCTATCTACCTATCTATCTATCTATCTATCTATCTATCTATCTATCTATCTATCTATCTACATGTATGTATGTCTACCTATCTACCTGTCTATCTATTTATCTATATCTATCTTTTTTATCTATTAAAACCACAGGCAGCCCCAGGGATGTTGATACCTTTTGTTTCGTCCAGCTCATCTCATCACCGGCTTGCATCCCACCGCATCGGACCGAACCCGAGTGGCCTGATGAGAAACTCAATATAATTTGATAACATCTAAACACGAGTGTTAAATTGGATCGCTCATTAAGTCATTCGATAAATGTACGGAATGCAGAGGCCCACGAAAACAAGTTGAAACGTATCTACCAGCTTACACATCTGTATAGGTCAGTTAATCCACTTCGGCGGCTGATGAATGCGACAGCATTGCGCCGAAGACCAAAGAACCATGACGGCGAAAACTTTCAGGAGGGGAGGGGGATTGATGACGATGAGTCGATGACGAAAATGGGGAGTAATCCCAGGACGAGGAGGATGACCGATAGAATGAAACAGATGGATGATAATCGGGAAGGAGCAAAAGCGTATACGGGCTGCAAACTTCGCATATTCCAAAATTGTGTAAGTGAGGGAAGCGAGTGAACAACAACAACAAAAAATGGCATCTAATGTTGATGCAATTTTTATCGACTTCTGGCCATAATTTCGTCTGTGCTGTTCTATAATAAGATTTTTTTTTTAAATCAAAAGATCAGCTCGCTGCCCGCATAGAATGTGGTAGTTGCGCGAATGTTGATAGTTTCAAATATCTTGCATGCATAGGAAGAAGGGAGAGGGGTTGCTGCAGCCCCGCCTAGCCCCCCCCCCCCCCCCCCCCTCTCTCTCTCTCTCTCTCTCTCTCTCTCTCTCCCTGCTTTGAACGCTTAAATGAGGAGGACGTGAAAATGAAGACGACATTGATCGGCGGTATGACCACGGTATCTGTTCTACTGAAGGTCATGATCAAAATGCCTTTGGAGGGTGGGCGATGAAGCATGGGGTATTGATGGATGACAGGCAGGGGTAGGAAGGTCACTCATTTATCATGTTTTACCAAGAGATGGGGCGAGATGGTTGCGCCCCCTCTCTCCTATTCCAACATTGTTATTTTAGATAGCGACCTTTCGAACATACGTCATTTCAGAGAGACGGGTGATCTCTTACTCCACTTGCCTCAACTTGCATTTACTATTCTAAAGAAATCACTAACTTCCAATCATTTTTTTCCAAATAAAGCCAAAGATTAGTTCATTATCTATCATTCTATATCATTTGGATATGAGCGAAGCAAACTGTCTTCCTTGTTGAAAGCATATATTAGCACAAATGAATAAATGGCTACTTCTTTAGAAGCGGTAGGGGAATTATACAATTTTTTCATAGGCCCATTTTTATCATTTGACATGGAAGAAATAAGAGTAATTTCAATGTCGAAAAAATCAAGGCAAAATTTTATCGGGAAACCCAAATAATTTATATCATGTTAGTCCTCCTTCTTAAAGACAAGCGTTATTCGTTTCATGAAAGAAATTTATGGAAATGAATTCATAACCTTAAAGAAATCAAAGCAACACTAAATGAACTTTCTTCATTTTAATAATAAGTTTCAAATGTAGTATCAACCTTAAATGAATCTATTTACCTCTCTTCAACATTCAAGCTACTGCCACTGATTTCTGTTTTCCTCCGAGAGAAAAAAATGAAGGGGAAAAACATGTTTAAAGCCCTCGACGATTATTACATCAACAGTTTATCAGATCGCTCACTTCCAGTTTTCTCTCATTTTAATGGTGATTATTACCAAGGCGCCACACTGAGAGATTTTCTTAGTATTGTAGAATGTATAGTTTAAAGATATAGATCCATTTATACTTGCAGCCCTTATACGCAACAATTTTACACACAATTCGTGACGCTTTGATTCCCCTTCATGTGAGTTTCAGTTAAACGTATCGTTCCTGGTTTGTAACGCCAATCATTTCTTCTTTTTCTTCTTTTTCTTCTTCTTCTTTGAAGAACTTGATTAATTTTGACACCTCTTGTCATAAGTACACGTTAAACAAATGATTTTTTTTGTATTACAATGTATATTTTGTCTGCTAAGAAAACATTGCTCTATTAACATCATAAAACAGATTATATTGCATGTACATTCATAATCTCAGTCCAAGATCCTATTTGCCCTGACACTGACCTCGGGATAATCTACATAGAGAAGGATGTCATCAACCTATGAAAAGACTCGTATCATTGACACGGAAGACCGCTTTAACCTTACAATGTGGACTGCATGTGTTGCAGAGTGAGCTTAGAGGGCAGCTAGCTCTGAGATACGAGCACCGTATATCACAATGAGAAAGTGCCAAGCCACAACTTGTCACGAAAAAAGTAAACACTAAAATATTGAGTGAATTTATATTGCAATCTGTTTTACTGAAAGCATTAAGCATTTTCTGCCGGTAATCATGATGGGAAGCACCCCCTTCCCCTCCCCGTTTTGCGACATTCGATACCCTCTGGGAAGCACAACAGGACTTAACTGTCTAAAATGTTTTAATTTCTTTCGAACAAATTGCGTAATTTGATTGTCAATCCCAGCGAGAGATGTGTTTTAAAATTTGTTTTAGCTAAACTAACGACATATGCCAATTTATGTATATAGGTGCACCAAACATGCTAAAAGGCATCGCAATATAGGGGTGTCCGACCCACTTTGCTTATACAAGGAAAAAATGCTCTCTACTTTCGAATTTGCCGACAAGGGCGAAAAGGGGCTCCAATATAATTTGCTTTCAATGGTGTTCAAAAAAAGTTTTCAACAAGTTATTAATAACAGGAAAAATAAAGGTTCTCATTTTTTTTTTATTTGCCGACGAAGCTAATTCTAAGCTTTGTCCAAACCAAATTTGTCAAATTTGTCGATAGAAACGCTGAACGGGGTCACCCTCCGTGAGAGACACCCCTAGAGAACAGACACACCTGGTTGAAAGGAGCAGAAAATTTCTGTAATCAGACGGAGATTATCGGCTAAACTGGTCGGCTGAAAAGATATGGGATCAGCTAAGCTCCGGAATGCGATGATAGTCGATACAGATGACCTTAACATTGTGTTTGAAAGACTGATGAAAGACAGCAGAGACATTACGAATGTTTGACATCACAATCTTTTGTTGGAATGTATTTGGTGTTACGTCTGGTAAATAGAGCAAAAATTGGGCATATACTTAGAGCAGAATGTGACATAAGAATTCCTGAAAACACTTGCATATTACTGATAAATTAATCACAAAGGTCTGCATGCAGTGTCCCTCATTTGACAGCAATAAAAGTTTTCAGGGAAAAAACGCTTTTACAAAATTGCTATTGATAACTTGAATAAAGAATTATGATAAATTCAATGTTGAATAGGAAGTTATGTTGCACTTTTCATTACAGTTCGTAGATAATTGACATTGTCATCATAAGAAAGAGCTGGTAGGCTTCCATATCATTTGTTGACTAAAATATATCAATATTGTGCCCTCCCGTCGACACCTTTGGAAAGTTTCAAAATAGCATTTATGTCCACTTTCATCTACCGCAGCACCAAACTTTTTGCCAAACAATAAAGGCAGCTTCATGATCTATGAATATTTTGTAGGCCTTTACTGAACTGCTGAAAGAAACATTCGTCTCCATGTGTTGCTATTTCGTACAATCCGTCAGAGAGTTGATACAAATTCAGCTAAAATGAAAACGACAAATCCTAATCCCATCTCAAGAATCGTACCCACGGTATCATGTGTTAAGAATAACATCCGTCTGCTAAATGGGCCATCGAAACCAAAGTAAGATCAATCTAAATATCCATGAAAAATAGGTCATGAACACTCGAGATTCAACGGCAATCATGACTTCCTCTTCAAAACTCTGTACGATGTCGTCAACAAAAATGATACCCTTTCCGCCACCCCCTTTCCCTGCATTTTGTTCCTCCCAATCACATGAAAATAATTATATCAATATTTCATTTGGCTTTGTGCAGTATTTAGATTTTAATTACGGAGAAGATATATCTTATTTCATTCACCAAGTTTCAAAAACACAATTATCTTCTCATGATGCACGAGAAAAAAATGTTAAAAGATATATTCATCTGACATAATTATTTAAGAAGGGCACTCATTGTAGCTACGCATTGTTGTGAATAAGAATTGCCCGTTATCCAGTGATAGTATTCCATATTGATATACATAATTTTATGCCAAAATGTTGCAAACATGATTCTTACATTCAGAAATGGACGTTCATTTGTTGTACCTTGCTTATTTTGCGAAGTTTATATGCCAAAAGAAAGATTTTTTAACAGGTATAAAAGACGAGCTCCTAGATGAAAGCCCTACTTGTTGGATAAATATTCGATATGAATCTTGAAGTGCAAAATATACCAACCAAAATGAAAACAAAAGATGACTTCTTTGTACCAATATATTTTACCGTTGTATCGATAAACACATCGAAAAAATTTAATGTGTGCGTGTGTGCGTATGGGGGAAGGGGCTGTATCCTGACTCCCTACCCCCTCTATAGGCTAATATATAGTTCAAAGTTCCCGTTTAAGTTATACCAGTCAACCCTATTCAAACCAAACTGGATATACAAAAGTATCGTGAAAGGGAGTATTTGATTTCTGACAAAGTGGACAGATGAAAGATTTTCTTGAGGGGATCATCTTGTTTCGAAAAGAAAGAGGGGATAGGAGCAGACGACCTGATATCGATGACAAAATGAAACCAGGTCCAGGGGTCACGTACTTTCATCCAGTCTTATATATCGCGATGAGAAGGGATGATCTACTCCCGTTACATATCCTATGATTGCTTCTAAAAGGCGCCAACTACTCTTTTGATGTCACTGGAGAGTTTGATATCAAGATGTAACAGTAAATAGGCATTATTATTTAACCGAAACACTGGTCTGATGTTTCGTTTTGAGTAAACTTATATTTTGTAGACGTTGTTTCTCCAGTGGTAAAGCTGTTGTTGGTGAATTAAAATAAAACAATGGGTGATTTCAAGTTTGGTGTTGGTGTTGGTGTTGGTGTTAAGAGCGTGAATTGGGCTGCTGATTCTAGCCCCAACACAGAATTCGGGTTTATAAAAATAATACCAATCACATTATTAATAGCTCAACACCTAGTGAAGTGAATCCCAGCACCAGCTTCACTTCAGGTTCGGTGTTGTGGCTGGTGCTAGTTTTGCCCCAACACCAACACCAGCTTTCAACACCGAACTTGAATTCACCCAATGTGTATTTTGGCCTATAACTGTTCTATTTGTTAACTGTTCTATTTGTATTTACCTCCTTCGGAACTAATTTACTTTCGCACCGGGTACTCAACATTTGATTTAATCACATAGTTTGGGTACCCTAACCCTAACCCTAACCTATGTGATTAAATCAAATTTTGGGTACACGGTGCGAAAGTAAATAAGCGCCCCTCCTTCTTATATATGAGCTTATTTTTAAAGTAGGCCTATATACATTTATGGCTGTAACTATTTCTAATTTTTTCAAACAGGCGTCTATTAATACAAGCTATGCTTACTTAATAGACTTAAGCTATGTTTTCTTTTACAATAATTAATATATTTATATTACACCAATTATCGCTTTATCAGTGAAAACCATAACCAAGTCCAATGAATGATGTTCTGTTGTATCTATGTTTCAATCCATATATTTGTTATGTTCCTGTTCTTAATTTTCATATGTATACTGTTTGAAAAGTGGCGTACCTAGGTATTCTGGCTCCCGGGGGAAACTATCAAATCTGCGCCCCCCCCCCCCCCCCATGCCCAAACTCTGATTAATGAGCGTTTTTAATTTAGAAATGATGGCACTACGTGAAAAAGAGTTTTAATACACATAACCCGGGGTTGATAGAAATTTGATGAATTATTGTATAAGCGAGGGAGCAACTCGACCGAGAGGCAGATTTTTTTTTTTTCCTTTTCACCCCTCAAATTGAAATTCTTATGTATATTACCCTTTGAAAAAACCCAAGAGAATACAGCGATCAATAGCGACAGATTTTTTTTTTGAAATTCTGAACATTCCTAATGAGGAATTTAGCAAGGCAGTTGCAAATTTATGATTTCTTTCCAATGTTCTATACTTTGAAAGTGCTTTTTATGCACTTATATCCCATCTGGGTACGCAAAATTGAACAAGTTCCTGCCTTATGCGGGGAGGGGGGGGGGGAGCTAGATGGGAGGGAGCAAATCGACCAAGCTTTAGAAAATTTTCGCATTTAAAACCCTATAAAACACCATTTCTTACGCATTTTGTCCTTGACTGGGGGGCAAATAACCCTCAAAGACCATACATTTTCTAGTATTTCCCGCCTTTTCTTTCTCTCTTTTGCGTTTTTTTTGGGTGGTTTTTTTGCGCCCCCTTCAAGTGCCACCCGGGGCACATGCATGCCCCCTCTGCCTCCGTAGATACGCCACTGTATACGTTACATCAATATTCTAACTAATGAATTATATCCAATAATCCCATAAATGCATTATTCCAAAGACAGCACATAATATTTATTTCATCTACCTCCCAAATTTCAGAAAAATAATTTTTGTAAATCCTTCGCGTTTGAACGAAAGTACGGACGAAGAAAGAAACTAAACTCACGCTTATTTCATGTATTTTGTGGACTGCCTTCACAGCACCTGTCTTTTTAGAAATCAAAGTCATTGGTTTTGGGAAAATTAAATTCATTTCTGAAATTTTTCAGAAACTCCTCGGAGGATTTCTTCGGAGGTCAAGAATTGGGATAACTGAGTGACTGAAGAATCCATGAGGTGAGAAATAGCGAAACGGATGAATGGCGTTCTGTCAACACTTTTCGCTTAGTTCTCACAGTCACTGAAGAATACTCTCGTGGAAAAGCACACCCGGGACTAGGGGACTAGGTGGTATGGGAGACCTAATTCAATATAGAGGAAACCGTGGTATGCTGGCCAAGTTGACAGGGTATTCGATTAAGAAAGGAAAATATGATATATTTCCTAAGAGATAAAGAGATGCAAAATTATACCTAATATACATCACATGTCAGCTATATATTCATTTGACGTAACATTATACTCCTTTTACAAGGTGTTCATTCGCAAATACAATCATTTACGATGAATGTAGCTTATCAATCTTTCTTCTGCATTTCATTTGTATCGTAGTTTCTCTCTCTCTCTCTCTCTCTCTCTCTCTCTCTCTCTCTCTCTCTCTCTCTCTCTCTCTCTCTCTTCCTCTCCCTCAATGGAGACATCAACCTGAAGATGTTCCGCCACCCCTTGACGGCATCTTGATCCTTTTCGTTTCCTTCTCGGCGAGGGGCGGTTGCACGAAAATAAAGCAAATCGGATGTCATCGCAACAGGAATTATTTATTTGGAAATACTCCGAGCTGCTTTCACAAATCAATTTTGGAGAAGGTCCCAATACTATGGACATAAATATGGAGGGCATTTCAGACCATTATACTGAATCCACACAATCGCTGGAAAAAAAGCCATTCTGAAAGGTATAGATTGATGAAATGTATGCATCCTGATGAGTGTTAAAAAGAATTACAGTTCCGAGCTTCAGGAGCGTCACTAAAACACTGCACCATCCCCTCCCGTCGTGAATTTTGGAAGGCAAGAAATGGTGATGTTTCGGCTCACTAAGTTCTAGATGCCTTTAATGGAAACCCGTTATCCGTGTTTTTATATTACCAAATTTGCGGGGAAATTGTTTTCTAAGTCCGACCGAAGAAAAATGTTGCAAAACTTTTAGGAACATTAAAATTAATTCTGATATAATTTCACTGAAAATATTTGCTGACGAACACCCGAAGCCTGTCTTAGTGTGCATCTCAAATAAAATGTTACCAAACAAATTCAAAGTCTTTCTTTTTTGCTTCGATGAGTTTCTTAAAAACGTATGAACATATAACGCCATCATAGAGCATATTTTTTAAATAAAAAAATCAGTTGACCTCCGTCGTTAACTACGGAGAGGACCCACTCAAGAAGGGGCTTAACCCTTGGTTTGTCAGTGTTTGTGAAAGGAGCCGTATGTTTGACATACTTCCCCCGGAGTCAGGTATGCTGTTGAAACTGTCCGCCAATATTTGGGATGTTTGAGGATAATGATATAATGAGTGTGGATTAGAGAGAAGTGAGCAGAACGAGCTGCAAAGTGGGATGGGCGGGGTGACATCTTTAAATGGAAAGATCAGATGATCTGACAAATGTTAAATTTTCAAAAGTAACATTTTATTTTTAAAAATCTAATGATCTCGTCTTTTTTAAAAATTATTATTATTTTTCTATTTCTTGTATATCTGATCACAGCTCCTCAGATATTGTCTGCTTGCTCTTAAGTTCTTAATTTTTCCTATTCATTTGAAATGTTCATTCTTTCAGTCAACCAACCAACATGTTCATAATGCTCTTAACTTGAAATTTATATCAATCGCTTGCATTGCTCTTAGGCACGTTATGGATTTAAAACATCTTAAGATCAAATAGTTGGGTCTCTTTCTTGATCTTACACCTAAGATGCATTACGAGTCTGATTAAATCATAATATTATATGCCTATATACATGGATAAATAATCAGGCAAAATAATGGATAGTAATCAGTTCCTTGTAACCAAGGAAACGATGGAATCCTTCCCTATCTAACATTGTTACAGGCCATTTTCTACGAAATTTCAGAAGATTATTTAAAATTCATTCGATTAATTCACTCATGTGATGAAACACTGTCTTAAGTTCTTAACCTCAGCAAGGTTTGACTTTCATATGCAGGATATGGGCCTCTTCGTGACGTTACTAAAGTATAAAGTATAATCGTTAAGAGTTTCTAACACAAACAAATGATTGGTCAAAATGTTATTAAAATGAATGATTCCACAAATATGAAAGCTTTATATCCACTAAAAATGATTTACATAATTGTATGTACACAAAATGAAAATTGAGCATTGCCCAGTGTAGGTTTCCAGAGCAATTGGAGTATGTTTTGGTTTTCATACACTGTTAAGGAATGGAAAATATCT
>CM046834.1:17743394-17763394 GCA_025618425.1 Heliocidaris tuberculata
TCTTGTCTCACAAAAAACAAAAACATGATAAATGTATTCTACTTTTCATAAGGGGCTTCCGCCTTATCTTTTCTTGACCTAAAGAAACTGGCACTGGATACAATTCATGTCCCTTTATCATAATACGTAACTCAATCATCTCGCATTAGGCATTGTTTTATTTCGGACGCAACCGTTCATGTTTGTAAATATTGTCGTGCGAACTCTCAAGCGGAGGGGAGAAAGGGTCGAGGATTAGGAGAGGAATTGAAAGTATCTCGCCAACTCCCGGTCGTATTGTCATCACTAATTTGGCGGCGGTTTTGAGTTACGATATGATTCCAACAGATGAATGCTGTCTGAGCTGAGGGCGGGCTCGTAGATAGGGAAGACGAGGGATGGGGGGTAATGAGGACTGACATGTGAGCATCTCTCTCTCTCTCAAAAAAAAATAAAAATAAAAAAATCAATTATTGAATTTTTCACTCATTTTTCACTCCCCCGGGATTCACGTCAATGATCACTTGTTTAGGGGTGAATATGGACTATAAAAAGAAAAGAGTGAATATTCTCTCTATTTACACTATATTCTCACTGCATGCAGGGGGGATCACGTCAGTGATAGCTCCATATATTTTTAAAGAGTTCATCTTCATATAATTCAGATGCTACAA
Organism: Heliocidaris tuberculata; assembly: GCA_025618425.1. NCBI lineage: Eukaryota > Metazoa > Echinodermata > Echinoidea > Camarodonta > Echinometridae > Heliocidaris > Heliocidaris tuberculata. The sequence continues at coordinate 17,744,048 of CM046834.1, forward strand.
GATTTTTTTTAAAAATAACCATATAATTACCAGCCCATTTCGCAGCACCAACTGTTCGCAAACATTTTGCCGTCGTATCATCTTGTAAGCACAAAACCCCAATTAAACGCCCTAGACTTTCGACGAGTTATTTTTATTTTTAGTTACATTTCCTTTATAGCTAAGTTCCAAGGATATCATGTTTATAATGTTATATGTCATGTAAACAAAAAGCCCTTTTTAATGGAAAGGTCAGGGCTTAAAATACAATGATTGAATTTATTGTCGCATCTCGACGGGCATCTTAGAATCGGATGCTTTCTTTTCACTAAGGCACCGTTAATGACCCTCGAAAGGCGTGATGGGGGAGAGGGGTGCAAGCATGCCCCCCATTTGCCCTGACTGACACCGGACTCTGTTCTCTAGCAGCATGAGACTCTGCGAAAGTGTTACACGACCCTCTAGGCATGTTATGACGGGGGATCACCGCAGCTACGGAATGCTTGGGGTTTGAATCCCGCCACGAATAACTTTTTCAATAGCCCCCTGTCACCGGACCCCGCCCCTATATACCTTCTCAGCAGTGGCGTATCCAGCATAGGGTGAAGCGGTGTACGCCCCCCCCCCCCTTGCAGAATAAAAGCTTGCAATAGGTCGACACCACGCAGGGCTGCCCAGATGCACCCCCACGGTCTGGGGAGGAATGCACACCATCCCGCCCCCACCCCTGTTTATAAATTTCTGGATACGCCCCTGTCCCGGCACTGATGTTAGTCATACTTATGAAGTCATCGAAGGGAAGGGGTTAAGGTCAGCAGGGGGTGATCTTCCTCTCGTAAGTTATGAGGTCTGATGGATGTTATAGCTGGTACGTGACCATGGTGATGTGTTGGAAGAGATCATCTACGATTATGAGAATTGGTTGGGAGATGGAGAGGACTTAAGTTTAGTTAAGTTCATTTCAGTTTAACATGTTTAAAGACATTTATTTCCAATTTTTCATTATCTTCAATTCATCTCCTTCTTCATGTCATCTCTTTATCATTTTTATCACTATGAAGTCTGATGATATTGAAATGCATTCAGTATGATTTTCAATGAATTTCATCATGTGCATTAAGCATTATCAAACAGAAGCGGCGGAACGTCGGGCTCGGAAATGGAATTGGGGGGCTCTTTTTATCCGCCAAATAAAAGGTGCCCCCCTCCCCCCCCCCCCCACTTTCATTGTCCGAGCCCGAAGTTCCGCCGCTTCTGTTATCAAACCGTCACCATTAAATTTTGTTTAAATGAATTTATACAACTAAAACATTGTACTTGTACATTCACATCTTATACAAGTATAAAATATAGAATTACGACAAAAGCTGCCAAGAAGCATAGTGACATAACGAAACATATGGAATGTTAGAGATTTCAACACCAAATCATGAAAAATATAGATTTAAATCACAGTGTTATTTCACGGTATTTAAACATTAAAAGTCGAAGCCCTGAAAAGAATTCTTGTATTTCAAAATGGGTAACGTGCTTCCCTCTCCCCCAAAATGTCTAATAAGTCCTGATCATGAACGATCCCACAATCAATGCTAAAAAAATACGTATCTTTATTTCAGTTTCGGTTAAACAGTATAAGCAGTGCTGTTATGAGATCGTTGAAATTGCTGAGAGACGTGCACTCCAAGCACTCTGCTAAGATTAACCTCTATTTACTAAGTGCTTGGCTCACAATAATATGTAGATTAATCAAATTCGTGCTATATAGTCATTGATGCAACGCTATGAGTTATACCTCAATGCGCCAACTCGTCATCCTCTTCCTCCTAAAAGTCGGGTATAGATATCTTATTCCTGTAAGATCACAATTTTGCCAACGGGTTTGCCGAAAATGTCCCATTTCAAACACTCAAAATTTAAAGAGAGAGAAAGAATGATAGAAGTTTTCCAGATTGTCAACTTTGCCAACAGCACAAAAAGAACGTCCAAAGAGTTATGAAAACATTACATTAAAAAGATAATAAATAAAATGAAATTTGAAATTAATTTGCTGACAATATTTAGATATTTTCCAACAAACAATCTAAATGTGGGGGGGGGGGGTCAATCTCCACCTTCGTCCTCAAACGACACTCCAGGGGCGTCGCTAGAGGGGGTGGTGGGTGTCACCCCACTCAAAACTGCTGTCGGCAAAAAAAAAAAGGGAGAGGAAAAGGGGAGAGGCTAGAGGGAAAAGAAAAGGAAAAAGAGAAAAGAGAAAGGAGAATGAAAAAAAGAAAAAAAAAAGAAAGGGGAAGGGAAAGGGAAATGAAAATAAAACAGAAAGAAAAGAAGGAAAAGAAAAGGCAAGGCAAGAAAAAGAAGAAAAACTGGCCATTTTTTTTTTTTTTTTTGCTCGAGGAGTTTCAAAGTTCGGATACTCGGGTAACCACCACTTCATATTCCGGCAGCGAGGTGCCAGAAAATCCACATATTTGGGCAGCGAGGTTCCCTGATAATTATGTAACTTCTGTATGTAACTTCTGTACATTTACCCCACGAAAAGTTAGAAAAATTCAGAAATTGAAAATTTGATATTCGGGCAAAAGGCGTCAGCCCGTCCCCTTGGAAAAATAGCCCGTATGATCAAAGATTTGTACATCTGCGATTTTCGTTAAGTATTATATGGGGGGGGGGGGGGATTAGGGTGCAGTATTCATGTCGGCAAATTTGTGTGTCGCCCCCATTCAAAATGTTCTTGCGACGCCCCTGCGACCTCCCCCCCCCCCCCGGACACTTATAGAGAAGGGTTGTCGAAAACAGACAGTGATTGTTATATATCTACCTACCATCATGTTAACAAAAACAGAAAATACATGTGTAGCATTGGGCACAAAAATATCATAAGACCGACACGTCGCAATTCTGCGGTTTGACGAAATTGAGCCGAGTTGCATTCAATATTGCTGAGGGGTATTATTGCATGGTGATGATTGGTAGAAAGAGATACGTCATATCACTATTACACGACGCAATATTGTTTCAATGGCAAATGAAACACTGACGTGAGTTGGCATGGTGACGAAACGAATGGGCTCTCTAAAAGGCAACTCCACACCCCCACCCCCACCCCCCAACAAAAGGAAATCGACGCAGAGAAACTGATTTTATTTCATTTGATTTCGATGAATTGAAAAATATTTCTATATTACGCTTCTGTATAATATCAAATCAAGGCCTCAAGGAGGCTGTTGGACATGCATGACCAACAATCTCTAAGTGTGGCTACGTGTTCTGATGAACACAGGTGACACGTGCAGTGATCGTACATCTTGCATGTTCTTCTTGCGAACATCGCAATGGTTTCTTTGCGGAGGTCTCACGAAGTCCGTAGCTCTATATACGGAGCCGTGAAATGTCGCGAGTCAGTTGCACGGTAACTGTTCCGGGGCTGTACGTTCGCATCAAGAGTTCTTGCAGGTAAGAGGGGGTAAGTTTATGAGGAGGGTGCAAGAGCGGTGCACGGCCGGTTGTGACCATAACAAACGAAGGACGTACGAATCGCAGGAGTTGTCCCACAGCCTACCAGCTGAGGACACGCACGTGCAAATACCCGCACGCTCAGTTGTGACCATAGCATTATGGATGAAAGGTGGTATTGAAAGTTGTAAATGATGGAAGATCTAATAACAATGATGATATTGAATTTTGGCTAGAATAAATTCTCTCCCTATCATGCTCTCCCCCCCCCCCCCCCCCCCCTTGCAAAAGACGAATGATCGGTAGGGGGGAAAAAACAATCCAGGGAATTTTCCATACTAACTTTGAAAGCAAGCTTTATATCAAAGCAATCATAATTATGTAAAGGGCTTTACTATTTACATCATCAACTTTAACGTATATATTAAAAAGTTATACCGCTGCACACCAGGAGTCATTTGCTTGACGTAGGTTTGCGTCAGCGACTGACGAGGGCTTGATGCGCCGTGCGTGTGAGAGTGATATCATACAAACAGTGAATGTAAAATGAAGAGTGCGAAAACTGCGTTAATTCACTGGCGTACACAGGCTTGTTGCCATCACGTGAGTAGTTTATTAGTGCAGGTAATAACGCAATTCAAATGAGGCCTCGTGTTGCGAAGGGCATTATCCTGAGTCCTGTTGATGAAAAAAAATGGAGACTACGATGGATAAAAGCGCAATCTTTTTACACCAAAGCATCTCTATGGCATACCATTTCCAAAAAAGGTAAGATTTAATAAATGTTGACAGGAAGGTCATTACATGTCTTAATTATTACGAAATCGGCTAAATATTACATAACACTATGATCTTATCAGTCAGGAGTAAGGTTATTAGCGTATTTTCACATTTAAACATAATATATTTATGAGGTGAAGGAATTCAATGCAGCTATCAATTTTGTTCCATCATTTTTACTTATATGCCGTCATTCATGACTTAATTGCCTAATAATGATTGTCTATGTCCATTATTACTCTCTATTATTGGCTATAAGTATTGTAGTTTGAGAGAAACGGTTAAAATTCGACCTGAATTGATTATAGGAAGCATCTTTAAAACAAAAATTCGATTCTGCATATACCACACATTGACATTGCGAGTGATTCTGTGGACAAGGACTGTGACAGATGATGTCCAATTAATGTCGGTTAAAATGAGCTATGTCGGCATGCCTCAGCAGAAATATGTGGGTAACGATTCTTGTCATTCCGTAGAGTGCATGGGTATTGTGTATAGCATGAATCTATATGAGCCTAGGTATTTATCAGGTATGATGACGAGGATCATAATGTGTTGTTAGAATTCAAATAAATATTAGGTTATATAAAATAAGTATACGGTATTTATCGAAATAAAAATACAGATTTTAATTATTATCATCATACACAAGAGTATGTATGTATTCGACTAATATTCAAATACAGTGGCGGATTTAGGGGGGGGCAATCCCGGCCCGTGCCCCCCCCCCCTTTTGAGGGAAAACAATGCATTGTGCCCCCCTATTTGCGATTGTGCCCCCCCCCTTTTCGACCTTTTTTTTTTTTTTTTTTTTTTTTTTGCTTGCTTGTCAGAGAATTATGGAGGGGAACTGCACCCCATAACCCCCCGCCCCCCCCCCCCCCCCCCACTGAGCGACTTTTGGAGGGCTGGCGAGACCAAAAAAATATGGATCTCCCTCCAAGCAGTTTCCCAAAGTTGACAATCCTGCATTTGTGTGTCCCCCCCCCCCTTATACGAAATCCTGGATCCGCCCCTGTTCAAATACTTATTTTCAGACCTTGTATCATTAGACGAACGTTCCTATGCCAGAATTGAACGGGCCAACAATGCATGTTTGAAGTTCAGTATATTTGATATCTGACACTTATCAAAATCATGTATGATCGTTTTTGTAATTCTTGAAACTTGATAAAACATATACATATAAAGAAATATATATATATACACATAGATGTAAATATAATCTTCAGGGAGTTGCAATACAAAGGATTTACTTATCGATTTACAAGTCATACTAATAAGCATACAAGGTGCTACTCGCTCTCTTTTACGTCGTTATACGATGTAGCATGAGCTCTCAAGATCTGGTAGACTAATTCCCAGGCACTCCTGCCTTTTCAAGGATTAGTTTATCCATTCTAGATCAGACTCAATAAAATTAAATTTCATTAAAAGCAGTGAAATACCATTCTGCTTGAGGACACGCCAAAACTTCAGAGGTCGTGACACTGACATGTCGTGTTCTAACATTGCGAAGTAGGCTAGGCGAGTTGCATAAAACCCTGTCACATTTCCGAATTGATTGTCGAGTTAGACTTCGGGTTAGCTCTGCACACGTCGTAGGGACTTCGTACTGACTGAGCATAATATGTTTTCAAATAACTTTAGGTCTTTTGTGAAGCTCTTACAACTCGAGAACATCTGGTGCTCGGGAAGTAACGGCACTTAGCTTGGCTCAGAGGATAAGAAGGACTCAACTCCTGAGCATGTTTCTAGTAGCTGCATGCTCGGAGAGTCATGGGAGTCATTGGCAGGGCAACTAGATTGATTTTATCCCCGATCAGCGGGAGATAAATGTTAAGCAATGGGTTACCACGAATGTTCGTTATTATTCAGAACAGAAGTTTCACAACAATACAACACCCTGTGGTGGAAGCCTCAAGGCAATGGCGTAGCGCCGTGATGATGTAAGGGGCACTCCCTTATCGAATCAATCATGAAACACTTCTAGAAAGAGAATCTCTAAGCCATTAAAACCATCTACAAATACCCTTCGAGCGATTATAAATCCAGGTATGCCCCTGATGAAGGACTATACTTCCAAAACATCTGCGGAGAGCATCACTCGTTTGGCTACCGATATTTACATTAGCAAGCAAAGCGTGGTGGTTCATACGTCAATGATACTTAATATTAATTTGTTCGTAAGTAACACGCATGCTGTTGACTTATCTTTAGCTCATGGCCACCAACCATATTTTTTTAAACCAACAACTTTTTCTTTCTCATTTCAATCACAACGTAACCCCACTTTCTGAGTACGTACAGTGACGACAATTGACAAACCAAGATTTCTTTAAAAGTGGCTGTCACTTTCTCTCAAAAATGATTTTGTTCCGTCAGAAAATAAGGGTGATCGGCTTTGAGAGGAATGAATTAAAAGAGCAATCTAAATGTTCTTTGGAGTTGAACCTCTTCACCTAAGTTTGCTTGTATTAGATAAATATAGGTAAATAATATACAGTAGGGCCTACATATATATCACTGCTACATGGCAGGCTCATATATTTGATGCCAATTAACAAATTTTCATTGGCAGTGAAAAGATCCTTATATTGTACGAAATTCATGGGGTCTTTTCAGACATTTTGTATTTAAGAGGCCTTTTCAAATATGTCTTGGCCTAAAGTGATAAGAGTCGGCAAATTTTAATTTGCCGTATGAAGAATTAGATAACGGAACTTATCTAATATTTGACTCTAGCTTTAATCTTCATATGTCTATCTTCTGAGATACATCATCACAATTTCGGCATGTCACTCTTGAGGTCTAGCACACATATCGACAGAAGACGGGTAACGTATCGACACGGACCCGCCATGAACACGATGTCGCTTCGGCGGAGCAGCCACCCCAAATTTATCACCCGCCATAAAACGCCTTATTTACGATGATTGATCGTCTGCGCGTGGAAACGGGATTTCTTGTTATGTTAAGCTGCGACAAAAATGCATTAGGTACACAATAATTGAAAAATTGGTCCCCAGGCCGTTTGTGTGTGATATGATGTGGTCTTGTCGGATGTAAGTATGCTTGGAATTAGGGCATATTAATCATTATGGTGCTTGGAGATGATGAAAGGTCACCAGAGAAAGATGGAAGCATCACAATTGACGACACGTCACGGATAGGTACATATTAAGATTGAAGGTTAACATTCCGAACTCATTAACCATTCCTTGTACGCATACAACACATTCTTGAGGGCGACGCAAAATAAAGGATGCACAAGCCTTGTGATAATATTCAAAAAAGCAGTTGTAGAGATATATTGCTTAATTTTCATCCTACCTTTTGCCCGAAAAATATTTTAGAGTATCAAACGGAAATCATAATTTTTGTCATTTTAGACTAACAAATTTTTGTTCAGTAGCACAATTTCAGAAAAAACGACCCGATATTTTCAAAGCATGGACAAGTGAAAGAATTTATGGGGAAAAAAAGATGGAGAGAATAGAAACATAGAAATAGAGAAACAATTATGGCGCCATCACTTGGTCCCACTCAAATTTTCTTTCGAAACAATATTTTGGGTGCGCAAATACTGTACACTTACTGACTTCTAACTACTTGTTCTTGAGACAATAAATAGTAAATGCACCGATTACCAGTTACCAAAAGAAAATATTAAAATAAAATTATTGTCATGAGGTATAGCGCATTTCAGAAAAAAAGAGTAAGGTTAATTCTAATCTATTTACAAACGATCACTTTGGGAATTATCAAATTAGTAAAAAATTACTTGGCTATCAAAACCTTTCCTCCAAAAATACGTTCCCTTGTTTGATTTTGAGAGGTTTTTTTGTGCTAGATTTCAGATTTTTTTGCGATTAGAAAAAATCGGTCATTTTTACAAAATTTTAGTTTGGAAAGTTTCGGCAAGGTATTTTCTATTTTAAAAAATTGTATCACTTTTATCCTTTTGTACATCTTAAACAAAGCCTCACTTTTTGGTTTTGTTATATTTTGTTTTCGTTAATGTGGCTTATTCTCTGTTGAGCCGGTGAAAGTGGGACCTATGCCATATACAATGATAGAGGATGATTCAAGACAGTTGCTGTGACTGACCCCCAAACCAACTTTCAATACCGCAGTCACACCAACAAGATCGACACAAGACCGACCCGCTATCGAACTAAGAACTATATTACCTCGAATGGCCCAGGGTCTGTCGACTATCGGACGATTTGGAGTCGCTTTGGCGGTGTGACTAGGTGTATAAGCGGATATCAGAGACAGAGTTTGCCAGTTCTACAAAATCAAGGTGAATTATCGCACATCGTCTCTCATCGCACCAAATTACCGATGAAGCTTTTCTCGGGATTTTCTCTCCTCTCCAAAATCCCCTTTCGTGTCTTTGAGCCTTCATCTTACTGGCTGAAGGTGCGTCATTTTGTTCTTCATCTTCTTCATCTCTTCCTTTCGATATTTGTTGTCGGTATGCCAGGCATGCGGGCGGTGAGGTCGACTGGAAGCCAATGCTTATAATGCAATTAACATGATCCTGAGGAGGGGTGGTGTACGATAGGGGCCAAAGATGAAGAGCGACCTGGGAGAAGATACGGTGGGGGGGGGGGGGGGGGATTGGGGGCTCGGAAGATGAGGTTTGCATCCCCTCATTGGTAATTTTAGAGGAGTATCCTAAGAGATGTGACTTTAGGCATGATTTATGAAAGGTATATCCCGAACTGTGTGGTGAAGTAGTGAGAAGAAGTTCACATTCCCAGTGATTAAAGAGGACAAACGATGTCTAATATAATATATACTGTTAAAAAGGCCAAAAATATATCAGGGTGCTAAAAGCAAAACCTTTATTCAATTCTGTGTTCAGCTTAGTCATGTTAGTTATTCTGTCTGCTATTGGGTTAGATGATGTCGTAATTATGATAAGTGAACAAAAGCTGTCCATATACTTTAAACCCCCACCCCTTCAGGTATGGCGCCAGCATACCCATGCGTTTCAAGATGGTACATCCATCCCAGATTACCCAACATAAATAATCGCCTTCCCACATTAGTACGCCAATAATTTGTCGGAGCGATGTCACTTGCCTTTTCGGCCATCTTCGATTTCTGTCTCTTCTACCGATGAGCGCGGAATGAGTTCACCAGATTTTTTAATTCCGTGATACCCCGTCTGATCAAGTTTTATTGCGCTCGAATCGGCGCGAATCGGATTCCTAACATTCTGAGCATCGTCTGCTCGTCATCCTTGGTACGCCAGGCACGTTCTTGTTGCCATGGTGATGATGCGACACCTCTATTTTCTATCCGAGAGGTGTTTTTTGACCATCGCTCCCAATCAAGTTGCTAATTAGTGACTTCAACCACCAGGAGGAAGGGATAGCAACATGAAACTTGAAATCAGATTGACATTAAGTACATTCTTGAGTCAAAGGTCAATGGTCATGAAGTCTTCTCATGCACTCATCTACATGTATGTGTATGTATACTGCAATCTCTGCAGATTGTTACACTGCTCTCTTATGATTTCAGTGAATTAGTTTATTGAAACTATGGGACGACCATCATTATTTTAGTGTTTTTATAATGCTTTGTAGAATATGATATATATTATGATGTTGTTTTAAAGTGACAAAATGAGACGAAATTTCCATCACATCGTCCGTCACAAGTCATATGTATAACAAGTTAATATAAGACTGATAGATATTCATCATTAATGATGTCATGTCACAGTGAATCATCATGAAAATGCTCTCTCTCTCTCTCTCTCTCTCTCTCTCTCTCTCTCTCTCTCTCCTTCTCCTCTTTTTCTTTTTCTTTTTCTTTTAGTTTCTATTGACCTTATAACAAAATAATAATTGTTCTCTGTAGGTTTCCATGGTGAGTGAGTATTCACAATTGAAGGTTTTCGGTAACACCATGTGTTACCGAACAGAGCACACTGTTCGAAACCGTCGAGACAGATATACTCCTTTACCGAAAGAATACCGTAGTTCGGAAACTCTCTTTCAGAACTACTCTACAGAGGAATACAAACAGTTCTTTTCAGGACTACTCTCTCCAAACTTCTGTGACCTACTCAGAACTCTCCTGATCTCGATCACTCTTTCTTCCTTTTTCTTCTTTCCTCTTTCCATTTCACTTCATTTTTGGTGTACAAACACTGAAAACAAAAACAAAAAATAGTCTTGTGTAAGTGTTTAATTTAATTTCATTTCATTTCCATCTCTTTCCTTTCCTTTCACTTCTCCTAAATTCCTCTAAACGCCCCATAAGTGATTTATTTTTTCACGGACGAATATATCAACAGCCTTTTCACAGAGGCTCCCACATGGTGTTACCGAAAACCTTCAATTGTGAAAATAATAATTATATTTACAGTCTCTGATTATGAAATTAGAAGAAAGTAATAAATTTGTATTGTATTACCTAAGTTTAAACAATGATCTTTCTCAAAACTAAAATCAATTCGTTCACCTCGAAAAAATATATATAATTGCTATCTTTTAAAATTAGATTGGACTAATCTCTAACTTTTGTTTTAGCATGTTTATTCATAATCGCACCTTCTTCAAAAATCCAGGAACATTAATGTAGACATACCATTTCGCTTTCATCCTGACACGAAATTATTCTTGGCATAAATCTCTCGGACTAACACAGGTCTCTATCTCTATTAAAATGACAATTGGAGGGGCATTAGCTACCAAAAATGGTCAACAATAGTTGATGGTCATACTGTAACAGATTTCCCTAGTCGAGATTTAATGTTCGGTCGTCTACGACTGATGTGGGGATGACTTAGATTAATGGGTGCATATGGCCAGACTGGGTCGGACCTGTCTTGTTAGACCTATAACAGCAATCGTTCGTATTCATCACAAAATGATGTATAGGCGGGACTATATCTGAACAAGATTTGAGGGGAAGGGTGGGGGAGTATAATGCGGGCCTTGTGCAAGCAGCTTGATATCACTTTACTTTATACTTTTCTTTATACCGTCACCTTTCTCACTCTCTCTCTCTCTTCCCAAATATAGAATTAGATAGAATAATTACCTATCTCTGATGATATTGATGTCTATTTCCACCTACAGATATCTCGTCGACCCTCTTTTATTTTGTTCTCTCTTTCGCCCATTCTCCTTCTGTGCCTCTGCCTCCCTGTTCGTCTGTGTCTCTCGTCTCTCTCTCTCTCTGCTATCTCTGTGTCTCTCTGTCTCTCTCTGTCTCTCACTGTCTGTCTCTCTCTCTCTCTCTCTCACTCACACACAACACACACACACACGCGCGCACACACTCACACACACACACACACGCACTTCTCTCTCTCGCTCAGTCTCACTCACTCTCCCTCTCCCCCCCCCCTCTCTCTCTCATTTTCGCATCATGTCTCACTTCATATCTTAAGAAGATAGTCATTATAGAGCACGTCGTTATTATGTAGGAGACTGAGAAAGACTGACTTCTATAACTTCCCAAGAAAAGTTAGATTAACTCGAAGTTTAAATAAGAATTAAGAGAATGAAAAATAAACAGCACAAAGGAGGAGGAAGAACCGACGGTTGGGAATGTTCGTAAGCAAGTCACGGGAGTTTGAAGATTATGCACTGGTTAACCCTTTCAGGACAGGAATTATTTAAGAGCTCAATTGATCACATTTTGTTCTGCAAATTGGCAACAATTATATTTTTCTTTTAGTGCTACGTGGTTCTAATAAGATGTAATGTCTTGATAATAATATACATGGTTAGGAACTTTGTCGAAAAGTTGAAAAAGTTGCCAATTTGGACAAAAACAATGATTTTGAATCTCTCAATGTGTTGCCAATTTAAGGATGTTCAATCTTATTCTCCTTTTTAAAATTCCTGGCATCAAACGCAATATGATCATGCAACAAAAATGGACACAGTGTGAGCAGAATTTTTTGCTCTTTCTACTCATGCATCTGGTATATTTTTTAAGGCTCTAAATCAAAAGTTATTGGCCAAACCACAAAATGTGGTCAATTGTCTTGAAAGGGTTAAAAAAACAGCAGGTATATTCCTCCGCGGGGTAGTTCTTAAAAGAGTTTTGAACTATGGTTTCTTCTAATGAGAGAAAGATAGGGATACTTGATTTCATCTCCTCTTTCCTTTTTTCCAGGAACATAACTCAAGAAAAAATCTGCAATGCATTTACTATTTATACTACTTTGATAATAACGAGTCTTTTACAAGTTAACCCAACTTGAACATAGTATAAAGAGAATAATCTTCCTATTTCAGAACCGACAATAATTTTCTTGTAGCATTTTAATTACGGGCTGCCGGTGGAGAAATGTTAAAGGCTTACCGGTACACACGTATGCACTTAATATCACAATATTTTCATCCTTATATGCGCCCCTTCTTCGCGTTAAATTTAGATCCCTCAGCAAGATGCCCTCGCTGCGTCCTGCCCGAAGTATGACCGCAACCTGAAACATTCCTTGGCGCTTTTCAATTCGTTCCGCCAGGTAGGGGCGTGTTTATTCTTCGTCGCCGCGTGCTTCGCAAGGACAGAGGGAGCTGAGGTAATACGTGCTAGTCCCATCAAGATTCCAGGGATGCCCTGCCTAGAAAAAAACTCCTGGATGCAAAGTTCATCTCCCTATTACCTGCCTTTCGACCCCCATCCACCTGTTTGGGAGAGCCGCAGGGAACGGGGTAGTTACGTGAGTTGGAGGGATGTCCCGCGGGGTGTAATTAACACTTGATTTGAAAGGAAACCATTTCACTCTTGTAGATGAAGCGATTAACGACGTGTCAGGTTTGCTATTGTTAGGAAGATTGCGAGCTTACCCCCCGGGGGAAACGATGTGGTTTTGGTAGATCTTTGGTAGATGTAAACATTCCCCATGATAACGGTGCAGGCAGTGTTTACAATGATGAACGTTGTCATGATAGTGATGATGATGATGATGATGGTGGTGGTGATGCTTCTGATGGTAATGGGGATGAGGATGATGATGATGATGATGGTGGTGGTGATGCTTCTGATGGTAATGGGGATGATGATGATGATGATGATGATGATGATGATGATGATGATGGTGATGATGATGATGGTGGTGATGATGATGGTGGTGGTGGTGGTGATTACGATTGTAAAGATGATGATGAATGTAATTATCATGATTATGATTATGGTTATGATGATGATAATAATGATGATGATGATGACTATGAAAGCAATACAGATGGTGTGTCAGATTTATTATCACAATGAAGCTAGCTAGCTAAGTCCTGTTGGAAACGATAGCTTTTTAGTTATCTTAGGTAGATGTAAACACTCTTAATTTAACAGCATACACATTTAATATTTCGATAGTGATGATGATAACAAAAATATTTTATTAATGATGACAATAATAGCTGGATATTGAAGCACTTTTTCCTCAGCATCCTGATGATGCTGCTGATGAAGATAATTATGGTGAAAGTAATGAATGTGATGATGATGATGATGATGATGATGATGATGATGATGATTTTTTAAATCATGATCATAATGATGATGATGGTGATGACGATTATTATGAGGATGATGATGATGATATTGTTGACTGAGGTGCACTATTGTAACGAAGGGAACAGGCTACGTCCTGATGGGAACAAGACTTTGAGAACACTATCTTGGGTAGATGGAGACATTCTCAATGTACATGAATGTATATTGTAATATATTGATAATGATGATGACGATGATGATGGTGATGCTAATGGCGATGATAAAAATTGTTGCCGATATTGCTGCTGCTGCTGCTGATAATTCTGATAATGATGATACTATATGATGTTCATGACGATGATGTTCGTTAATACTGAAGAATATGGTACAGATAGACTTGTGGAGAGAGACACACTATGGCAAGTATAGAACAAAGAGATAATTGGAAGCCCAAAAGTAGAAAGTAGACAATATAACGATAAGAGTATATGTCGATTATTTGAAAGTGGAAGTGCAGGGAATGAACTGAAAAAAAAAGATGGTAGGGATGAGAATGAAGTTTTAGTCTTAGAACTGTAGAAGAAGGAATAGAAAACTAAGCAAAAGATGGCATGCAAAGATCAAATCAAAGATAACATTCATAGAGGAAAGGAAAGAATAAGTTTCTTGAATAGCATTTGATATAAGCCAAAGCATAGCATCAGCACATGGAGATTTTCTTTTTTAATTTTCAAGAAAACAAATATCCAGCAAGGCAGAGTATAAAACCTGGTCCGCTCACTATTCATAAGGACCGCTATTCACAGAAAACCGCTATTCATTTAACACGCGTTATGAATAGCGGTCCTTAGGAACTGTTATAAATAGTGGTCCTTATGAACGTCCTTATGAATAGCGAGGTTATTTGTTTATGGTTTGCTCGCTATTCATAAGAGCCGCTATTCATACAAAACTGCTATTCATTTAGTCACGCGTTATGGATAGCGGGAATTATGACTAGCGAGGTTACCCCTATAAAACAATGTACACAAAGTCTGAAGTATACACTCACAAGAAAAATATATAACGTGTTATTCGGTAAAAGAAAACATTAAACAAAACAAAAAAAGTGTAGAAACTAAATAATAGATGAATAAAATACTAACTGGGTGTGGCGCATGCGTATACCCTGCAGTGACTTATTTAAATTTGAACAAAGGTTATATCGAGGACATGACTATACATGTAGTTACAACGAATTTTAATCAAGCACCATCCACGGAGCTCTGATACAATTACTGGAATGACACGGGTTGTTTCCTACCAGGGGGTATGCTAGTTAACTGCCAACAACAAGGCCACCACGTCTATTAGCCCCAACTCCCCGGCACTACAGCACCCGCCGTTGTCATTCCAGGCAGACAGGGGAATCAATGTCAATTTTCTCTTTAATTATGCCAACTTGGTAGCCCTAATATTTTGGAAGCACATGCCCGGGAAATGTAACAGTCAAGGAATCAGTCACTGCGCCCAGCTGAGAACGAGAGCGTGATTAAAATGTGTGACATACCTTTTCGCGCTTTCCTATAGGAGCTACTGCTGTTGCATGCTTGCAAGGAGTAATGGGAACATAGAGATGAATAGATTCTTTATTGGGTCATTTCCTTTTATAGCCATGATAGCAATAATTCCATTCCATTGTACGTTGTGCATCTCTTACTTGGAAGAATATCGTTTGTCGAGTATTAAACTGGTTTAATACCAATTATACACATATCCTATATTAGTTGAAACTCAAGGTGCGTCTGTTTTCTGGAGTTGCGTTTATCGCAACTTTTTTATGCAAGAGGGCCTGAAAATTCATAAAACTCCAGCGGGGAAATTAATAAATTAATCACAAAAGGAATGATGGAAAATAGAAAAATAATCTTGTATTTTGGGGACATTTTTGAACATACTAATTTCATCAGCATCAGCCTACTCCTTGTTAACATTCTTTCCAATCCACATGGTGTGCTCCTCCTATGCGCTGCCACCCCTGAAATGTAAATATGAAACCCCTCACCGATACACTTCGCCAGCAATGTACGCATTGTATCCTACAGATTCCTGGTGAGTGTGGCCTTAGTTTCTGCTCTTAAAGAAATAGTTTCACTTCTGAAGTTTGTAATATCATTTGTATGAATTTACATATAATAACGTGGCAAAGATTAACTTGTTTCTTGCAGGAGAATGAAATCCTGGGGGAAAAAAAAATCAATTTTAATGAAAAGAGAGGATAGAGAGAAGCAATTTTAAAAAAAAGGTCCTTCAAAATCGGTTACGAAATGAGAAAGTGATAAAAGTTTGAAAAGTCTCAATTTACTTTCTATATGGGGATCCTCGAATTGGCAATGTTGCTTCAAAGTGACAGGTTGAGAAGTACAACTCTCCATATGTTTTGTACACAAAATTTCATATTTTCCCCATTATCTCTCAAGGGTTTCATTCTCCTTTAACTTTGATTTTAAAAGAATGTATGCAATGTTTTGGATAAGTTGGTTTTATTGGATCACAGCAATATACTACGTTGATCGTCTTGAAATGACTCTTCATTCTGACATTGCTTCTTGCTTGGTATTTTTGTGGTTGTGTCATTCAGTGCACTTTTTTTCTTCAAAACTTTCGATTTTTTTCTGATGATAGATTTGATCAAGCTCTGGTGAATTATGCTAGATTATTCAATGGTCATATTGTGTAATAATTTTGAACGGGCATGATATTACCATTCCCTCGTGACTTTACACACCATATAGAAGTTCAGCAAAAATAGCTTTTCTACTCCAAGGTCTTTCTTTGAATGTTTGCTTTAAAGTGATCGTAGTGAAAAATGTCGATATCATGAGAGGAGTTTTTTTCTGGAGCAATGATGTCATAAGTCAAACTAAATCTTTAAGAGACTAAGAAACTAAGTCCACAACATTGCAAACTATGTTGTACACACGATTGAGGACATGTGGTAGTAGACATGGTAAATGCTCGTCTCCTATCAAATACCAATACCAACACGACTACTCACATGGATAGAATAGCTGGCTAAGACACTGTATTCAAGATGGGTGAACATAGGCGACAGTTTACACACGGTTAAGCCTACATGGATTTTCTCGCTATCCCCCGCAAAATCGCGACGAACAATGCGGTAAGTCGGTCAACGAACTCATCGTCGTTTTGGTATCGCAAACAAGAAGAATAAAGCACTGTTACTTAACAAATATGCTTTTGAATTCCTGACACCGTCTAAGAGGCTACTCCTGGTTACATGTAGGTTGGTATAAAGCATTCTTTCACACCTAACGACTGAAAACGACGGCATGAACATGATGAAAGGCATGAAAGCAAAGATATCATCCGACTCCAATACTCACTTATAAGACATGTCAACATTAAGTCATTGTTGTATGATACAGATCGCTTCTGAGAACGAATTGCAAATATATATCACAGTATTGACCAAGGTTATGAATTTGGTGAAAATGTGTTTTCCTCGGTGTATGGCTGTGGGCATGGACGCAGCTAAAGAGCAATTATGTAGAATTTAAATTTCGTTACTATTTTTAAGGTAGACTTCAAATTATCCATAATCTAACGATCAATTTCCCCATTAAGAATGATTAATTTCAGTTAACTAATAGTTAACTAACTTTTCATCTGAGATTCATCGGTACGAAAGCATTAACATTAACATAAGAGATTTTGCTGACGATGAACTGGGATTTAAAAAAAAAAAAGAAGGAATGGTAAAAGAGAGAAAATGGTGATATAAATAGCCGGATGATCTTGTAATCTTCTTACGCTCTTTAGAAATGGTGTCGTTTCCAGTCAGCTCAGAGTATCATAAAAGTGCACCACTTTTGTTGATATTTGTGTCTCAGGCACGAAATATTCTGGAGTCGAGGATTTAGTCAAGTGATCCCCTAAAATAGTGGTGAATGTGTATTAAGTGGAAATAATCCGGAGATATCACATAGCAGAAACACAAAAGACCATCACACATCGCGCTCTACTTCTTGCATTAATGTGATTGTCAGATTATATTCTGAGACACATCTCTGAAAATTAGCCAGTTTCTCATTGACATATCATTCACTCTCGTTTGTGGGAGTAAAATATTATCATATCTTACCTTCCCTGATAATTTTTTGTCTTCATTTTATCTTATATTCTCGCCTTTCTCTTCTCTTCTCGTCTCTTATTTTATCTTATCTTAACTTATTTCACCTTAACTTATCTTATCTTACCTTATTTCACCTTAATGTCTTATATCATCCTATCTTATCTTACCTCATTTCACCTTAATGTCTTATATCATCCTATCTTATCTTCACCTTAATGTCTTTTATCATCCTATCTTATATTACCCTCTCCTCTCTTATTTCATTTCCACTTCTTTCTTATCTTGCTTTATATTATCCTCTTACCTTTGTCTCATCTTTTCTAACTCAACCTTTTCCAACTTATCTTATCTTCGAAGTACCCGAACGGCAAGTAGTACAAGAGCAAAATCATTTTATCGATGTTTTTGTTGACAAATGTTTTACTTTAGATCTTTTTAATGAGGTTGGATGACACCCCTATTCTGGATACGCCATTGGGCTTTCACACGCTGTGCATCTAAGAAAATAAAAAATTGTGAAATGTGGCTTTAATTCATCATCATCAGTTGCGTTTCTTATACATGTATTCCAAACATTAGTTACAATTACGCCAGTCACCGCTGCGCCATGTGCATATTTTTTTGTCTGTGTGACGTTACGTCAGTTGAGCAAGCGAAATAATTAACAGTGTCCTTAATGTATTATGTTTGTGGTTTAAGCATGGATAGTAAAATGTTACGGTCCGGTTAGTGTTGGGTATGCAGCTAGGCCGCTTAGACCAATCGGTCTGAGACGAGATCGGTCATTTCCGGTTTGGAACACAATGATGCAACCCATTTAGGAAAATAAAAAGAGAAAATGGTAGATACAATTTAATTGATTGGCCATGTAGACATGCGACAGACATCCAGTCGATTACGTTTTTTCTTCGTCTAAAGTTGTCTTGAAATGAAAGTTTAAGGTTCTTAAACTGTTGAAAGTTGAGAATATTGATGGTTAATGTAATATAGATATACAATTTTAACCATGAAAGTAGTATCCAAAACCGATGAAGAATATAGCACAGACTATAGTGATAATAGGATGATCTTCACATAGGACATGAATATTATTCATTTCAGAATATAAATCATACAAAAACCTTATCTAATAATAAAAAAATAAAAAATCATAATGATGTTATGAAAGTTATGGTTATGATAGTGGTTATAATCAGTGGCACAGTATGAGCCTAATCATTGAGAGGGGGGGGGGGGGGGTGGGGGCTTTGGTCATGTTGGTGATTTGGGGGCACGGATTGAAAACGAAGAAGCAAGGCGACAGCGCGGGAGAAGCCCGGCGTGGAAGATAGTGAAATCCTCTTTTTACGTTCCTTCCTACCCAAACACACACACACACACACACACACACACACACACACACACACACACACACACACACACACACACACACACTCTTTCTCTCTCTCTCTCTCTTTCGCACGTAACTATACCCCACAGATGATAAAGCTCATTATATAGTGATACGAATTGTA
>CM046834.1:17768394-18018218 GCA_025618425.1 Heliocidaris tuberculata
AAAAACCCCATTGCAATTGCAATTACAATTACAGTTTTAACCTTCTATCTTTCTGGCCCTCCCTGACAAAGAGAATAATACATATTGCAGAAATTCACAATTTTCTTGATAAATGTTGCTATCATAGTAGTGAACAAGCGCCGATCACTTTGTTAAGCACATTTGTTTTTATATTATGTCAGTTTGGATCCTGATCGTTATAATGGATTATGAAATTCTGATCTCTTTTTTTTTTGTCTTGTGATCCCGACGCCATTGTTTTGTTTTATACTTAATCCTAGGGTACGTCAGTTACTAGGATATCAAGGTAAAACCTTCATTGTGATGTGTGGTTTACAAATGAAAGAAGGAACAGGAGGTAAATTAATTAAAATATTCATCCCTTGAGCCAGTGGAGTCTGAGTTTAGATCATACGTGATGAAGGCAGTCACGTCAAAGATTGATGTCCATGTTGATGCGCTTCCTCATCTCTGGCATTAGAAGTATAACATTTGTATAAGGGACGTGAATCGAACACTTCCAAGTGAGGGTTTCTAAAAAGACATTTTGATAATGATAGTAGTAGTAGTAGTAGTAGTAGTAGTAGTAGTAGTAGTAGTAGTAGTAGTAGTAGTAGTAGTAGTAGTAGTAGTAGTAGTAGTAGTAGTAGTAGTAGTAGAGTAGTAGTAGTAGTAGTAGTAGTAATGATACTGATGATGATGATGATGATGATGATGATAATGATAATGATAATGATAATAATGATTATAATAATGATAATAATAATGATAATAATAATAATAATAATAATAATGATGATGATGATGATAACAATAATAATGATAATGATAATAATGATTATAATAATAATAATGATAATGATAATTATAATAATAATAATAATGATAATAACAACAACAATAATAATGATAATAATAATAATGATGATGATGATGATAATAATAATGATAACAATAATAATAATAATAATAATAATAATAATAATAATAATAATAATAATAATAATAATAATAAAAATAATAAAATTATAATGATGATGATGATGATGATGATGATGAATAATGATGATATAAGAATAATAATGTGATAAGGAAATTGATATTGCGTAGTTCTTATGTACTTGCGAATACACCTCAGAAAAAATTAGGAAAAGAAGGATCAAATTGAAAATATGACTTATGAATATTTCAAATAAAATAAATCCGTTCATCGTATATAGGCTCCCCCTCTACTCCCGACCGGATATACCCCTATCTGTGTGTGTGTCTCTTTAGCAAAGATTGGCAAGCTATTATTATTACTAGTCAGCTGCCTGTGTGTCATGCTATGCCCTGACAACGCAATACATTGCCTGCTGTTTGTTGTTTTGATATAATGTTTGTCGGCGTGAACATGAATCCCACGTATGGTATGATATAACATTATGACAATAGCATACATGGCCGATATATATGCAGGGGTGCCGGTATAGAATATTCATTTGGAGGAGGGTGGGGAGGGGGGCGGGCGGCTAGACCTCACTTGCCACCACATTGTATATGATGCACAGACAATGGTGAAATACATACAAATTTATAATGTCAAAACTGTGAAAAAATATTTTGAAACATTTTAAAACTAGCTCGCATAGGTGGCTCAAACAAAAATACAATTTAAATTCTTTGAAATGTATCGTTCTGTATTTGGATGAGTAGACTGCGAAGGATGGAACTAAAATCAAGCATATAGCCGGTGAAGCTGGAGTGCATCACCCGTTTGAAGATCAGTTCCCCCCCCCCCCCCCAATTTGCAAGGGGTCAACAACAGCCTGAATATATTATGTCCCTGCCTGGAATGGATACTACCCCATTTTCATCAGTTTCCCGAAGTTATGACTACATGAGAATTGAATGAATTAGATGTATAGCCTAGGAAGATCATCATTTAAAATTGTTATTATTATTATCAATATTATTATCATTATTCATTATCAATATTATTATCATTGTTATTATTATTATTATTATTATCATTATCATCATCATCATCATCATCATCATCATTATCAATAATATCATTGTTATTTCCATCATCTTCATCACTACTATTACTATAACTATTACTATTATCATTATTACTAATTATTAATGATATAATTCTATCAGTCATCATCATCAGCTAACACATTTTACGTCTGTATACAAAAAAGTACGTTTTTTGTACAAGTACACACACACAAAAAAAACGCCTCATGTAACATGCCATAGTACACACAAAAAAAAACCCAAAACGCCTCATGTAACATATTTATGTATAGCCTAGGAAGATCATCATTTAAAATTATCATTATTAATATTATTATTGATATTATTATCATTATTCATTATCATTATTATTATCATTATTATTATTATTATTATTATTATTATTATTATTATTATTCACTATTATTACTATAAACTATTACTATTATCATTATTATTACTTATTAATGATATAATTTTATTTATCATCATCATCATCATCATCATTATCTAACACATTTTACGTCTGTATACAAAAATGTACGTTTTTTGTACAAGTACTCAACAACAAAAAAATACAAAATACAAAAAAAAAAAAAAAAACGCATCATGTAACATGCCATAGTAAGTAGAAATTCTATATCTTGAAGAATTTGTTTTATTTGATGCTTGAGTTTTTGTTCTCTTGCCACACATAAAACTTTAGGATTGGGTTTTTATAGCCTATACCCTGGGTTCTTAATTATTTTGTTACGAGGGCCAGAAATATTCTTGAAATTACGTCGCGGGCCACAGAGTATTATATATACATACAAAGACGTATGGGACTCACGACTCTTGCCCGAATACATTGTGTATTAGCTTTCTTTTTGTTGTTTGTTTGTTTTTGTTTTTTATTATTATTATTATTGTCATTCAGCGAGCGAGCGAAGCTTGCGAGCAAAAAAAAAATTGACACTTTAGAATTGTGAAAATGTAATTTCGTCGTCAAAATGTGCTAATTTAGATTAGATATAAAAAATTACAAAGAGACCATTTCACTGCCCAAAAATGAAATGGTGGGTGCCCGAATGCAGGAAAATTTTTGATATTCTCGGAGGAAAGGGCTCCAGGCCCCATCCCCCGCCTCAGACGTTAATGCATACATACCCGAATGGCTCATCTAAGGACGGTTAAACGATTTTAGAATACACCATCCTTATTTTTTCTTTGTTTGATTTAAAAAAAAACAACCAAACTATAATAATATGTGGTAGGGCAGGGAACAGATAAATATGATACGCTATTTGCGAGCGAGCAAAAAAATTTGATACTTTTATTCTTATCAATAGTTAGGATTATATATTATGTATCAACATAGTTCTTAAAAACAAGATTTTTTTTCTTCTTACTCAGATATTTTTGGCGGGCCACATGAAATCGTTTCGCGGGCCACAAGTGGCCCGTGGGCCGCACTTTAAGAACAGGGGGCCTATACCAAACTCTCAACTGTTCTTTCCAGTCTTGTATACCGGTACCTCTCACAACACTTTATACTCAGTCACTGTATCACTTCGTTCACAAACACAAGTTACACTCTGACACTATACACTCATGCATGAGAAAACAGACGTATATAATCCAAGCAAATATTATATTTTGTTTCATTATCTCTGAGTTTATTTTCATCTTTTTCCTCACTTCATGATATCGCGATACTTGATCATAATCATACAGCAAAAAAATACCAACGTCACACACTATAAGATGTAGATATAAGTAACAACCCAAACTTCTGAAGCATTTTGTTATGCAAACTATATACATATCGAATGTCAAATAGAAAAAACAAAACAAAATGAAAGCATCACAACTGATATACCGGAGTTTGAAAAATCAGTAATTGAATTCTGTCACAATCCATAAAGATGATTACTCTAAACGTTTGAAAGCATATAATTAATACAAAATACTGCTCCACACCAATATCAAAACAAATCTGGGCCCCGTTTCATAAATGGCAGGTTGCAATAACTGTTATAAGCTACTGAAATCCTTGCACCTGATTGGCTGAGAGCAAATTTGTCACAGAAATGTGACAGTTGTTACTGATAAACAAGTTTTATGAAACGGGGCCCTGAAATATATTTAGATGGCAAGTGTGATTGCGTCGTTCAGTATTATTTTACAGAATGTGCAAATTGCGCTGACATTATAGGAGAAGCAGACAAGAAAATTAAATAGAAGAAACATATTCGTAAATTCTCTTTTCAGTTATTAGCTGAAGTGTCAACCCCATGGTCGTCATGTAAGTATAACCAACAAAATCCATAAGAAATGAGATATGATATATTTACATAAGTACAGAGGAAGACAACGTTATTAGTCACGTAAAAAGCACACTTACGCACAATTTGTTCACAGTATTTTCTTTATGAAAAACCATTTAGCAAAGGCACTCATTTCTGTTATGTCATACAGCAATGGAACTGCTTTTTAAAAACATTTCTACACGACCATCTTTAGCATATTCAGTGCGATTATTCTCCGATAATCCTACATCACAATTGCCTTGAAACTATCATTTCAAGTAATCCTTTTAACAAAACGCAATATCATTCAAATGAGACATTTGCTTCATCAAACCCGTTCCGTGACACCAATCTTCTATTGATTGTTACTACTAAAA
This sequence comes from Heliocidaris tuberculata, assembly GCA_025618425.1. Lineage (NCBI taxonomy): Eukaryota > Metazoa > Echinodermata > Echinoidea > Camarodonta > Echinometridae > Heliocidaris > Heliocidaris tuberculata. Next base: position 17,773,067 of record CM046834.1, read on the forward strand.
ACATATTGCACTCGTTATTCACGCATCGCTTTCATACGCCCAAACTTACAGCTGTATAAAACTTGCGATTGTAACTTCAACCAATCACAAACTTTCTCAGAACTGACCAATGAGCATCAGTGTCTAAATAGTTGTACCCGCTCCAGATTGGATAAAGTATGAAAAGCTGCACTCTGTTCTAAGCTCTGTTAAACCGCAACTTTTATGCAACGGAGTTTAAATCAATACACACGGTATTGAGCAACCATTATATATGTATTTCATGAATTAATGAACAATCAAACATCTACATTGATGTGAATAAAAAACATTTCGTACATATAGTCATTATCCTGATAAGTTTCTGGGCCTATTTCAGTTAAGGTATTTTGTACCATCAATCATGTAAAAATAAGACATAGGCCTAATACATGTATTCTATTTTTAATAGAAAAAAATGTTTTAAAAAGAATATGAAGGATATTGGGCACAATTTTCAGTACGATTTGTGAAATGTATCATAGTTGAAAACATGATATTGCTGATGCAAATGAAAGATATATGGAAATTGAAATTATATGCAGCAATATTCACATATTACAAATTACAAACTAACAGCGGCTGAATTCAAAGCTTTACAAATCTTAAAATCGAACACATTACATTTAATCAATGCTTTACGGAAAGCCACATAATAATGAGTATTCAAACCTGAACGTAAATTTAATATTAGTCAAGCTGCCCCCCCCCCTCCCAAAGCATGGTTCTGTAAATATTATTTAAGAAAATGTTAATAAAACACTTCACCCTCCGTCTTTAATTTTAACAATTTAAAAAATTACAAAGGGATTAAGGCATCAGAGTTGTAAAAGAGTAAATAAGGTTCGATCATAAGTTTTATAACATTTTATAATTTATTTGTTCATTTGCATCTATGAATAGCTGAGGAAAATGCGTATGCATGGATATATTGATTTTTTTTAATATTTCAATCATTATCCATTTAAATCATTCTGAGATAGTTCATTCTTTTGAAAGGCAATTAAAGGGTTGACACAATAACAAAATGAAACTGTTCACATAAGTATCAGCATACCTATTCAACATTTGCTTTGAATGCATGAGAACAGGTCTCCATTCACATATAATTCAGTTGTAGTTGTTTTAATTTAAAGATATCACGAAATTTGTATAATTTCGAATCATATTTCCTTGAGAGGAACACATTCTAATTTTGAAATATATCTGACTGCCAACATTCATTTTAAGAAATTAGAACACGATGTTTTACAGATTCAAGCAAAATATATTTTAGTATAGTTTGGTGTTTTTGTTTTTGTTTTTTTCTAGTTCGCTTTATCTAGCTTTATACAAAATCGTAATAAGTTTTTGTTTTCACAATAATCAACTGATATACTGCACACTTTCAATTCAATCAAAACACATGTACAGTTTGGAGAGCTCCAAAATTATTCTCAGTAGCAAGATATTTACAATGCTGCTCTTAATTAGAGGTGAAAAATAAGTCAGATCAAATGGTCACTTACAAAATATCTTGTGTCTTCCTGTGTTTATAACATCTGTCCTATCTTTACAGATTTGATTTCAAATTAAGGTCTTTTTTTGGAATTGTCCATTTACAAAATATGAATAGGCTTTCGATTACACTCACGGCTCATACAGTTTTGGTGTGACATTCGCCATTGCTGTACAAGGGTTTTCTTAAATAATTCAAAAAGAATAATGTACATCGTCTGGCAGTTGATAAGAGAAGACAGTGGCAGTTGTGACTATATAAAACCAAACATCGGCTCAATGTGAGAAAATGCTACAAAATCCGTGTTAGCAGCATTCAGTCTTTCAGGGACAAACTCTTGCAGCAGATCAAATGAACGATAATAAGATTTACACACCATGTATATCATAGCATATCAGATCAGGATTAAGCGGTATTTTTCTCCCACTGTGGAAGCCTATTTCTTGAAGTTTTATGTGTTCTTCTTTTGAAATAACGATTTAAGCACAAGGTTAACTTATCTGGAAATCCGATTTGAGGCTTAGATGGAGATAATACGGAATCCTTTCTCTAACATTAGGAAAAAGTTTTTCCTTTCAAGAGTGAATTTGAAAAAAAGGAAGCGTGTGTCGCAGATATCATAAACCTTTAGTGACGTCGTCAATTCGTCACCCGATATAAATAAACGCTCACTTTCATAGAAGTTTGAAAGATATCTTTTAAAATAAACTTAGCTTCGACTTCAAGTAAAAATTGGATGAAAGCGCGGTGGGTAGGATGTTAGTGATTTTGTTGGGATTGGTTTAAGAACTCTGGGCATGGGGTATCCTCCTAAGAGTTCGGGTGATGTATCTAGGGACTGCATGGCACTCCATCGGTTCAAAGCCAGGGCCGATGATGGGGTGCTATCCATAGGAGATACCGGTGGAATTGTAGGGCTCCTCCCGAACAGCCCCGAGGCACTTTGCGATGAAGGCTCGCAAACATTCGAGGAGTAAGCAGCTAGGTTCTGTAGATGACACATGCAGACGTTGTTACCACACGGTACATGAAGTCCATGACGATGTCGATCATCGACGTTGTGAGGAACACCAAGAGGAAGGTGTGGTCGGTACGGCAAGTTAAGATTCAAGAACGGCGACGTGGTTGAGGTAGACGGGTAGACAAACGGATTCTTGTCGCCGCAGAAATGGCGCCCGAGACCGAAGTCGAAATCAAGGTGACCCGGTGATAATGGGCCCGGGACAGGTAGTTTGAGTTGTCCGAATAAACTAAGGCCGGGATGGTGGACGAACGATCGGGGTTGTCCATCAAGAGAATGTTCAGCAGGACGTGTAATGATTCTGTGATTGTCACTTTTACCTTTGGGTTCTTGCCAGAAGGAAGCTGGCAGTCGACGTTTTCTTAAAGGCACGCAGTTCATCCTATTGCTCTTATCATTTTCTTCCGTCGCTGTCACTTTTTTCTCCGACAGATTATTTCGTATTGTGATGGGTTCACTTTCATTATTACTTTCACTCCCTGACTGATCATCGTCATTTGCTTGTTTGAGGCTATTTTCCCGCAAAAGATCAACATAGCTGAACAGATCCATGGTATCATTGTCAGTCTTTGACCGGCATTTTAGAGTGTCCCCTCTCTCCTGAGTATTGGCTCTTATTTGTTTGTCGTCATCGATGTCTTTGCCCGTCATACCGTGATGTCCACTCTCAGTATGTTTTGAGTGTTCAATCTCCTGGTCGGCAAAAGGAAATGCTAACTCGTGACGCTTCATGAATATATCCCGCGAGCTACGGGGAGGTACATCGTCGTTTTCTGCTGGTAATTCGTCGTTGGCTAGACGATCTCGACTATTTGGGTGATGATGACGAGGATGGTGAGGAGCAGTAGGATGATGATGAGGATGATGACTGTGGCGTTGAAGGTGTTGCGACAACATGTCTTCGGCAGAAAATCGACGAACTGGTGAATGGTCTTTCTTTAAACTTTCACTGCCGCTATGCTCAGGGCGATCCGAGCTCGTCGAGTGTTGTCGGAATTGTTTACGAGTGTAATTTCCCTGATCGAGAGCGGCTTTGATGTCGCACGAGGCATGGTGAACGAACTGAAGAAGGTTCTTGGCGTCCTCGCCCCCGTGCGCTGGCGGATTCGTCGTCGGGCGATGGAGGCACGGAGGCAGCAGCATCTCTGCTACCGACTGTATATTGGATGTCCCATTATGAGCCAAGGAACTATTCGTATCAGAACGATGTGATAACTCTAAATTACGATGAAACTCTCCCGCAGTCGCTCCATGTCGTTGCTCCTCGCCTTGTGTCATTTTACAAAACTATTGAAGAAGTTATCAAAATTTGAAGCAATTGTCTGAGGAAAAGTCACTGCTATCTCTTCCACTTCAACAAGGCAGCCATCTAATCGCTAAATGTATGACGAGATCCGGTTGTACTCCCTCTGCTTACAGAACAAGATAATGGGGTATAACTGACAGGCCTCTTGTACTTTATAACTTCACCGACAGTGCGAGGAAGATCCCCGTCACAACGAGTGTGACGACAGCACTTAGGTGGATTCTCATTGGCTGAAAGGTGTATGCCAACTCCCGCACTCATGTACCGTGCAGACAATGCGTTGATATAGAGAATGAGTGTTCGTGAGTTTCAGAGGTTGATATTGCAAATTATACATGCATATGCAATCACCTCCATATATAAATATGAATAGTTATAATGAACTATTGATCAAATTATAACTAACAATTCCACTTTAAATAACTGATCATGATTTCATGACAGTCATGATGATGGTCATGATGATAATGATAATGATATTAATGGTACCACTACTACTGCTACTACATCTACTACTACTACTACTACTACTACTACTACTACTACTACTACTACTACTACTACTACTACTACTACTACTACTACTACTGCTACTACTACTATTACTACTACTATTATTACTACTGCAAATAAAGATAATACTGGTAATAATAATAATAAGAATAAGAAGAAGAAGAATGACAATGACAACGACAAATCATTTATGATGTTCAAATGTAAGAAAAGAAAAAAAATGAACGATTTGAATCAAGAGGTATTATATTTTGATATCATTCATGCAAAGCTGGAAATTCAATTCAGAATGTGCTGAAAATATTCATATATGAATAAAGTAGTCTTTATTAATTAATTCACAGAATTGATCAAAATTAAGAATGGTACACTATGAATTTAAAAGGTGCAAAGTGAGAAAGCTTGAAATCGGATAGAGAAAGCTATTATGTACTTACCATAACTAGTTCCCTTCCATTATGTCCATTTCACAATTTCTTTTTACAATTCTCCATCATTTCTTTTTACAATTCTCCATCATTTCTTTTCCCTGTTTCGATTGCTGTTTTGGTGATTCAATAATGAAAACAGAAATGATGTAACTGGGCATGGTAACATGAAAGTGAATGTATATAGCCCTTATCCTCTTCATGACCTCACAGTTGCCTCATAATACTTCATCATACCAAATTTTCATTCTCTATCTCTCCGTCTGTCTGTCTGTCTCTCTCTCTCTCTGTCTCTCTCCCCCTCTTTCTGTCTCTTTCTCTTTGTGTCTCTACGTCTTTATCCATCTGAACTCTCTCTCTCTCTCTCTCTCTCTCTCTCTCTCTGTATATATTTCTTTCTCTATCTATATATCTCTCCTCCATCTCCCTCCCTCTCCATCTTCTCTATTTCTCTCTCTCTCTCTCTCTCTCTCTCTCTCTCATTCCCCCTCTTTCTCCTCTCTCCCTTTCTCTTTCTCTCTCTCTCCCTCTCCATTCCTTCTCTCTCTCTCTCTCTCTCTCTCTCTCTCTCTCTCTCTCTCTCTCCCTCCCTCCTTCTCTCTAACTTTCTCTGTCCCTTTGTCTTCACAATGCACACGAGCGAACTATCAATCGGCCGAATATTCTTCGCATTCGTCACGTCTGTTTCGATATCTCCGTGTGGGAAAGCCGTCAGGAGGTATTACCGCCAACACTGCCCGACGACATCTGACAAAATGTGAGCTCTCCATGACTCTGAGTCCATCTTACCTCACAGCTAACCCATTCCGATCTAAATCCCAGATGATCCCTAGACCAAGTAGATGATCTTCACTATAGTAAGGTAATTACAGTCGAAAAAAAAAATCATCCCGGGTATGTAAAAATGTTCTTCCAGCAAGGGGTAATTGATTGAATTATGACCTCTGTAATCAAATCAAATTAGATAAGATCAATCGATAGAGTCAAATTAAAGAAATTATCTGGATTATCCTGGATTAATCAGTTGTTATATTTCATGAAATCGAATTCGACTTTGATTACGCTTTAGACCAATTTTATATCCTTTTTAATCATTTTTATCTTATCTAGTGTATTTTGAGGATGAAATATCATATAATCATATTAAAGTTTCTTTATTTTGCTCGCTCGATTTGCTCGCTCACAAAATTTAGAAAAAGAATAATTTCGGGCAAAGAGGTCCGCAAATATACATGTATATATATTTTTTGTATCTAATCTGACATTTTTACCATAATAAAGTGTCTTTTTTTGCCAGCTCGCTTCGCTAGATCGCAAAATTTAGAAACAGGATGATTGATATTCGGGCAAGAGGCGCCAGCCCTCCCAGTCCCCCACCTTGCGAAAATGTGCCCATTTTCCTGTGAACCTCCTTGACACAATTCCAGCTTATACTTTCTAAAAAAATAAAAGTATAAAAGGAGAGATATTACTGGAGACCTCCAAAGAATATACACACCTGTCGTTGCCTGTTCAGACGCCTCTGTATCGGCGAAGTGAATCATTCATCTATTTCTTTTACTGTAAATTGGAACGACCCGATACAATCCATACCATGAATCCATCCCTGAATTGTCAAAACTTTTATGTATTAAGGTAATATGGATGTTTGAATATTTTATTCAAAAAGAAATAAATGGGAAGCAAATTCATTTTACATTCCTATATTATTTGATCATGTTCAGGACTTTTCTAAAAGTTATAACTTTTATTTCTCCGGGTTTCCTCAAACTTTCAAAACCGTTTTTGTTGTGATTTGTTTTGTTTTGCTTTTGTTCATAGAAATTTGTAATGAAGGTTTTATTTCAAAACTCACAAAATTTGGGTGTCAAATACGTGGAATTTACGATGTTGAAATATATAGAAATATATCGACAAGACATAAATCATTCAGGGGGGAAAAGCGTTGCGTTCCGTTCTGTTTGGTTGGGTGATTGACCGAAGAGTAGGGTCAATGATTTGTTGACAAGACACTTAATTGTAAAGGACCTAATCCCCAGCACTATCCACATATCCTCATCATTTACAAAACAAAATACATAGTTCAAGGAATTAGACTGCAACGAAGCTGGCGTAAAGCTTTAAATTGTCTCAAAGAACACAATTAGCCAGAAAATCACCCATGCACCAAGTTACACATCCTATTTTATCAACAACAACAACAATAGAAATAACGAGTTTTTAGAACTCGGTTTGTATACATCTTCTGAAGCTTTCTGATTAAGCCCAGTGATAGGTTATAATAGTTATCTATTAGTTTCTCTCTTCGATAGTCTAACTTGCGTCTTTTAGATCTGACTGCACTGACATGTATTTTGGTTAAAATGGAAAGTGCTTGTGGGGTGGACGAAAGCATCATTTTCAACTGACAAATTCATTAAACATTGGATATATTTTGACAGAGTTTTGATTGTATAATTTTTATTGCAATTCCCAAACCTGTCTCATTCATTATGATGCTATTTGGTATTATGTATATGCTCTGTGTTTAAGCATAACCTTGTTTGTTGTAAATTTCACTCTGCTATTACGTTCAACTAAGCTGTTTAGAAAACGCTTATAACTCTTGACATTCATTATGTATAACTTATTTTGCTGCAATAATAATAATTCTTTTGTACATGTATTCAATTTTGTTGTTCAGAGATTGATCTAAAATAAAATAGCCTATCGGAGCGTCAAAAAAGAAATAATAATAATTTTCACTCGTCTATAGCAATATTTTCCAAGCTCTCCTAATTCTCGATGCTGAATATTTCCGCAACTGGTTCTTAGTTTTGCTCTTGGTATTTTATATTTCTAACCTTGCCGCCTACCCCCCCCCTTCAAGAGTCTTCGATGTCTATTGGCAACACCAAAGTATTGCAACTTTTTCCACTTTGACCAGGGGGGTGTTTCATAAAGCTGTTCGTAAAGTTACGCATGACTTTACGAATGACTTAAATATGACAAGCCAAATGGGATGCTCAATCATTTTTTAACTCCTTCAACTGGAGTTGAACTGTGCAGATGAAGATTAACATTCTTATTATAACAAAAAAATTTAATGCAAAGTATATTTTTTGCCGTAATTTAATGGAGGTTATTGGATATACAGTCACAATTTGTTAAAACATCAGGAAAAACTTTGAGCATCCTATCCGGCACTTCATATTCAAGTCGTTCGTAAAGTCATGCGTAACTTTACGAACAGCTGTATGAAACACCCCCAGTTTCCTCACAATTATTGTTTGACACACCATTATGAAATGAAGACAAAAGTATCTTACACTGGGGACACGATGTATACGTTGGTCTAATATACAAAAAAATTTATCATGTAAAAAAACAATGTATTCATCTTGGAAATTATTAGAACCACGTTAGTCTTCATTCAGATTTCAGGGTAGTCAAAACTAGAACCAATTAGTCTCCTATATGCAATCTAATGGATCAGGGGTGGATACATGGCGGCAGGTCACTGGGTCTAGGCCCCGTTGTTTGCTTGCCAGATTTATTTTGGGGAGGATTTGACCCCCCCCCCCTTACAAAACCCTGGAGCCGCCCCTAAATTTGCTTGAAGACTATGAAATGGCTAATGATTCAGACGACGATTAACGGGCCTCATGTACACGTCGTGTCCAGCAAAGCTGACTTTTTGGAAGGGGTTTAGATTTCGCAAGTCAGTATGTAACTTATGCTCCCATTATAAATGTTTTAATGAATGATGTAACATTGTTGAAATGCCCTATTTTCCAAACTCAGGTCGCCCTACACGATTGAGCAGGTAGCAGTGAATCGAGTGTATTTCTTGGAATCGTGTCTGTCATGTTAGTAGATGAATGTATGTCAACGAACTCCTTATGTTTATAGGCCTATCCCACAATGCACTGTCACTCTGTAGTGTTGCTATAGAATGTCGCGAGAACATTTTTTTTGGGGGGGGGGGGGGGGTGTCCGACGAAATTTGCACAGTTCGACGAAACTCTTGAAACCAGCGAATAAATTTTTTATTTAGCTTTCTAAATGTGCTTGCAAGTACCGTTAACACAGGATACTTTTACATTTACTGCCCCTAAATTCTGGACTTTCCTCCCTTTTAATATACAAGACAGTAAGAGTTGTCGTACATTCAAACTTAAATTTTAAAAATCGCTGATTGCTTTGTATGGAAATTGATCCCTCATTGATGTCAATATTTCAAGATTCTCTGAATGTAAAGACTGGCATCTGTCATTAGCAATTATAGACAATATTTTTTTTTTTTTTTACTTGTGTAGTAAAATCTATAAATTATATAAAACATTCCAGATGCCGCCCCACCCCCATCCTCCCATCCTAATCCTCCCCACATGTCACACTGTCCTTCTCGTTATGTCTTTTGTAAAGTTTAGTTTATTTTGGCATTTTTATTTGCACAATTTTTACTATGAAAATATGAAAATGAAATGAAATAAATCTAAATCTAAACTTAAAATCTAAATCTAAACTAGAGGCTCTCGGATTAAAAAAAAAGATTGATGATAGTAGTTATAACATTATATCATAATGGGGGTAACCTCGCTAGTCATACGGACCGCTATTCATAAGGACCACTTATTCATAAGGACCGTTATCAATAACGCGTGACTAAATGAATAGCGATTTTGTATGAATAGCGGTCCTTCTATCATAGCGAGCAAACCGTAGACAAATTACCTCGTTATTCATAAGGACTTCCGTTCATAAGGATCACTATTCGTAACTATTCATAAGGACAGCTATTCATAACGCCTGTTAAATGAATAGCGGTTTTCTATGAATAGCGGTCCTTATGAATAGCGAGTGGACCCCATTATAATATCCCTCCCTCTCCTCAATCGATACCCCCTGGTTCATGTGTTCAAGAAAGCCAATACAGAGTATACACATGTATGAAAATCAAATAAACTGACAAATTAGCCAGTTGAACAGTTATTTGATATTTCAAAGCCATGAAATCCAGGATTCGAATCCGCCCTCATTTTGATAATAACTGTGCTTGCGTTCTGTGTATCCTATATAGGGAAATCTTAATTTTTTTTCATCCAACGTTCTTTTTATTTTGTATCACTTTAATATTTATTTCTAGGTCTTTCAATCTTCTTCCTTTGTTCGAATCTCGATACTATCACTGACTGTGATCGTGTCCATAATGATATTGTAAAAATATTGTTGAAAAATGAAAAGGAATAACTTAGTAACTGATTGAAAAGAATTTGTCATCTAAAAATACAACAAAAAACAACAAAAACCTAAACAAGTTAAGTGATATGTATATATCATCAAGAAATTCATGTTCCTATATTATAATGCCATTTGAAAGTATCAAAAACACACTTTTTTCTTGTCTCATAGATAATATGAACAATTTAAATTTCCAGGTTTTCATACTTTGATTTACTTCTTGATAAATCGATTTCAAAGATCGATTCATTAGAAGAGTGGTCTTTTTAGAAATGGTTGACATGGTTGATGTGATATGATTTAATTACCATACCGATATTTTTTTTAATTTTTTTTTTTTTTTTTTTTTATTTTTTTTGGGGGGGGGGTTTGTTTGTTAAACCATGATAAGTTGAACTCATTGGCCAATATTCTTGAAAGCGGAAAAAGATGGCTAACTAGTTTATGGCAGGCCAATAGCCTACCATTGAGTTCCATTTAGAGATTTATTATCATGTAACAAATTATATAAACAAAATTAGTTTGGTCAAGTTATAGAAATATAAAGTAATTTAATAATGGAGAGTTTTGTATTTTTCATTTTGTTGCAGAATCATGTTTATTTGTACAGGGAGACGACGTTGTCATTTGGCACTCCATAAATCGATGGACTAAATCGTCGGACTTGGGCAGGGTTTAAACCTGGCCTAAAATCTAATAGGCGGATTTCGAGAATACGGGCCATTATCATCAGTGAAGCTATGATAGTTACCATGGAGACTTAATATGGATTTTAAAAATTGACTGATGATCTCTCATAGACATGAGCCCTCTTGACTCGGAAAACCTGTCTCATTTTTTCTCCTACTTTGATAACAATCATGTTATAACATCCCTTATCACATTGCTATGATCATGTATACTGGCAATTAATTAACGACAGGAACTACTGACTTACGCTCTCGACGTGATGTTACGTTCTGGTTAAACAAGCTTCTAGAGGAATCAATATAACAGCTACCAACGGCATTACGTCAGAACATCTACTGCAGGAAATGGGATATAGACAAATTAGAAGTGTTCAATGCTAGAGGATATAGTAATGGAGTATTCAGGGTCATTAAAGTTGCAAAAGAAAATGACGACCAAGGCATACATGTGCAGAACTAATAAGGACAGCTCGTTGGGAAGCTTGCTTCTGAGTACTGGGCCTCGTCTTATAAAGAGTTGCGATGGATTCGATACGATCGCAAGTCCTCCAATCAATCGAAAATTTCCACTCTCCTATCTCTTACGTACAGAGTTGCGATTGATATCAATTGCAAATTATTTGCAATCAATCGCAACTCTATATAAGGCGGGGCCCTGGTCATACACTCGCATCGTGAAAGGGGGAAAAAATGTCTAGAAGTTATTGGGAAAGGTTGATTATGTTACAGATATGAATTACATTGTATTTTTGTGTACGATCATCAAAATCTTATCAAATGGACTAAACCTTACTGAACATCACAAACTCTGAAATACTAATATAGATATAGGTATATGGGACTACACAACTTGTTGCATAACAGTTCGATCCCACTTTTTCAAGACATCTTAGAACTACAAGAATATTTCAAAAGCAATCATTTACACGTGACATTGCTACTATCATATTCTTCCAAATAGAAATTTAATCCTTTCAGGACAGGAATTATTTTAAGGGCTAAATAGATCACATTCTGTTCTTCAAATTGACAACAATATTTTTTCTTTTAGTGCTACATGGTTCTAACAAGGTGTAATGTTTGAAAACAATAAACATGGTTGCAGATTTTGTCGAAAAGTTGAAAATTTTGATGAAAAAACAATGATTTTGACATCTCAATGTGTTGCCAATTTAAGGATTTTAAATCTTATTCTTGTTTTTAAAATTCCTGGCATCAAACGTAATATGGTCATGCAACAAAAATGGACATAGTGTGTGCAGAAATTTTTGCTCTTTTCTGTTCATGCATCTGGAATATTTTTAGAGCTCTGAATCAAAAGTTATTGAGCCAAACCACAAAATGTGGTCAATTGTCTCGAAAGGGTTAAACAATAAGAAAGTTCACAAATCATTATCACCTTTACCAGTATATATGCCTATACTGAACCTTCTGGTTTTAAAGTAGAGTGCCCCTCCCATCGATCTCTCGATGGCCCCTCCTCTTGGCGGGCTGATCATGCTGATGTAGGAATACATTCAACTTTTCAAATCAACTCATAGGTGAGCTATGCGGATACAAGGAAAGACGTCCAAACATTGAGGCAAGTATAATTGGTCACCAAGGCTGGAGGAAACGAGTAATGATACAACAAAATTTTTACTAAGAAGGTTTATGACAGAGATTAAAACACTAAGGTCAAAATAGAATTATAAGCCTAACTATGTAAATTTCCGCTATCATCCCTTTGAACTTATTTTTGTTGACAGGCGAGAGATGATTTTGAAAGAAATACCCCTCTCACTCTTTACGCCTATAATCTTCATCGTCTTGAAAACGAATTATCATCTCTTTTGTTATATACCGTCGCCATATTTCTGGTTTCATCACTGTTTATATTGTCATAAAGCTATCTAAACTCGAAATTTGCCAAATGTATAATTCAGACACACCCTTGTCACCAATATACCTGGTCATTAACGAGTCATTAACAAGAAATTCTAGATATCTATATATAAAGGGGTATAGAGGTGGAGGGAAAGGAAAATGGGGGAGAGAAAGAGATTGAGAGAAAGAGAGATTGAGAGAGAGAGAGAGAGAGAGAGAGAGAGAGAGAGAGAGAGAGAGAGAGAGAGAGAGAGAGAGAGAAGAGAGAGAGAGAGAGAAAGAAAGAGAGAGATGGGGAGGAGAGGTAAGATGAAAGAGTGAAAACTACTGAATACTAATTCAATCTTCTAACGCATAATAATAATGAATATATTATTATTTTCTCCATCATCGTATATACAATTGTCTTTCGAAGAAAATCAACAGCGTTTTTTTTTTTAAACGAGATTCCATCATAATTATTTCACCCCAAGTTGGCCTCGTTTCTTTTGGGAAAATGGGATATACATGTAAGTTTGTATTTCTGTATGTTATCTCTCTTTGTCATACAATTATTCATTTCCTCAAATGAAATGTACAAAAATTAGCATATTTTAGTTGAATATTTAGATTGTGTCTGTCATATGTTCTCGTTTATATATCACGTCGTTGTTTGGTTTATACTGAAAAATTACAGTAATACGTTTTATTGTTTGTGATTTATTATAATGTGATGTAAAATGTAAAATAAACTTTGAAAGAAAAAAAAAATGAACTGAAAATAATTATTGTTATAAAGTACAGCTTATCAGCATAGAACAGGAATTTCTGTGTCAAGCCTGCCTTACCTCTGTTTGATTAGTTTGAAATACCATTCCATCATGACTTAGCAACACATGGTATACACATGCCGTAGGATTGACACCTTTTCGCTCTAGTATATCGGTTGCCATGCCAACTACTTAAGAAAAGATTATAAGCACTTCAATCGTTTTAAGAGGTTCCTTGTCGTCCAGCAGTGAAGCCGTCGACAGACATTGGTAGCAAGCTAATAACTACGTTTGCAAACTCGTTACAGGAGTTTTTGTAATATGTTAGCTTCGCAACATCCTCGAGATTTGAGGTTTTCTTACAAAATGAATCATTGAGGATAAAATTTGATCTTTAAGGGTCCACATACTTATAAATATCAATCAGTAGATGGACAGCGGAAGGCTTAAAGAGTGATATTGAAATTTTGTAGTATATCTTTATACTTGTGTCTTTATTTTTTCCCTGCATATCTTTGCTTTTATATTGTAAACTTTTTTCTCTCTCTCTTTCTCCTCTCTCTTTCTCCTCTCCTCTCTCTCTCTCTCTCCCCCCCCTCCCCCCCCTCTCTCTCTCTCTCTCCCCCCTCTCTCTCTCTCTTGTGATATCTATCGTTAATCAACTGTCCCTTTTCTTCTGTTTTGGCCTTTTTCTGTGTGCTTGACAAGTATATACTTTTGTTTCTAAAGCCCCATCTCCCCCTCCCTTTTTACTTATTCTCTTTCTCTACCACTATTTCCTCTTTATAGGAAAGCTGTCAAAAGACACCACCGCCAATAATAGCTAGAATCCATAGCCTATTCATTAATTTTCCTACATACCACATGAGTTGCAGTTTTTTTTTATCTCTGTACCAAGAAAAATAAGAAAAGAAAGAAAATTTCTTGCTTGACTTTATTCATTGCTACCATACGACTTGTTTTTTTCCTGGTATATACTTGCAGGTGTCTTAATGGTTGTCTTAGAAATAAGGTAGACGTTTTGAAGTATTTGAACAAGACGCTCCAAACATGCCGCACTGTCTTGAGAGTCACGTTACTGCAAGCAACCCAGTCTGTTCAGAAATCTCTAAGGAGACCAGTCGCCATGGCTATCATGCACTACCAACCCAAAAATGCAAGATGTCGGTTTCATAGGTTATTTTTCACTATCATTTTTCTGATGATGTAGGGAAAACGTGTTTTTTTTTTGTTGTTGAATCATACATGTTTGACGGTCGCGACTCTTCATGAAGAAACGTATGTCGGAATAAAACTGTGTAACTAGCCTATTTGAAAGTTATTTTAACCAGACATGCCAGAAGTGTGAAAGGGCTATGAGTTAGGACTAGAAGTGTAGAGAGAGATAGAGAGACAGATAGAGAGAGAGAGAGAGAGAGAGAGAGAGCTAGAGAGTTTGTGTGTGTTGTGGGGGGGGGGGGTTGTGTGTGTTAGTGTTATGGCAATTTACTACAGAGCACTTTGATTTAATTGAATTAAGGGATATGAAGTGGCGAGATATATTTTTAGGATTATCAGGCAACTCATATATTAGTGTGTGAATACCATCATAATTTGGGTGAAATATACAATTTTTAAATCAAGGGCAGAATGTCATCTACCTTCCAGTATCAAGATACAGAAAATTATTACGGATTTTATAGAGGAAGAAAATGAATTAGCTACGAAAACGGGTAGATTGTCAGTACACTTACAAAAATGGGAAGAACTAAAGGTAAATATGAGTGTGAACGGGTAACCTTACTTTAATTGTGTTGGGTGAGTGTATGTGCGTGTGTGTGTGTGTGTGTGTGTGCGCGTGTGTGTGTGTGTGTGAGTGTGAGAGAGAGAGAGAGAGAGAGGGAGGGAGGGAGGGAGGGTGTGTGTGTGTGTGGGGGGCTCTGATAATGTTTTGTAATGGGATGGGTATAATTTGTTTTTATTGATTGATTTCATTCTTCTTCTTTTTTCTGACTCATTGTAGGCCTATAAATATGCAGGCCTAATTTAGGATATTTTTATTTCACGAGTATAACTGATAACCTGTGAATTGTATCGTTTTTGTATGAAGTCAGTCGTATAAGTCAGTTCCATTTTGTAATGAAGAAGTGTTTTTATTATTCATACATGTATACATTTATATACATGTGTATTGTTTCCCTTGTTCGGGGGGGGGGCTATTTTATGAAAAGATTTCATTCAAATTTTCTTTAAATTTTCATTTATTCATTTATAGAAAATGTTGCATGATAATGTGTTTTTTATCTATATGCATGTACTTTCACTGAAATGTTGAATTATGATTTATGTATAATCATTGAGTGGAATCAAAATAAAGATCATTAAAAAAAAAAAAAAAGTGTGTGTGTTTGTCGGAGCCATGTGGTTAAAACACTCGACTGGAAATGCGAGGATCTGGGGTTCGATCCCCTGTACGGCACTTACGTCCTTGAGCAAGGCATTTTATCTACATTGCTCATTTATCGTACATTAAATAAATGGGTGTTTGGTATGTTAATCCATGTGTGAGTGTGTTTCTTCTTTTTTTTTAAGTGTGTGCGTGTGTGTGGGTGTGTGTGTGTGTGTGTGTGTGTGTGTGTGGGTGTGTGTTCGCGCGCGCGTGAGTTTGTGAAGGGGAGAAGCTGAGAAAAAAGAGAGGGGGGCAGAAAATAGAAGACAGAAAGAGAAAAAGAGTAAATAATCAAAAAGAATGGAGACGAAGATATAATGGACATACAGACAGATTAATTGAAGAAAAAAGACAAGAGTGACATGTATACTGAGAGATAAAGCGAAAAGAAGAGCAGAGAGTGAGAGAGAGAAAAGTAGAGAGAGGTGGGAGAAGGGGGGGGGGCAGAGGAGAGAAAGGAAATACTAGCAATTAGCATGTGATTCGACATCAGGGCGGAAGTATTCTTTACCCTTCAAATCTCGGCTTTTGAGCGCATCTCTCGAGGCGGAAGAAACCTCATATTGACTCTCCTTTCATGCATGTATTACCAGGATAATATATTCCTTCTCGATGATCTATCTGCCGCATTATTGTGACGAATGTCCATGATCTGTGTGTACTTATAGGCCGGTACCGTACAATGAAGAAACATTCCTAATACATTTATGCCTGTGTCGCCATAGCGTCCTTGATTTGACTTTAAAGAGTGATGGATCTTTTCCCTAAGATTACCAACAAATCTGGATTGTTTCTTCACTTCACCACATTATGGAACATGTGTGATATAGAGCATTAAACAGCGCCTGAGATATATGAATATACATTTATGTTTACGCTATAAAGATACAGCTCAAAAGTAATTAATTAAACTGAAATGCATCGTAATCGTTATAAGACAGAGTACGCAAGGCTTTAATGCAAATTTGGGGGCCTTTTGAAATAATGTTTTCGTGAGTCATTCTAAATATTACGTGTCAGGATTGTGAAGATTTAATTTCGTAAATAGATATCGAAAATTCAGCTATCGTTATTTGATTGCTTTAAAAAAGGTAAAAACACATAAACAAAATTGTAGGAGATTAGGGCATTGGGGGCACTAAAACAAAGATTTTGTAGGGTCGAAGGGAGTTTACTAGTTAGTTTGATAGTTGTGGTAACACTGTTCTAACACCCCCCCCCCCCCCAAAAAAAAAAAAAAAAAAAAAAACTAAAAAAACTAAACTAAACTATTAAAAAACACGTCAGATTTCTTTAAATTTAGCAGATAACTAGTGAGATACTATTAATTCTAAGCTTTAGATAAACGGACAACCGAGTGTGCACAAAACTGTAAGAACTTTTGTAAGGCGTAGACTGCATTGAGCTATATAGCTTCGATTTGAGTTTCAGATATTAAACTATTTCATCGGATATCATGTACGGGACGTCGAAATATCTAGCACATAGATCTCTTGATACAAGTAAAGTAATATGAGACCATATTTAATAAGTTTCATTTAAATTTCCTTTTCACTACCAGAACTAATATTGGCTGTTCAAACTTAATTTAATTAAAAGGATATTAGTTTCAGTATTAAAAGGACTACATTCAGACGTCTAAAAGGGCACTTATAATGGTGAGAGGGGGCACATTAGTAGTAAGAGGGGCATTTTGATCACTGGGGCTTGGAAAAATGGGGTGTGTCTTTGCCCCTCTTTACCCTGCCGCAACTGCTTCTGTTGCTATTATTATCATTATAATAAACTTTTCAGTTGTAATATTTTGGAAATTGGATCCATGAAAACGTTGATCCAGTTTCCATTTTGATGTATGCCCTTAAAACTGACCTTTGTGTAATATTATCACATAAGGTGTTTATGTGAATTAGGCCGCAGAATGTCAACCGGCTAAAATCAACATTTAATGCATATTTGAAACTACCCACGAATAACATGCTTACGATGATGGAATGAAGTAATTTGAATCAAAATATCTCAAGTCTTTGCATATGGAGTCCGATGTCAGCATACGAGGCAAAATGTCAGAGAGGCGCTTGTTCGTTTTATAGTATATAGAGGAAATATATACTTGATATATACATGTATAAAAAAAAAAAAAGAAGAATTGATCATTGATTGAAATAATTATGCGAGCATATTAATGTTTTTATCAGAAATAAATCATTTTCCTACCTTAAAATATGAAACATGTGAGTGCATGCAAGAAGGGTCACAAGAGTTATTGGATACAAAAGCTTTTCTAACTTTTTCTCACTTTGCAGACAGCTCGTATTATGCTCATGGGAGCGTGCCGAAGAAAGAAAAATATTCAAAATTTTCCCACCGTTCAACCCCTCTACATTTCTTCCTTCGTTTTCCCTCTCTTTCCCCTCCTCTTCTCTCTCTCTCTCTCTCTCTCTCTCTATCTCTTCCCCCTTCTTCTTTTTCTTTTTCTCTTCTGCCTCAACCACCCGCCTCTCTCTCTCTCTCTATCTCTAATTCGATTTTTCTCTCTCTCTTTCACTTATTTCTTTTCTATTTGACAATCTACCTATCTCTCTATCTATCCATCTTTCTTCAAAGATAATTTTATAGGCAACTTTGTTTCTCTTTCTGTGTGCTCCTACACCTCTGTTGCCCACCCCCCCCCCCCCTTTCTCACAATCCCATTCTCCTTGATATATATATATATATATATATATATATATATATATATACTGGATAGAATAACTTAAATCGCTATCGTAACGGCAACGATCCCCAATAAATATGATAGATATTTGGGTCGGAATTCTTGGTGGATACGGTTACGATGCTTGTAGGATTCCCGTGATAGCTGGCGAAGTTTTGATTGTAAAACATGATGCTGGATTGGCGGTCGTGGATTTACCGAGTGTCAAGTGATGGCGCGGCTGTGTCTGGTGAGTGACCTGGGCGACGTCCACAGAAGACGCTATACAGACCCCACCTGAACCCCTCACCACCCCCAGGGGCGTATCTAGGTTTGTTAGCAGGGGAAGGGGCTAAAAAATGTCCTCATGATAAATGATAATTTTTGCCCAGGAATATGGTTTTTGGAATCCCGGTTCTCCGGATCTCCCTAGGGGATAGGGGTAAGATCAAGAAAAAAAAAGAGAAGAAAATCTTATGGCTCGTGATGCATGGGGGAGTTATATAGCCAGGAGATTTTAATTTTTATTCGCCTATATATGCATCTAGTCTGGTTGTTTGTTTTTTTATAACACCAAGGAGTTTTCTAGAGGTTGAATACTTATTTTATGGAGCTAATTAAAGGTAACCAGCCTTATTTCTTTCTTGCACCAATTTTCTTTACGAGTGAATGTGTGATACAAAAATAAATTTGTATCAAGCTATGAAACATCAGGCTGTTCAGATTTCGGGCGACCCATTTCTTTACCGAAGCTTGAATTTTGCGACATCTTTGAAGTAGCTGAAAGATTGATCATATTCGTTTTACGTCGTGTACTGATTATGCTGACTGTTCTGACCCCCCCCCCCCCCCTCTCCCCCTCTCTCTCTCTATCCGCGAGGAAACTTTCTGATTTGCGCCCTCTCATGCCAACATGAGCCCAGTCAAACTCAGGTAATTTGATACTAGTATCTTGGCTGAATTACTTTTAATTTTCCCCTCGTGGCAATACAAAACTAAAATGAACATGACTTGAATCTAAAGCTATTAGGACCAGCCCTTTCTATAATACCTCCTTCTTCTTCTTCTTTTTTTTTTTCTTCTTCTTCTTCTTCTTCTTCTTCTTCTTCTTCTTCTTCTTCTTCTTCTTCTCCTTCTCCTCATCCTCCTCCTCCTACTTCTCCTTTCTTTCTTTATTTCTCTCTTCTACTTCTTTTTCTTCTTTTCCTTTCTTTCTTTATTTCTTTCTTCTTCTTCTTCTTCTTCTTCTTCCTCTTCTTCTTCTTCTTCTTCTTCTTCTTCTTCTTCTTCTTCTTCTTCTTCTTCTTCTTCTTCTTCTTCTTCTTCTTCTTCTTTCTCTTCTGCTTCTCCTCCTCTTCATCTTCCTCTTCCTTCTGATTACTTTTTAAAGAGAAAACATTCGATCATTTTAAAATGTATTCCTCATTATATCCATCAAACCCTCCCACCAACATACACTTTCACTAACTTCCACAAATTGCCAAGCTGTAAATGTGATTCCAATAGATGGCGCTAGACCGCGAGTCTGCCTTTTCGAAGATTGAGTATTATTAGGCCTGCTTATTATCGTCTTACCAAGGAGATACCAGGCAAGCTCTTACCAGCAGTGTGTTATCACACTTCAGGGTTCCATTTTGTAATACACAGTGAGGCACATTGTAAAATCAATGAAAACTCAATAAAAACAATCAAGGTAGGTCATAGATGAAATTGTGTTTTTCTAAAGGCATTCATCGATATGAATCATCCATCCCCCCCCCCAAAGCCATGTGATTACTTATATTCTAGAAGGAACTTTCTACACGTTGTGCTCTACTCTCATAGCCTAGGTGTACCTTAAAAAATGACCCTTTCCGACTTACTTACCAACATTGTGTACCATCATCGAATGGATATTAATTTCCTTTGTCATTTGAACATGAAACTAAATGAAATGAACCGCGAACGATTGGATTCATAAAGCGTGGATAACACAAGATGTCTTTAGTTAGGAATGTAAAGCAGTAGGGAGTCGTCTGGACGTTCGTGGCCTTCACAGCCTGGTCATCGACCTCCAACAATTACGTAATCCAAACCAAGGCAATAGCGCAGTCCGTTCTCCGTTTCCGAATCCTTGTGAGATTTATTCATGGATATATCCATGTTTATATGATCGTCTGTAAACTAATCTCTCTCTCTCCATCTTGTCAGACAGTCTGTGTGTCTTTCTTTCTTTCTTTTCTCCGCCGTACTCTCTGTCCCCTTTTCTCTCTCTCTCTCTCTTTCTCTCTTTCTCTCTTTCTATTAATCTCCTTATATTTGTCAGTCTGTCCTTCCTTCTCTTCCTCCTCTATATCACTCTCTTTCCACCCAACACTCTTCTCCCCAACCCCAACCCCTCTCTCTTTATCTCTCTCTCTTTCTTTCTTTCTGCCCATCCCTCGTCTCTATTGCCTTGATCTAGTTAGATTACAATAAACAGTCAGTACTTAGAATCAGTATCAGTTTCTATTTTGAATTAACCTAGATTCTTCTCGTCTTCTTTCTTCAGTTTTCCTCTTCATTTAACATGCGTGCCGTTCAATTTCTCAAACGTAATTTAACTCTGTCACCCACTTTCTCCCTCTATCAATTCTCATCATGCCACTTAGCATCTCACTCTTATTGTTTTCCTTCTCCCACCTTCTTCCCTTATCCTTCTCTTACCCCTCATGGTCGTCATCCTAAAATAAGGAATGCCAATGTCATAATGGATGGAGTATGATTACAAGTAGATCTACAATACATCACGTTCATGCAAAAAAGATAGATAGAAAGAAAGAAAGAAAGAATTTTTTTTTTTAAATTAAAAAACCATTATGGAAATTCTGTTCTGTACGTGATGAATCAAGATTATTCAACATTTTGGGGAAGTCCTTAAAGGGAAAGTCCACCCTGATTAAAAGGTGGTTTCAAAAGAAGCAGCAGAAAATTTAAAGAAACAGATCAGTGAAGGTTTGAGCAAAATCCGATAAGAAATAATAAAGTTATGATTTTTTGAAGTTGTAATCAATCAAACACAAATTGGCAACTCCTTGACGTATCTTGAGAGCTCCCCTCCCATTTGCCCTGTACCAAAAAAAATCATTAATTTCCATTTTCTCTAAAGAAAATATTCAAATATACATACGCCTTAGATATAATCATTGCTCATATGTTTCTACATAAAACATGTATGAAACAAATGTATTCCTTCATTAGAAGCTAAAAAAAATGGAAACTAATGATTTTGGGGGTACAGGACAAATGGGAGAAGAGCTCGCAAGATATGTCACGAAGTTGCCAATTTGTGTTTGATTGATTGCAACTTCAAAAATTCATAACTTTATTATTTCTTATCAGATTTTGCTCAAACCTTCACTGATTTGTTTCTTTAATTTTTCTGCTTCTTTTAAAATCAACGTATGATCAGGGTGGACTTTCCCTTTAAGTATTTCTAAACTAAAGTAGACGTATTCATAATCATCAAAGATTCGAAGCCATTGGGCATCAACTGCAGTCATAATGACTGAAGAGCGGACATGAATGTTCAGTAGACTCATTAAGGCCATGATTTTTATGCGATATTCAACCTTGAATAGTTCCTGTTGTGATCAGTCCTATGAAATTTAGGCCTATATTAATATGAAGGAACCTTTTCTAATGTATATTAAAGAGAATATAATATAATTATTCAAGAGAATATTACTGATGTGTAATAAGGGGTATTATATGGTTTTTAGTCCTTCAAAGCAAAGTCGTATACTAATTGATAAAACTTTTTTTTTAAAGGTTTTGTGATAGAAGTCAGGTCAACTTTAGGTTTCGCTTGTAGTTTCAAAACTTTAAGTTAAGTTGTAGTTATTTTGTAGTTTCAGACCGTATGAACGGACTCGTACTTTCAAAACTTTAAGTTTACTTGTAGTTCTGGAACCACGAGCGAGCTCGTGGTTAACGCTGAAACCACGAGCAGGGGGGGGGGGGGGGGGGGGGGGGGGGGGGGGTCCTCCGTCGCAGTTTCGAACCATGTGAACGGAATAAACTTTAAGTTTCGCATTCACGTAGTTAATGATGACCTCTCTGTTCATGTTAAACTTCCGGGTCATACGCTTAGCACGAATTATGAACAACAGGAACTGTATGTGTACTGTACACACAATCGGTATCTACTTCCGGTGTTAACAGCGACGATCGCTCGGCTTATAGTTTCAGAACAACGAGCATCGTTGTTTCGGGCCCTTGTGAACCATCGTCGTGGTCAGTGGGTCGTTGTTTCGTTAACTTAAAGTTTCGCTAACTTAAAGGGAAATCCAACCTTAATAGCAAGTTGCTTTGAAAGAAAGATGAAAAATCAGAAAAGCAGATTGGTGAAAGTTTGAACGAAATCGGACAAGCAATAAGAAAGTTATGAATTTTTGAAAGTTGCAATCACTATACATATGGGAATTTCAAATTGGCCGAATAGGTAATGTCAGTGTGATGTAGCTGTGGACAACTCCCCCATTCGCTCCAACACACAAAATGACTAAAATGTCACTTTTTTCAAAATGTATTACTCAGTAGGATCTTTTTTTTCATGAGGACCTATAACAATATGCTATCTCCAATATATTTTGAATACTGCCCCGAGGGTAAAAGCGCCTCGAAGAAAACCTCAAACAAATTATATTTTTTTGTGTACGACAAATGGGAGAGTTGTCCACAAAAATGTCACAATCGAATCACCAAATTGCCAATTTGAGATTCGCATAGATGTAGTGATCTCATTTTTCAAATATCCATAACTTTCTTATTCCTTGTCCGATTTCTTTCAAACTTTCACCATCCTGTTTTTCTTATTTTTCTGCTTTCACACAAATCATCTCATTACCAAGGTTGGATTGCCCTTTAAAGTTTCGAAACCACAAGTCCCGTATGAACTTAGCTGATATTGTAGCATATAGGCAGTCCCTTTCATTCACAATACAAAGTGCGATTGAAACTTCTGTCAAATAATATCAACCACTAGTATATTTATTACTTTGTCAATTCTGTTCTTATAATGATTCATTTTATCTTTCGATACCAATCTCTACCGATAACCCCTGTTACTTTTCTCTTAATGTTTCTCTTCTCATCATCTTTCTCCTCTACGTATGTTCTTTGATACCCCCCCCCCCCCCCTATCTTATATTCTTTGGAACTTTCTGGTAGCACCATCCTCCTCCTTCCACCTCCTCCTCTGATTGAGCTCAGAACCCACTCGGCTCTACCAACCAAGGTTGTTGGGTGAGATGGAAAGTCTCATGTCGCATAAACAACATAACCTTCTGCTATCATGTAACCCCGATAATTATTTCCTATGCAGTGTTACGTAATCTTATGAGCATTAACGGCCATCACGTGATTGTAACACACATATTATCTTGATAATAATTGGAGATAATGATTAAAAGGGTGTGAAAAAAAGAAAAGACTAAAAGAAAAGAAAAAGAGAGACAGAGACAACCCGCGTAAATCACTTTCTGAAAAGCACCCTAAAATGGGATTGCAGTAGGGGTAGTTTTGATACACTAAACAAGGAAACCCGTCTAACATCTCTGATTTTTATACCCTTAACGGCGATTTCCGCGGATCTTTTTCTTATCACCACTGAATTCGATACCCTTTTTCTTGATTTTTTGCTGTTTTTGATACCCTAAACGCGTAACCCGGGTTACGCGCCTAATGCTGAAAAACGTACCCTTTTTATCCGTTTTCGTGTACGCGGATGATGTACAAGTTTTAATGAGACATGCCCCCCCCCCCCCCGGAGTGACATACAGACAGATAGACAATATTTTGAAAGAGAAAGTGGGAGAGACAACAAGCCTAACCTTTTTATAGTATTCCTCCACCGTCTCTTCCGATGATGTGGAACATTATAGTCATCACATCAGCAAAAATGTAGATTTTGCTGCCAGTAATATAAAGTGTTAGCTTTCCTGTCTACTTTCATTTGCTCATATATTATCAATAAATATCAATACAATAAAAAACCCTCTGAATGTTTATTTAGTAGAACGGTAAATACGACACTCGATCAATGAACGCAATTTATAAGTTTATTTTTCTCTCTGGTGTCCCTAAATGGGACAATATGCATGGTAAAAGATGAAACTCTGGTTATACCATGTCATGCACCAAAAAAGTGAAAATAAATTGAAAATATGAACAAAATCCTCATCGAAAGAAAGTACATTATCATTAAAATTATATATTTTTGTTAGTCTCGCCTTTATTCTCGATTTCCTTTCGACGAAGATGGGAGCAAAGATGCAGCTAAGGTATCTGTCTATTTCAATTGCTATATACGAAGGTCGGCATCTCTCTGATATTGTCGACACAACAATGAGCACTGTTGATTATATACTATGTAATTTGATTTCCACAAGAAGGGATAATAAACAATTAGGCCTTTTACCCCTCCTAATGTTCCATTAAGTATACAATTTATCCTTAGATAAAGACTCGTATGAATTGCGAGAAGGCGCGTAATCTTTTATTCTTTGATTGAAATGTTCACAGAGAGAGAGAGAGAGAGAGAGAGAGAGAGTGTGTGTGTGTGTGTGTGTGTGTGTGTGTGTGTGTGTGTGTGTGGGTGTGTGAGTGGGTGTGTGTGTGTGTGTGTGTGTGTGTGTGTGTGTGTGTGTGTGTGTGTGTGTGATAGAGAGAGAGAGAGAGAGAGGGGGGGGGTGTGAAGAAGGAAAGAAAATATCAAATACTATTTCACGCATGCTTTGAATTATTGTCCATGTATGAGCTTCTGGTACTTATCAACTGAACTGAATTGAATATGAAAAAATAGAACGCAGAAGCAACTTATTAATTGTTACATAATGAGGGGATTCAACATAACAAATACAGGAAAATAACAACTAGATATTCTTATGAAATGATTTCATAATAATGAACACATGTGGCCTGCACGCCCTGTGATTTTCATGACTTTCATGATTATGAATAACATTTTTGTTAGTCTACGATACCGGACACTGCATGTGAACCATGAAAATATTTGATTTATCAGAGACTTGAATATACTTCGTACCACTTTTGATGCATAAATGGCGATTCACATAGACTTTGTGGCTCTAATAACGAGCAGCTCCGTATTCAAAATAAGAATTTCAGATCCAAATACTATTACTTATTTTAGTCAAAAGAATGACATGACTTGCAATGAGGCTACCACAGTGGAAACCCACGTTTTATCAGCCGGACCGTCTTGAGTTACGTAACAAAATGACCATGTGGTGTTATGTTTTAAACATCCAACGTCCTTCTGGTGTGCAGTTTTGGGCCTGATGGAGGCCAAATAAATCACATTTTGTTGAGTCTGAAGTAGCAAACTGTCTGCCGTAATACCCACTCTAAAACTGATTGGCTGTTAAATATTATCAACCAGCACAAAGTAATTTCTTGACTTTCAAAGTTCTTCATGCGAATTCTCTTTTAAAGCCTTATTATATAATACATTAGCATTCAAGGACTTACCCTAACAACTAGTGCAGTTTTAATTGATGGAGTAAGCAAGATGAGTCGGTGAACAGAGCGCAAACAGATGCTTATGAAACTCCAGAGTTTGTATAATTTGTTTGGCGAAAGCAGTGAAAGAGCATAAAATATTCACGTCAATCATTTCAAGAAGCCAATTTTTACTAAATAAAGAAAGAAAGAAAAGAAAATAAATATTCATTCTGGACTGGCCCATTGTGACATTCATACCTTATGAATTGCAATGTATCAAGACTTATCATGATTAGAGGATACGTCAAATATAAAAGAGATCACTACATCCGGAACAATAATTATTCCAGAAAGGCATATAAAAGGCTTATACGTGATTATGGTTCCTATAGAAAATCCGGATGAAATCATTACACTTGACTGTTCAAATATTGTGTAACTGATCAAATAGGAGTGAAATAATAATGTTGGGATGCAATTAATGCTATAGAGGTCTAATCTAATCTTTCTCATCAGTGTAACTATCGTATCAGGTCATTCATTTTTGTCAGGAAGGATTCCAGGCCTATATGGTATAAGAGAGAGGATTACAGACATTTTCCATCACCCACTTCAAACATGTTCTAACATTATCTTATCTTACACTGGACAGTAATTCCTGACAATGTGTGGCATCTTCGGTAAAGAATTCCTATCGTTTATTTTATGAAAGCAATTCATGCAATGTTTGATACCCAAACCTTCTTCTTGTATGTGTGTGTGGAAAGTTCGTCACTCACGGAAAGTCACTACAGAATTACTTCCAACCAATCGTAAAGAAGTAAGCATATTTTGTTTTGTGAAAGAAATTACTATTTCTTGCATTATCGGCAATCAAACCTTTGTAATAATTTGATTTGTGTGAAAGTAGAAAAATCAGACAAGCAATAAGAAAGTTATGATTTTTTTCAATGTTGTAATCACTACACATAATGGGAATTTCAAATTGGTCGTGTCGGACCGGTCACTGTGATGTAGCGGCGGTCAACTTTCCCATTCGCTCCAATACACAGACTGACTAAAATGTCACTTTTTAAAAATGTATAACTCAGTAGGATCTTTTTCTTCTTGGAGGACCCATAACAATATATGCTATCGACAATATATTTTGAGTATACTGCTGCCCCGATGGAAAATGCGCTCAGGAGAAAACAGGAATTTGAATATTTTGTTGTATTATGACAAATGGGAGGGTTGACAGTGAATACCTCACAGTGAATTCACCAAATCGCCAATTTGAGATTCGCATAGATATAGTGATCTCCTTTTGCAACATTCATATCTTTCTTATTCTTTGTCGGATTTCTTTCGAACTTTCACCATCCTCTTTCTCTTCTTTCTCTCCTTTCACACAAATCAGCTTTTTACAGAGGTTCCCTTAAGATGAAAAAGGGTCCGCTATATATAAAACGATCCTAGGATGACATCAGGAGCGGCGCCAGGGTATTTTGATAGGAGGGGCAAGACGACCTAAAGATGACGTCATATTTTTTCTACATTAAATAACAGGGGTAATATAGAGATATGTGTTTAAGACCTCTCTTTTTAATACTCCTCTTTCTTCTTTCTTCCCCTTTCTTCCCTTTTCTTCCTCCTTTTCTTCTTTTTTCTTCTTCTTTTTTTTTTCACTACTTGAAAAATCATAGGGGGGCGGTCGCCTCCTCTGCCCCCCCCCCCTGTAGCGCCGCCCCTGGATGACATTAATTAATGTTCAATAATTATGTTGCTTTAGGAATTGGGATGATGTAACAAATTCATTATTTCATGCACGAATGTGCACTGAGATCCAGCTGAAGTCGGTCATGAATATATTACATCTGCCCTCTCAGAATCTACATAAAATTATAATCACCCCCTTGCTTCCCGCCCTTTTCACGAAATTCCCCCAAAGAAAACAAAGTGGATCGTTTTTAAAAACCAGACAGCTAGTACCAGCAAACTTCATCAGCATGAACGGCCTTGCTGCCCGAAGTGCCAAGACTTCTGAAGTAGGACTAAAATCTGGAATATCGAAGTCGCCTAACCTTGTACTGGAGATGGGAAAACGCTCTCATCTAATGGGCCAGGAGCGATAGGGCCCAGATTTTTTTTTTAATAACCTTGCTCTAATTTACTTGTATTTTTTTTCCCAGTGTGTCCTTACACCGGTCATGTAACATTACGTAACGCCATGTACCCATTCGGAGAACATACGGCCATCGCTACTACATTTAGATATCAGCAAAGGTATAAAATTCCCCAAAATGTATGAGAGATGGCAGCACTGGAAATGTTGAAACCAAAGAAACATGTTACGTAATACCTTCATCTAAGCCCTTAAAACTTGAGACCTTGATTTGGTAGAGTTTATACAAGAATAGTCCTGGCCTTAAATGCCTGCATCTCCCTCAATAATTATTGTATATCTTCATGCGGATATTCTTCTAAGAAGAGAAGCCTTCCTTGCATGAATAATGACAAATTGTCTACTTTGAATTTAGACATGAATATATCAACAACTATTATCATGGATATCATTGTGTTAGCCATGCAGGCAAGACCACGTTACAGAAGATGGACTCCCACCCAAACTTTCTCTTTGTCTACCAGACTATTTCAGTCAAATTTGTACAATTAATATCATGATGGTAAGTCTATTATGATCCGTTGAATCGTTAAGTCCAAACTCATCCTTCATAAGAGGTGTATAAATTTCGCACTAATAAAAACTTATTTACTTTCTATAACGTTATGAAATATGTCTATTATAAAGAAATGAACTTTGTGAAACAAAATAACATTACCGGTATGCTCGATGTAAACCAGAAGGATACAAAATGAGATGCTTTAGCCAAATTCTATACTAGTTCCTTATGAAATGTACATGACATTGTATAGACCAACCACGTCACCTGCTTTATTATCAAACCCTGGCTGCTTAGGTGTTTCCCAGTACGTCTCTTTAAGCCTTTCAGAATTGTCAACCCATCATCTATCTGTCAATGCAAGTCAGTTTGTATGTCTTTATCTCTTTCCTGTATATCTCTTTTTATCTACCTATCTTTCAATCTTTGGCTGTTTATTTATCATTCTCCTCCTCTCTCTCTTTCTCTCTTTCTGAAACATTGGAGATATACAAACAAAGATATTACGGGATCAAGACTACAAGACGATTACGTAATCCCACAGGCATTCTTTACTGCTGAGATGGGCATCAATTTAAAAAAAAAAAAAAAAAAAAACGACAGGTAGGGTCTATGGGTTGAGCAAGGATTCGAAACATGCCCCATATGTCTACAGTCCACTGATCAATAACTGTTGCGTAATATTAGGCAACTCTCGGTGTGCCCCTTGTCCCCCTCCCTTATACTCCACTCCGATCCGCTCATCCATGGAGATATCTTTCTTCCTAATGTTTTTACATCATTACGTTACTACATAATATTCAAGAAAGGGCCTCAACTGCAATTAGAACTTCTATATACCACGTTTGTAGTTGCAGGCAAAACTTAGCCAAACAACCATTATTGCCAGACCACAAACAGTTTATATAAAAAAGAACAACCATTTTAATTCTTTTGCAAAAAAATATCGGTCTCGATGTTATTGTTTGGCTAACATGAGCCAATTAAACACATACAACAATACACTTTGAACATAAGAACTTGGCGCGATCAGCGGACTGCTCGGTTCTCCATTGTTAAACTTTTGTTTTGAGTGGCCTTGCCTGAAAGACTAAACCAATGACTTCATTAATGTCGATTAGCTACATAATTATGTAGCTATATCTATATTGTCCTAGAGATGTAAAAAGGGGTTTTGTTATATAAAAATGATACATAATAGGCCTAATCTATATCACAAGCTTACAAGCCAGTGGCGTATCCATACCTTATTGGAGGAAGGGGGGGGGGGGTTGGGGGTACAAAGCAGACTATCAATGAATTTCACTTAAACTTAGGACGCTATTCACAGTGTAGAAAGCCGCCACTTAAAAAGGCACTTGAATTCGGAGAAGAAAAAGGGGGCACCTTGTAATGGATGGTTTATTGCCATTTGGTCAATGCCAGTTGGTTCAGCCGTGATATGGTCTAACATCATTCGGTCTAATATCAGTTTGTTTAGTATGATCTAATCAACATATTGTCCAATCAACGTTTCCTCCAATAGCCAATAGGGCCAATAGCCGTTTCGTCTATAACCATTTGGTATGATAGCCAAGTGGTCTAATCATTGGTTTTTTTTCGCCATTTGTTCCAATTACTATTTGGTCCATTTTCCAATTGGTCCATTTGCCGTTTGGTCTAATCATCAAATGGCCAAAGCCCAATTAGTCCAATACACATTTGATCATCAATCATTTGGTCCATATTTCAGTCGGTCCATGAGCTTCATGGTCGGTCTAACATCAGTTGGTCTTACACCCATTCCGTCTAATAACCATGTGGTTATTAGACGGAACCTCTACAATCGGGAGAAAAACTAACGAAAAACCCTTGGAAATAGTCGAGAAATTGAGCAAGGCGACTAGAAGTTGAGATTTCTTTCAAATTTTGAACCTTTGCAAATGCTGTTTTGTACACTTTATCCTATATTGGGGGCGCAATATTTAGTAGGAGTCAGATAAAACTTACATGATAGCGAGCAAAGCAACTACAATTACATTTGTATTTTTCAAATTTTTAACCCTTTAAGCCATTTAAGAACTATATACTGGGGGCGCAAAATTACAAGATCCTGAAAGAAAATCATTATGAGAGGGAGCTAAGCGACCGAGCTTTGGAATATTTTAGCATTTCTAGTGCATTTACCCTGCGGATTTGGGGGCGCATAATTCGTAAGGATTATGATTTTTTTCTTCATTCCCCCCTTTTTTTTTTCTTTCTCTCCTTTGCGTTTTTTGCGCCCTCCGAGTGCCGCCCGGGGCACGTGCCCCCCTGCCCCTAGATACGCCACGGTATTAAATGAATTAGGTTTTACCGGAATGGCTCTTAGACCAAATGCTTATTGGACGAACTGGATATTAGAAAAAGTGCTAATTGGACAAAATGGGTAAAGACCAACTGGTAAGTAGACCAAATAGTTATTGGAAGAAATTGTTATATACAGTATAACTGGTAGACGAAATGATTATTGGACAGTGATAATTTAGACCAAATGGTTACTGGACAAATTTTGATGGAAGAAATGATGGTAGAGGAAATGATGTTAGACCATACTGACAATTAGATCAAAATGGCATTTTACCAAAGTAATGGCAATTTACCTGATATGAACATGTTGAAAATAACAACTTGAAAACTCACCAAAGAAGGCCAGTTCTAAACCCCATCCAATTTTTAGTTAGTTTAAAACTATGATAGAATAAACATAATTGCTATCGCTATTTGCATAATATTTTAGCATGTAGTGGCGGAAGAGTGCAATGCGAGCGAAGTGGGTGAACACATTTCTTGGACATTTTAGTTTGCGGTGCACTTTCAATACACGGATGATCTGGCAAAATGAACCATCGGTTGTCGGTTCAAATGAGGACGTTCATGCAGTTTGAGTTTGATGATAATTTAAACGCCCGTCATGCATTGTTTCAATACTTTGTTTGGGGAGGGTTTCATCTATTATGAGCAGGGGCGTCGCTAGAACAATTTGAATGAGGGGGGGGGGTGTTGTGACCCCCAAATCTGCAGACACATTTTTAGGGTGTGACACTCAAATTTGCCGACAAAAATGCTGCACCTTAATCTCTCCCCCACAAATAATAATCAAAGAAAATCGCAGATGTAGAGATGTTGATCATACGAGGAAAATTTTCGCAAGGGGGGTGGGGGGGGGGGGGGGGCTGACGACTTTTGCCCGAATGTAAACTTATCAATTTCTAAATTTTTTGCGAGCGAGCGAGCACATTATTTTTTACTTTTTCATATTGAAAATGTACAGAAGTTATATACAGAAGTTATTTAATTATCTGGGAACCTCGCTGCCCAAATAATTATGTAGATAATCTGGCCTCGCTGCCCGAATATGAAGTGGTGGTTGCCCGAATATCGGTACTTTGAAAATTCTCGGGGGGGCTGCAGCCCGTTCCGAAGGAGGACAACGTTTGCCTGAATATCAACTTTCCAGTGTTTTTTGCGAGCGAGCGAAGCGAGCGAGCAAAAAATTTGCCATTTTTCCTTCTTTTTCTTTCCTTCCCTTTTCCTTTCCTTCTTTTGTGTCTGTTTTTGTTTTCCTTTCCTTTTCCTTTTCTTTTTTCTTTTCTTTTTTCTTCTCCTTTCTCTTTTTTCCTTTTCCTTTTCTCTTTCCTCTTCCCTCTCCCTTCCCCCTCTTTTTTTTTTACCGACAGAGGTGGCGCATTTACCGACAGCAATTCTGAGTGGGGGGGGGGGGGCTAGCGACGCCCCTGATTTTGAGATGATGAACCCCGTGCTCCACTATCAATTCGTCATAATTATTTTATTTTTTTGTTTAGGTTCACATTGCTATTGTTATGAATATTCATTGACCTTGTACATCAATATTTTGTTTTACAATACAAAGCATACGTATAAAGAACATTAACAATCATGAAAAATATATGCAAACAATTTGAGTTGACACTGCTTCAATAATATACAAAATATTATACTGAGCCTGGAATTGCATCGATAATCATAACGTATAAGTCCAAGATATGGACAAATCATACATACAAATGCGACAAGTGGCAAATCATTTTATATCACATTTTACTTCACACAATTGTCTCAATATTGTTTAAAAGCGAGGTCACATGTCAGGTCACATGACAGGTCATCAAAGGAAAATGAAGAAGGCCATTTAGTATGCGTTATCAAGAATCCTTAAAGTATGTTATCCTTGTCACTCTGGGAGGGGTTGGGGCTTGGGAATCTGTCAGGAATTGCCACTTGCCTCTCATTAAATTATGCCATCGTGTATCACGTACATGTATATCAAATTAGCATTGATTGTTATGAATCACATGCAGTTAATCAAAGACTCGAGTATTCAGTCGCGAATGACTATCGACTTCCTATAACCCTACCGCTACATCTCTAGTCTTGTCAAAGGACACAAAATGGGCCTCGAACTGGGGCTCGAACCCATGACCGTCGTATATGTTCAGCCAAGTCTTCAAACTACTATGATCATGTGACGTGTCTAATTGGTTTTTATATCATCGGACCATAAGACAACTGGCGTAGCGTGACCGGTGTCATGGGGGGGGGGGCATCGTTTTTCCTAGGTAGATCAAATGCGAGAGAACACCGAGTCCACCGAGTGAGGGGAGGGGTGTGGGAAGAGATCTTCTTGTATGTCACGTTACCTTCCCTTGTCCCTTCCTTTCTCTCTTTTCCATATTTACACCCTTTAGCAATCTTGATGGTTCTGAAATGACAATTGCATAACCTTAATGTTTTTGTTTTTTAAATAGGATCGAACGATCTTATCATATCTGAAGATTATAATGGAATAGATTTAAAGTAATAGATTTTTTTTAATACAGTGACAAAAATACATTTGGTAGTATTATTTCACGAAATGCTTTTAAAACACGATAAAAACTACTTTCGAAAAATAAACTCAATGGCAATTTCAAAGGGCTATTGTACTGCCCATAGAAATCAGGTTCGGATTACGTAATACGCCATTGTAATGTTCGCACATTTCTAAAGGTGATAGACAGGACTATTGAAATTGCCTTCAGTTGATTTTTCGAAAATAGTTTTTATCGTGTTAAAGTGGAATTGAAACTTCTTTTAAATGATATCAACTAGTATATTTATTACTTTGTCAATTCATTTCTTATATTGAATCACTTTATCGTGTTTTTAATGAATGCGAGAAGCTACTCATATGATTAACACCCAATCATGCCAATGTTATTCTTGAAAATAGTTTTTGCGATTACGTAACGACAGCATAATAATGTGCCACTTGTTAAAACTGTTACATAAACTTGAATAACAGCAGTGACGTAACGAATATCAATGACCACTTCCCTTCCAATCGATTATTGCAAAGTTAGACTTAAAAAAAAACTTCTGTACTTTACCTGTATTCATAGCAGAACAAAAATACAGTTAAAGTTATTAATTCTGTTTTCACATGTTTCCCTCCCCCCCCCCCCATTCTCTCTCTCTCTCTCATCTCTCTCTCTCCTCTCTCTCTCTTCTCTCTCTCTTCTCTTTCTCTCTCTCTCTCTCTCTCTCTCTCTCTCTCTCTCTCTTTCTTTCTCTTGGTGATGTTTGTATTTGTTTTATATGTACATGTGCAAGATCCGTCTTGTTGTTACGTCAATTGGTTGTGGGTGTTTTAAAATCATTTCCGCTGATGAAGCTTTTCTAGATGTAGGTCTATATAGGCTATATCAGTGTCTTCTCGATCTTTTCCCGCATGATGTCCTTATACTTGTTTTCTTCTCCAACTCATTCTGACATCCAATATACTTTTCGTATACCAGGGGCCTAAAATACAAAACCTTCTATAGATGCAGTCCAAGCCATTCTGTCCAATCAACCTTACATATCTCAGATTTTAGTATTTTCTATGAATATGCTGATGCATTTGATGTCAGTTTAGTTCGTAGCACTACATAAATGGTAATGTGTGGGGCACTAAATGATCAATACCTTTGACTTGCCCGTATTTCCTCTCTATATATTACACTATTCTCTCAGTATGTTGGAATAAACTTTATTATGATCATTAATGTGAAAAACACTAAAATGAAAGTATCTGAGTAAATTGATTTGATATTGGCTACATTCGGCGCTGTATAACGAAATTTTCATTCAATGTGTTTGGAACACCAAATTAACAAATGAATATAAGTCAGGGGAGAAATCGCACAATCTCTCGCACAATTTTCGCAGTTGCTGGACCGAATCTTTGGAACAAATCTCCCACAATACATCCGACGGGTTATCACTTTTGCTAATTTCAAATCTGTACTTAAAACCCACATTTTCCGCCTTTCTTAAGTATCATAAGTTGTATTTAATAGTTGTTTAATTGTAGTATGTAACATGTATTTGTATTTGTATTTTTTGGGGGGGTATAATATTAGTTCGTATATTAAAGTAGTATATATTGTGTTTTACTTTTGTATGTACAGCGCATATAAGTGAACGCTTATTATGCGCTTCATAAATATTGTATTATTATTATTATTATTATTATTATTATTATTATTATTATTATTATTATTATTATTATTATTATTATTATTATTATTATTATTATTATTATTATTATTATTATTATTATTATTATTATTATTATTATTATTATTATTATTATTATTATTATTATTATTATTATTGATTAATATATGGGAAAATTGTGCATAAGCATATGAAATATATGGGAATTTTAGATGTTTTCTTTGCTGCAATAGGCCGGCATATTGAAAGTCTGGGGAAAAAAAATCTTCGATTAAATCCCTCCAATACAATTTTTGAAAATTATATAATTTGAGAATTCAAATTTTTAAGAAAACTTCCTTGTAACTTGGCCACTTCCTCCTTATCTGTGTACCACCCCCCCCCCTTACGGTGTGGATGTTAATTTCCTCCTATACTAACAATATATCCGTTAAAATCACATTACCAAAAAATAAATAAATACGTGTAGCGCATGTGGGGTTATTTCAAGGGAATTGTTATTCAAAAACTCTCTTTTCTTCACAGGATCGAGTACCACTGCATATGCCGTCTGAAAAGTTCCATACTCTCGTGTATTTTTTCATCTATTAATTTTTACTGCTCTTTTAGTTCTCATAATGTCTTTTTAGTGTTCATCAAATAAAGAATTTTAGAATCCAGATCAAGAAAATAAAGAGGTAAACTAGAATCAGAACAATAATGGCGAAGGACAGCTGACGGCATCGCCGTTGATTTTATTTGATTACTCCATTACGTAATATAACGTAAACTTTTGTCGGCTTTGTTTGATATTTGCTCATGCTTTCTCCAATAAACGTATATACCACCAAAAAAACCCCCCAAAATGGAAGGCAAATCAGGCTTGACAGTAGTGTATTGTCAAAGCTTATTTGCGACTGATCTCATCTAGTAGGTAATTCAGATTTGCCTCACGTGTTAATTCTTGTTCCACCCCACCCCAACTTCCCCAATAAAAAATATGAATACATGTATAGGCTTACATGTCCACGTACTTTGTACAAAAGCAGATTCAAAACATTCACCAGCACTGTTGCCATTCCGCATTGCCTCAATCCTGTCAAA
Source organism: Heliocidaris tuberculata (assembly GCA_025618425.1). Lineage (NCBI taxonomy): Eukaryota > Metazoa > Echinodermata > Echinoidea > Camarodonta > Echinometridae > Heliocidaris > Heliocidaris tuberculata. The sequence goes on from CM046834.1 coordinate 17,809,248, forward strand.
AATCATCCTTCTCATTAAAATATTATCATCTTCTCCCTTTCTTCTGCTTTAATAATCATCATCTTTATCTTCTTCACCACCACCACCACCGCCAACACTTCGTCATCATCGTCGTCAACATCACCAACATCGACGATATCACCGTCGCCACCACCCCTAACAACAATATCATCATCACCATCATCATCAATTATATCATTATTTATTTTTATTATTATTGTTGTTATCATTATTCATCAACAGTCATCTTCATCGTCATCAGCATCATCATCGTCACCACCACGAATAACATTATACCATCATCATGATCATGAAGATAATGAAGATCATCATCATCACCATCACCACCATTATCATCAGTTTACCCATAGACCCACTATGATACTGCCTATATCTTGCATTCTTTTGATGCCAGACAGTGTGTGTGAGCGATCTAGCTAGCAATGTACCAAATCGTGGCCAATATACCCCTCACCCACTCCCCTCCCCCCTCAAAAAAAAAAAAAAAAAAAAAAAGGAAGAGAAATCTATTTTCTTCCCAATTTCTATTCGTCGTGTTTCAATATTCTGAACAGCAAATATACATTTTGTATGAACTAATACTAGTCGCTCTGTCTTGCGGTAATCTCTCGAGGTTGGATAAGCCAATCCCCTCCCAACTCCATCACTCTTCATCATGTTATCTCGTGATGCTGAAGTTACGTCACATTACATCAAATCCACACAGGTAAAAGTTTAGAAGTCGAGAGACAACTTTTTGCAGGCATATCGACCTTGGACTGTTCTCCTCTAACCCCAATCACTCGGCCTTGTTATCCCAATCACGAGCGAGAGCAGCACAAACTACCCTACCCTCGTTACGTAATAGTTTCTTTACTTCTTTTGGCCGCAGTCGACGTGCGAGAGGACACATACCATTCAAGGGAACATTAGAACTTACATAATATTGCGCAACGCGCGACCAGCGGTTTGTGGATTGGGGGGGGGGGGCACAATCTTATGTAAGAGAGTAATCATCAGCTGTGGAATCCAATAAACCAAGCTTTGTTTCTGCTGTGGGACTTTCCACATACGTTACAGTTCTTTTGTCGTGGCATTCCATGAGATGTTCGCCTATCGCACAAAATTCATCCATCGTTTGAAACCATAACATCCATGATATATAATTATATACACACACAGTCGTGAGGAAAATCGCATGTTTCTATACACAAATGAGATAATCAATCATACAAAGAAGACTGCTGGAATGTGCAAAAAATGGTACATTAAAGACAAACTTTTGTGTAAAGACAAATTTCTCGAGGAATTCATTTTAATCTACAAATATTGTTTGGCGCCATGAGAGTTACGAAAATAAATGATTTACAATGAACAATGCAAATGTAGAAGCGAATTCAAAGAGTTACTTTCCACAAATAATCATAAGTTATCCCTAATCTAGTAGAGCGAAGCTGCATGTACATTTTCTGTCCACCAATGAATGAGCGAAAAATATTATAAAATAAAGCTTGTGCAAGACATGGAAAACCCGTTCAGAAACTAGTACAAATCTCCAAGATCAGCCCCGAAGAAAAGAAAGGGTCGTTGAGGCTTGATATGGTGTTATGATAGTGATGTATCAAAATATAGTTATTACTCTTGAATTTAAATTTAATGAAATGTCGAATTGACATTTGATACAAATATGGCATTTTCATAATATAAAACATTACATGACCTTACAATCATTTGAATGAAAACAACACCCTTTCATTTTTACAAAAATCTGAATACTGACCATTTGATTCAAGGACTATTTTTAAAGTCTGGTAAAAATCTAGAAAATTGAAGGAAAATTAATTTTTTTCTCACTGTCGATGTAATCTGAAATGAGAGTGGGGAATGTGAATTAAGTATCAGAAATTGTACAGCTGTATGGACAACTTAACTGTATCATTCACATTCATACTATCACATACTATAGTATCCAATAAAACATTACAGATTTATCTGACGTATTATTTAGAATTATCCTCGACCAATTTAATCCACATTGTAATTCAGTGATATTGAAACCGTCGCAAACGAGTGACTTGAATCAGATTTTGACTATCATAATCATCATAGAAGTATTAACTTGATTAACTCAGAGATGCTTTATGTTTCATTCTACCCCGAATGAATTGGAGTACACGAGAAATAGAAATAAATAATATAGTTATGAAATCTAAAAGGACCGACGTGGAAGCCAAGCAAACGTAACCACTAAATGAGATACTTAACGTTCTAAGAACTTAAGAAATTTGTACGAACACATGAACTTGAACATGAGTTAATAAAAATAATATATACAGACGAACAAGTACATACGAGATGAAGTTCTTGCAGAACATCGCGGAATAAAGATGACATTAATGTTATTATTCACAATGAAAAAATATGATGATAACAATAGTAGCATAGAAGACAGTAAAATAATAATAAGTCCAATAATAAAACGCAAAGTAACTGATCTCCACAGTCGAATTCAATGAAACCCTCAAAATCATGCAAATAATAAATGTTGCTAAAATGACAATAACATTAGCAAATAATGTTTGCAGCAATTTTACATGACTCATACAGTAATCTCTCTACGACTAAATCTAGCCTGGTTTTTGTGCCAGTACTACATACACGAGAGCAAGTTAAGGCAATAGTATGAACTTCAATGCTATTTACAAAATACAAATGCTTGACATGTCACAATGATTATATCGTTGATGTAAAACACATAGTGCAGTTCACAAGTTCAGGCTTTGGTTGCAGTGTTTTTTATTTTAAGATTATGCAACACATCATCATTGTATTACAGCGTCAGAGTAAAAATCCTAAAAACGTGAAGTAATGAAACATTTCTTCAAGAGCGGGTTGATTTAAAAATAAATGCAGCATTGATAAAGATGTACCGACAAAAAATGAATCTATGAATCTACGTGATTGTCCCCATTTAGTTGATGACTTATCCTTTCTTGATGTTGAAAGATAGATAATTTACAAGAGGGGAAAAGAGTCAAATGCAGCGAAGAAGCCCGACCCCACTACAAAGGGGTTCAACTATTGTTGTTTGCGTAGAGCATAGATCGAAGTTTAGCTGTTTCTTCTTTGAGGGCCGAGACTTCGATTTTGAGGCGAATGTTTTCTTGTTCCAGCAGGGCGGCCCTGATGGCGATTTGGTCCTCCTTCGCCCTACGTGCATCTCGAGATCGCTTGGCAGCCTCGTTGTTTTTTCTCCTCCTTTCCCAATAAGCAATGTCTTTCAGCGTGTCAGGGAGTGACATACGCTTTTTCTTGTTTTTCGGTGGGTTGGTGGCGGACTGGGCGGCTTCGACGGCTCGCTTCTGGATGAAACTTAGTGAGTCCATGTTACTTGCTTTCCCAGACAGAGAGGGAATTTTGAGAACTTCCCCGGCAAGCAGTGCAGAGTCTTCCCCGCCGCTGCTGCTGAAATTCTCGGCGGTGTTTCCTTCCACATCTGAGCTGGCGCCCGTGGACGATTCCTCCGAGGCATGCCTCTCCCGAAGGATCTTGTCTGCTTCTGTAGCAAGCGTCATTAGATGAGCATCAGTCGTCGACGAGGTAGTCTTTGCACCCACTGTTGTGGTGGTAGTAGAAGAGGTAGATGATGTGCCCGATGATGTCGAACCAGCGCCCGTCGAAGCAATCGACGACGTAGCCGAGGTAGTAGAAGATGGTGATGTACCCGGTATCATTGGTACGCCTGACACTAAGGGCAGGGAGGCAAAGGCAAGGGGCACTGCTCCCGGCACGGCTGTCAGAGCCACGGGAACGGAATAAGTAGCAAGTGAAGAAGTTCCCTGTGTTGTTAATCCAGAGAGAAGATCACGATTTGCAGAATAAAGTTTAAATGGCCGGGCTGATTTGCCTTTGGATGTTTGGGGGAAGAGCGGCAGACCCGTGACTGGGCTGAGTGGCTGTCCGTTAGAATCTACGAGTATCTGCTCTCCAGCATTACCCACACCCGGCGAGGCCTGCTTGCTTGAATGACTTCCTCGCTTGCTCGCGCTTACACTGTTGTCGTCTGCTTCTGTTTGCTGGTCTGTTTCACATTCATCGCTTGGGGGCGCATTATCCTGCGACTGCTCCTCCTCCTCCTCCCCTATGCTGTTGATGTTTTCCGAGTTTGTTCCCTCTTCCATAATCCCCACTTCTTCATTTTCCGATCGCTCGCCAATGCTTTCCCCAGCAGCAGACAACCCAATCTCCTCATCGGGCGGCTCCATTTTGATTTTCTTCATGCTCAGGTCGAGGGTACCCTCACTGCTGAGTCTCTCGTCCAAGTCTTCCTCACCATGATAGACGGCGTAGCTGGGTACTCGCTCGATCTTGGTGGTATGAGCACATTTCCTCCTGGACGGCATGCTGATGATGATGCTGGCAGGAGTTGTTGTCTGGCGACCAGGGTTAGATCAAGTGAATGACCGTCAAACTCACGCCCTGCCCAGGCCCAGCAATCCACCCCCAGTGGAAGTGTCCTCGTGGTGTCCCTGTACAACAAGGAGAGAAAAAAACGTTTGGTCAGGTAATGGCGTTAGTCGAGAATCCAGGCTGCACACTTGAACGGATTTTTGTTTCACCTACCAGCGTTTTCTAACAAATAGTACACAGACTGTTGGTTTACGCATCTACAAATGTACAATGCAAAAATTATTACAGTCGAATGATGAATTATAAAGATTACATCATACTCGTCCCGCGGAAAAAAAAAACCCACACACAAAAACCCAGCTGGTCCTTTTAGCTGGTCCTTTTACTTAGCTTAGGCCATACGGTATGTACATGTACATACATTTTGGAACCTCCTTTTTCCTCGTAATAATAGAATTTTAATTTTAGATCTACTCTACTGTAGAGTAGATCTAGAAATGAAATTCTCTTATGGGGAAGATTATTTAACACGATAAAAACTACTTTCGAAAAATAAACTCAAGGGCAATTTCAAAGGCCTATTGTACTGCCCATAGAAATCAGGTTCGGATTACATAATACACCATTATAATGTTCCCACATTTCTAAAGGTGATAGACAGGGCTATTGAAATTGTCTTGAGTTTATTTTTCGAAAGTAGTTTTTATTTATTTATTTTTTTTTTTTTTTATAGATATATATTTACCCTTCCACAGGGCTCCTTTATTATTTATAAACATTCATTTCACAAAAAATTCGATACATGCACTATTCCATGACATTGTCAAATAATTATTCAAACATTAGAACATAACGAAATAATCTCGGTCACATAACGAAATAATCTCGGTCACATTGTGACATAAGATAGGACATAGAAAATATAATTTGTATTCTGCATATGTAGCAATCAAACAAACAAAATTTAAACAAAAACATTCAGAAACATTTGGTAAAATGAAACCATTTTTTCATAAAATTCTTTTCTTTAAGACTTGTTTTTGCTATATAACTTTCCATATCATAATAAGATTTAACAGCTAACATAACTTTTTCAAACAGTGGTATGTGGTTTTTGCATTTAGATGAATAAATTTCTTTTCTTACAATAATTAAAATACAGTTAAAAGCGTTGTTATGACATCCATTAAAGCCGAACAATTTATTCTGATTTGTGAGTTTTACCTTCATATTAGTCTTACGAAACAACCATTCCTCAAGTTTTGACCATATTACATTTGAATGTGGACAGTAACAAAAAATATGAGTAATTGTCTCTTCACTGCTGTTACAAAATGTACATTTCTTATCAGTAACTAATTGGAATTTTAACAATGAATCCTTCATGTAAAGTATTCTGTTTAAAATCTTAAACTGAAACCACCTCATATTTATATCAATAGTTGATTGAAAGGGAGTCAAACAATATGAATACCATGCTTTATCTTCGAGTTCTAAATCCTGTTTCCATTTTGTAAGGCTGTTACATTCTTTCACATTATGTTTTAAAAACGACTGGTAAATATGTGAACATCCTTTTTTCATTTTCAATATAAGAAGTAATGCTTCAGGTATAATACATGTAGGTTCCATCAATTTTGGTATAACACTCTTTTTAAAACCAGACCGAATAGCACTGCACAACCCATAGTATTGAAGGAAATTTACTTGTATATTGAATTTATGTTGAAGTTCAAAATACGATAGAAATGTACCATCTGTTTTCAAAATATCATTGATAAAACGTATTCCTTTCACACTCCAAGATTCAAAATATATTGAATTATTATTCACTTTTATCCTGTGATTATTCCAGAGAGATTGACATGCAATAGTATCTACAGTGAGTTCAACCAAATCTGAAAAAGCGAAAAGCACCTCTTTCCAAAATGGATTAAGCGTGACAGTGGCTAATTGTTTGTAATGTTCGGACCCCCTGTATAATTGGGGAGAATATGATGGAGGAAAAAACGAGAGAAACATATGATAAGTAAAGTTGTCATCAGATGAGTCATTAATAAATCTTCTGACCCATGATATCTTAAGAGATTTCATATGTATAAAAATATCCGTCATTTTAACTCCACCATCCTTATATAACTGACACATTTGTTTTCTTATTTTGTCAGGTTTATTACCCCATATAAACGAGTAAAAACATCGATTTACCTCTTTAATAATTTGTGGATTTGGTTCTGGAAATGATAGAAACAAGTAGTTTAATTTGGGTATAAATAACGATTTAATTATGGTTACTCGTCCTAAGGGAGTCAATGATCTTTTCAACCATGAGGTCATTTGATTTTTAATTTCTTTTATCTTTTCACAATAATTATGTTCAACCATCTGTGATAAATGTACTGAAAAGTCTATACCTAGGTACCTAAAATAACCTTCAGATATCCAGTTCAATTTGTATTCATGTAAAATTTCTGTTTTAAGAGACCTGTTCTTCCCTATCCATATAACGTGCGTTTTTGTTATGTTGATTTTAAGATTGGACATATTTTTTAAGTCATTAAGTATTTCGAGGGCACACTGTAAATCTTGCCTGGTACCATTGAGTGTCAAAAGGGTATCATCTGCATATTGCAACAGTTTGAGTGTTTTCCCATTCATATGCAATCCAACTAAAGAATTTGAGTGACGCATTAGGATACCAAGTATTTCACTCACTAACAAAAACAGGTAAGGAGACAAAGGATCTCCCTGGCGACACCCTCGTCCTATTAAAAATCTATCTGTACAATGTCCGTTAACTAAGACACACGAGGAAGCGTTTTCATAAAACAATTTAATCCATTTCTGTAAAGATGAGCCAAATTGAAAGAAATCCAAAACTTTATAGAGGAATTTGTGCGACACAGAGTCGAATGCCTTTTCGAAGTCAATAACCAGTAGCATGCCTGCTATATCATTTATTTCAGTGTAAAGCAATGTGTCATATAATAAACGTATATTTTCCCCTATGAAACGACCCTTTATAAATCCCTTTTGATTTTCATGTATCAAGTAAGACAAAACACCTTTTAGTCTATTAGCTATACAACCGGATGCCAGTTTATAAATAACGTTTAGCAAGGAAATAGGGCGCCAGTTTTTAAGAAAATCTCTAGACTTGTTCCCTTTCGGAATCAAAGTTATAATCCCCAATTTTTGCGATTGTGATAAATGTCCTGTAAAAAAAGCATGGTTCAAAGACTTTACTATAAAATGTTTTATATCTTCCCAAAAGAAACGATAGAATTCTGCCGTAAAGCTATCTTGCCCCGGGGATTTATTGTTTTTCATATGTTTTAACATAGCATAAACTTCATCGATACTTAATGGACCTTCAAGCAATAAAGACATTTTTTATGACAATTTGGGAATGTCAGAATAATTCAATAAAATTTCTAAATTTGTTTCTTCTACTTCTTTTTCTGCATAAAGGTTCGAATAAAAATTAAACACCTCTTTAAGTAATGCACTTTGTTCACTAATGGTATCACCATTTTCAGTAGATAATTCACGTATTTCTTTATTAACTTTGTTTTGTTTTTCCAAATTCAAAAAGAATTTTGAGGGTTTTTCCCCAAACTCCATCCACTTTATACGAGATCTCATGGCGATTCCTTCATTCTGTTTTGAGCGGAAGGTTTCAAGTTCTAATTTCATTTCTTTAATTTCCTTTAATAAAGCAGTCTTATCATCGTTTATTACCAATTTTCTTTCTAACTCTTCAATGTTCTTTTCTAAATATTTTTGCCTATTTACACCTTGTTTCTTTAAAAAGGAAGCATACGATATAGCTTCTCCCCTTATAACCATCATTAAAGTTTCGAAAAATAATTGATCATTTATAGTAAATTCACAGTCACCAACTATACAATCGTTTTCATCAAAATCTACCGTGTCTTTTGCGTAAAACAAAATAGTCTCTTTTATTGTTTTCTTAATTTGTAAAACAAAACCCTCGTTTTTTAACAAAGAATTATTGAATTTCCAGTAACCGGGACCTCGCTTTAGTTGATTTAAGCTCAGACTTAGACTAATTAAGGAGTGGTCCGTTCGATAACCCGGAAAAATATCAACCGTGTGAACTAAAGAAAGAAGTTCTGAAGATATCAAAAAGAAGTCTAATCTGCTTTGTTTAAAAGGGTTTGGTTGTCGCCATGTATAGGATCTTTTAGTTGGACATTTAATTCTCCATGGATCGCATAAATCTAATGCACTCTTCATTTCCTTAACTTGTTGTTTTGCTCGAGGATTATTAACATGGAGGTAGTTACATGTATCGAGAGTTGAATCTTGTACTAAATTCCAATCCCCACAAATAATGGTATGTGGATTTTCATATTCTGTTATAATTTTTTGAAGATCAGCAAAAAATGTTGGATTGTCTGTATTTGGCCCATATAACGATGCTAATGTTATGTTATATTCGTAAAGTGTCAAGTCTAAAACCACAAAGTTTCCTACATTGTCTATTTTCAGCCTATTTATATTTACTGGGACCGTATCTTTAAAAAGAATAGCTACTCCCCTTGAGTTGGACGTATTACAAGAGAAAAAACATTTGCCTCCCCACCCTACGTATTTCGTTTTCTATATCTGGTACAAAATGAGTATCCTGAATACAACACACGTCACATTGTTTTGACTTTAAATATAACAAAATATCCTGCCTTTTCCGACTATCACCTAGGCCACGACAATTCATGGAAATAAACGTAACGTCATCGTGCATCATACATGAGTTGGTTAAGAAAAAGAAACAAGGAACTACCTGTGGAAGTATTAACTTTTTGTATACGAACAACAAGAACAAAAACAAAGACACCAACAGCGACAAGACAAATACAATACAACAAAAAGAAGGACTCGCACTGCGAGCCCTTGGAACAACACACAACAAAAAGTCGAATGACTATCCTCCATAGGGTATCCTACAAAATCCATTTCATACCAAGAACCTTGTCCATCTTACAAAAACAGCGTATACCCCTTCACACCCTCTCTCCATTAAAACGGAATATTCGACATATGTTTAGCACAAAACCTCGTGTAAATTAACATCAGTTTCCATATCAATATAAAAAAAACAACAAAAAACAAAAACAAAACAAAAACAAAAACAAAAACAAAACAAAAACAAAAAAAAGTAGTTTTTATCGTGTTATTTATATTCAGTATGAGGAAGATTATACTCCTAGTGTAGAGTCTCTACACTATAGTAGTATAATCTTCCCCAGAATTGCACAGCATTCAGTTACAACTGTATGTCGCTATTTTAAGAATGAAGGATATAATTGAAACTGATGTCTTCAGGAATAACCTTGATAGGCCAATGGCCTTTGTTTTTCCCCCACATTATGATTTCAATTGAAGATGTTTCATTTTAATGTTTTATTATTGTATATATGCATATAAATTGTACTTGTGTTTTTTAATCAGATGTGGAAATAAACTTGAACTTGAACATGAATTCATGCAAAGTTATTAAAACATCAAAATATTAAATTAATAATTTCGTTTAGTGCCCCACAAGGTTTCACTATAGCCTATACTCGGTAACACATAAGCATAAAGAGCACCTTTTCTGTGCAAAGAGACAATCTTCATAGTTCATTAATTACTCCGTCATTCGTGTATTTTTTTTAAAAACTCAAGACAAGATATACAGACACATATCATATCACAATTTTGTGTGAAATAATGAAGCAAAGTGTTTATAACATACAAATGGTGGGATAATTACTATGTCCAACACTTGCTGAATTTGCCGTTTTATTAACTTCAAAGGGAGATAGATCAGGGTAAAAAAAAAAACCCAAAACAAACAACAATAGCAAACCGTATGGATGCCGCTGCAGGTCAATAAATACATGTACACTTGTTATCATGTATAAATATATTCGAAGTTTCGTACAACAAATGTTATTATCACCGTTTATTTCATTTAATGATAACTGAAATAGTACAATACAATATGGGGAAAGAAGAACTTGTTTTATCAACTCATCTCATATTCAGAACTCCATTTTTACATTCAGCTATTAAAAATTCAAATGAAATCAATTTCAACACGAGTTTAATTTGTTAATGCTTGGATATGGGTTCCACATTTAAAGAATAAATCACAGGTATGAGGAGCATTCTCCACATAAAGTATCAGTCATATAATTATAGCGAAACTCAACGAGTTCTAATATCAGGGGCCTGTAACATAAAGAGATACAATCAATAGTAACTCTTCAGTACATGGTTTGCCATAGACTTACAATTGATATCAATCGTAAGATTGATTTATCTCTTTATGTTACAGGCCCTCTATGCGAGTTATCCATAGCGCCCTCTATGCATTGGCATACTTTAGTGACCCCCCGAGCACGGAGTGGAGTATTTATCATCGGAATCAAACAAATATCCAGAGCCTTGCTAGCAAACATGGCAATATGGAAATCGTGCTCAACTGCCCGTAGAAATTATGACTTGAGTTAACTTATTCTTTTACTTTATGGTTTATCATAAGAGAGAGAGAGAGAGAGAGGGGGGGGGGGGGAGGGAGAGAGAGAGAGAGAGGGGGGGGGGGAGGGAGAGGGAGAGGGAGAGAGAGAACAATACATTCCATCAATATTTCTACATAATAATTATGTACATTATAATAGGCTTTCCCTGCACAAGTAATAAAAATGAAACAACTTCAGACTCAAATAAAAGATATGATTTTGATTTATGACCTCCTAATGTGACCACTGGTTCTAAAAATATGCATGATATTATGAATACAATGTTAATAGCCTGTATGATAACCTGTAGATAAGACGACCAATATATAAAACAGATCCTTGATTACAGCCCTTCTCGGAAGTATTTTGTTGATCAAGAAGAGAAAATTCTTAGGAATTGTATTTACCGGTAGTTGTTACATCTGAAAGGTGTAATATATTAAAGAGAATGTTGAGTTTTCGTAAAGATGAAAAAAATGAATTGTGAGCTTTCCATTCTTTTTATGTCAGTTTGGGAGAATATTATAGAAAAAATGCCTCCCGAAAGGTTTACCCTTATTATTTGAAATAAGACAAGAAAATGCTGAATAGTTTGGACCAAACTGTCATGTCACATGCATGATTGCGTGTGTGTGGGTGTGTGTGTGTGTGTGTTTGTGTGTGTGTAGTCCCGAATACATATTTCTGTGTGCAGTGCATGTGACTTTTGACAGCAAGATGATACAATTTTTTTTTTATCAATTTGATGATTCCTAATCCTCACAGTATACCCAAATTTTTATTCCCAGTTGCTTCTAGACACAATATAAACGCTTGACCAGAACTCGACTTTATCTTTGAGCAGAATAGTCCACGCAGTAGGCCACTGTGCATTTTCTACTTTTATTTTTTTACTTGTGTATGAACAAATATAAATTTGGTGGAGGAAAGCGAAGACACAGCCACAGTTTCCCTAGTAAATTAACTTATAAATATTAAACCAACCAAAAAGAAAGAAAAGAGAGAGAGAGAGAGAGAGAGAGAGAGAGAGAGAAAAAGAAAATTTTTAGAAATAAATAAATGAATTAGATAAAATGAGCATGGAACACGAAACAATGTGCTTTTCCTGACTTTTTAGCTTCTGCCTTTAATTATATAATAGAGGCCTGTAGATGATTAAAATATTAATTCAAGTCAGATTTGATAATGCAAAAAAAAAAAAAATAATAATTAGGATAGAATGTTTGACTGATAATCATATTTTACTATTGCTATCATTTGGAAGATATCCTGAATTACAATTTATTTAACGTGTTAGAAAAAATAGAAAGGTCACTCTCTAGATGTAGACGTTTGTTTCACCAGATGTGTCTCCACTGACCGCTTCCCATCATTCACAAGACATAACAGACAATTATTTCTGTCTACAAAAACAACTTAAACTCTTTGTATTTTTAGAACGCCGATTAAAACATGCTATAATTTGTTACTTACAAACTGAGCATTTTCAGTCACCGAGAAGGTGTGAATATATAAGACTACAAGATGATTTGTATCAAATAATTTGTATAAAATTATGCTACCAGAAAAGGGCTAGATAAAAGATAAAGCCCTTATTTCAGCTACAGTCTTCCAATTACCTAGCCCTCTTTCTATCTATATAGACAAAAACTTGGGAAATGGGCCCCACACAAGAGTTTTCATTCATGTGTAATACTTACTTCAAAACAAAATATCTAAACTATCCATTTATTTTAGCTTTCGTGACTGTATAATGACTGGGTAGTGAGTACAATACAACGCCATTTGCCTCTCCAGTGATTATCATATAGGATTGATCCCATGGGCAACGGCCAACGGGTCATGTTAACAAAAGGTGTCCTTCCTTGTTATCAAACGAAGCAAGAAAAGTGTCATGACCTCACAATGGATGACCTGAAAATCTATAGTAATTAAATACCAAGTGTAGACAGACAGCAGACTTGTTCTACTATAGTACAAAAAATACAATGTGTCACCTTGCCATGAATTTCATTAAGAGAGAAGAAAACTTGCAGCCCCCCCCCCCAAAAAAAAAAAATAGAAAGAAAAAAAATAAAGAAAGAAAAAGGAGTGAGAATGTGATGATTTTCATTACATAAAATAACATATAGTTGTAGATTCATTCTCATAAAACACGGTAGTGACGATAGTCACACTCAATTTGTAACATCTGCCTAAGGAATTGATGACTGTGCAATGTATACTTAGTATACCGTTGACAATACATAACGACTCTGTCACATTAAATTGTACGATGTAACACATAATATACCTGGGCGTCTCTTTGTAACCCTTTTAATTTCGTCTTTCGTCGGCAATTATTGATTTTAAATATAAAGTGATATTAAATTTGTAAACAAACTAATCTTTTCACAACATATACAGTATATTACTTTTGATTACTTCATTCTAACGTGAATCATGCATAACGTGATTGACGTCCCTCGCTTGGTTAATATTTTAGACCTACATTTCAAAGAAAAAACTAACCTACACCCTAGTGCATATATTATAGGATTATGCACAAGTCAGTAAACATGATGAAGATGGTATTGGATTATGATGCGCGGTCGGTCATTCATGCAGAATCATAAATTAACCATGCAGGTATATTATACCCGACCAACGGAACATCCTCATCAATTTATATGCCCTCCTTTTCAGTATAATCTTGACTCCAACAAAAATAAAATGCTTTATTATTGTTATTAATTTTTTTCACCTACTACTGTTCATCCAATATTGTAATCTGCCCAACACTTCTCTTTATTTTCGTTCAGACGTGCCACAAAAGATGATTCAAAACTGATAGATGTAACATAAAAATACGAGACATTTAATTATTTAACTTCCTTTTTATTTTGGTTGAAAGTAACATGCTTCGTAGAGAAGAAGAAAAAAAAACCCACCATAACAATTAACAAGACCCAATAAAAATCAAGTCATTTTTTTCTGAAGTAAAAAATTATGACTGACAGTAGTTCTGCAATTGTACTTTTAGTGTGTCCTAATGATATTTGTTTTCTTTATAGCATAAACAGATAGACATTGGTGTTTGTTGTAACCTAACTAATTGATAATAATTGAGGTAGGCCTATAATCCTTGCATATGGTCAGTGACACTTTAAGACTACACTGTAAACCTCCATGTATCTTTTTCAACAAAAATGAAAAATAAAAAAATAAGTAAAATAAAGGGGAGGGGAAAATAGATAACACTATTAAGTAAAATAAAGGAGAGGGTAAAATAGATAATACTAGTATTTCTAGACTATTTTAAAACCAACCATGTATTTTACTTGGGTTGCTGCAACTATCTCAATAATAATATTTAAAAATGTTGTCTTGTAGTATAGATTGGGGCACTGGTCACACAGTTTAAAGATTATAAGAATTAAGTTTTTACGAGTTTCAAGATGAATTTACTTATAAATTGTAAATCATGTAAATAGGCTCATCAAACTGCAACTGTCAGGGCGAGTCTTCTACCGCTATGTTTCGATGTAAAAAGTTTTTAAGTCGGTTGAGCAGATTATTCTTTAGTTCAAATCTCCTTGACATTCTCGATATCATTAACCAGATTGATGGCCAAATTCCACGCAAAATATACATTTTCTTTTAATTGCAAGAGTCCTTCCTGGTAATGACATAGAATTTCATAATTTCCAGTCTTGTCAACACAATGACATCACTGTGAACTTCCCCGCCAAAAAAGAGGGTGATAATATTTTTGCAACAAAGAGATGAAAACGACTCGAGAACCCGTCTCCCAACAAAATGGACGAATGGCGAGTGAGTAATTCACTGCACATTATGTATGCAAATGAGGCAGCTATATGGCTGGTCGATCGACGCCGTAATATACACGCGAGTACACGAGTGCACGTCACCGCGCCAGTGTATGGCTGCAGCGAATCGCCAATAACGGTACCGTCGTATTACACAATGTTACGTAACCCATAATAACGTCCCTTGACCACTTGACCACCAATAAGATGGAAGCAAAGTCACTTGCAGATAAGTTCGAGCGGGAAATTTGTTTCGGGTGGCTAAGGTTTGGCATGGAGAAAGGGCTAAAATCGACACACCCTTACGTAACTATATGGGTTAAAATATGATTCCTGTGTGTGGGTATATATACCTACATGTACATGCACAATCATACACACAAAATCTGTTGTGTGTGAATATGATTTCTTACCTCGCGCCGAACAAAGTCTCCCAAACCCGCCAAAGTGATCGGCGATGATTATTCGCGAATCCCTCTCAAATATGTATTTATTGCGAGGCAAGATGCTGGAAAAATAGATAATTCCGCAGATAATATCCTTTGGATTGAAGAAAAACGACAGCTATCGGTAATCGTTGTTTGACACTCTTTGTAGTGAAGATTGCCTGGTACAGCGTGCGAGCTGTTTAGCCCTTGACACCGTCTGAACAACGAATCTTTTTCCTATTCGATGACCTGAACGTGAACTAGGCTGTATACAAGGACTACGTTGTGGGCCTTGAGCTTGACGCGTAGCCAATCGCGACCATCGTAAAATGTGGTCGGGACTGGCTGCCGTATGTAAGGAGTGAAATCATTGGGCATACCAGAGTGATTGCGTAATGTATTTCAGGACAACGATCTGGGGTGACCTAAGGACACGGAGCGTCTCGACTGTGGGAGCCAGCGAGCTTGGCTTGTGTTCTGTAATCATACGTAATACATAGGCAGACAGACTGGGCATATTATGCTAGTGTGCATATATATATACGTGTACAGCTAATGGTAGTATTTCTTCAGTGTACATGGCCCATATCCTTATTCTCCTAGCTTGAGTTTCGCTCATTTCGTGGGCCGGTTGGACTAGGTTACATTAGTCAATAATGATTCAAAATGATAATAATAGGCATAATAATATAGTCATAGCATTATGCAATAATTTGCACTTTTAGATCACTGCCTACATCATACATATGTAATTCACAGTCTCACGTATATTTTTAGGCAATATCTAATAATATATTCATGATATAGCCTAATATCTAATGATGAATAAAGTGGAACCATAATAGCCCGCCGCTTAATGACTTTTATCTAATGCAAAGCTTCATTTAAATTACGGTCCAGCGAGAAAGGCGCCTATTAGGCCTACTAGGCAAGCAGTGTTTCTATGTTGCTACATGCATTTGAAATTGAATGAAAATAACTGGATGAATTATTGTAGATTATGATCCTTTCTTTGGATCCCTTTATTTGAGTTTCATTTAAGGAAAATCCACCCTGGTATTAAGTAGATTTTAATAAAAGCAGAAAAAAGTGAGAGAAAAATATTAGTAAATACATAGTTTGAGAAAAATCCGATAAGAAATAAGAAAGTTATGAATTTAAAGTTTTTATCAATCAAACACAAATTGACAACTGACGTGATGTATCTTGCGAGCTCCTCTCCCATCAGAAAATTTCATAAGTTATCATTTTCTTATTTCATACAGGTTTCGTGTAAAAGCATATGAATAGTGATTATCTAAGGTGGATGTATGACTGAATATTTTCTTAAGAGAAAATGGATGAAAGATTTTTTGGATACAGGGCAATGGGAAAGGAGTTCGCATGATACGTCACGGAGTTACCAATTTGTGTTCAATTAATAACAACTTCCAAAATTCATAACTTTCTTATCGTATTTTGCTCAAACCTTCACTCAGGGGCGGATCCAGGATTTCGTATAAGGGGGGGGGGGCACAGAAATGCAGGATTGTCAACTTTGGGAAACTGCTTGGAGGGAGACCCATATTTTTTTGGTCTCGCCAGCCCTCCAAAAGTCGCTCAGTGGGGGGGGGGGGGGGGGTTATGGGGTTCAGTTCCCCTCCATAATTCTCTGACAAGCAAAACAAAACAAACAAAAAAAGGTTTTCTGGTCGAAAAGGGGGGGGGCACAATCGCAAATAGGGGGGCACAATGCATTGTTTTCCCTCAAAAGGGGGGGGGGGCACGGGCCGGGATGCCCCCCCCCTTAATCCGCCACTGCCTTCACTGATCTGTTTTATTTTTCTGCTCCTTTTAAAACCAACTTATAATGAGGGTGGACTTCACTATGATGACTGATTTCATTCTGTATGATTTGCCATGTCGACATGTCGGATACTACGTAATGTAAAATTGACTTTGAGTCCGAGGTCCTATACTCGTTCTACACTGATTAGTGAAAGAATGTGAGTGAACTAAATAACTGGCCAACAATGCTGTTTCATATTGAAAATCTCAGCCTGACAGTTACGAGAATATGAGAGTATATTGCAGGCAGACAATTTATGAATGGAAACCGATATTTTTTGCAACTACTGTAGACTTATAGATAAAAGAGTTGAGAAAAAAAATAATTAGAACTACAATTAAGAATTATACTCACGAAGAGCAGCAATCGAAAGCTTTACTATCCAGTATGCAAGCAAAATAAATAGTAATTTTACAAAATATTGTTAAGTGGTTATCCATTTGAAAGTGTGACCATGGAGATAGGTTATGACTTGTATATGATTGCGAAAAGGCACAGAAGTAGTGGGGGCTGGAATTTTGAAATTATATGTATACCAATATCATGGCAGCCGTCCGTTTTTCGGGCAACCGTCATGCACCATTCAGGCAACGAGGTGATCTGATTGTGGGTTTTATATATTATCTTGTATAATTTCATTTGGATGACAAAATTACATTTCAGTTATTATTATAACCGTGTGGAAAATATGCGGGCAAGAGACATCAGTTGACAGTTCCTCAGCACGCCCCACCCCCCTACCCCCCCCCCCCTCCCCTGCCCCCACCCTACGAAATTGTGCCCATACGCCTGAGGCGGTTAAAGCAGGCTTTTCCGAGAAAATGGTGTACCGTATAGCAATTTTTGGACTGAAATTATTTTGTTTACTCTTTTATTCTGGGCTGCGATCGGGGGCAGGTATACGATGTAACAGTGCATTACGTAATTATACACACGACATTGCCTTTGCTTCGCAACTTGATTGGACTCAGCAGTGAATGAAAGTGTCATTTGGAATGACACAATGTAAAATGTGGAGAACGTTTATCCACCACCAGCATCATGGCGTACTGCTGGGGGCTTGGGAGACTGCAGCCCCCCCCCCCCAAAAAAAAGGAAAGAAAGAAAAAAAAAAATTACCTACCGGATATAATTATGACAAAATGACATTTTCATTTAAAAAAGGTCGAATTCAGAAATTGGGCCCCGTATGCATATGCTCAGCCCCCTGAAACATGTCAAATATTTTTCTTCATTACGCCACTGACCAGCATGACCAGTTTATTAATTCAATTCTACCACAGAACAGGTAGCGGGCTTCTTAGGGGGGGGGGTAGAATTTGTTCAGCTCCGAGGAACTATCCATTCCTCCGAATGTGATTCCGGACAAAAAAAAGCCAAATATTTTTTCAAGGAAATACTAGGGGCACATCCGTGCCCACCCCCTGCCCTGGATACGCCTTTGAGAACTTTCACATGTCCCGAATATTTTGTCTGTGCCGCTTTGTAAGTTATAGTCTATACAATGCAGATATTATTATAATTAGGTCAGCTTGGGGTCAAACCGAAGTTTCAAATGACATGCTTGACACATTTGTGGTATAGGGTTCCATGCTTGATAAACTATCCTGTAGTCGAGAACCAGGAATCAAAAGTAGTTCAGGGAAGTAGATCACAATAATTATATTCAACAAAAAATAGCAATCACTTCATTTTCATTAGTGCGCAAGTTCTCTGTTGCCCATGTCAAGAGAGCAAAGAAAAACACGAAGTGATATGCAATATCTGGCAATATTTTTATCATTATTATTATACTACTTATCATTATTATCATCATCATTATTATTATCTTCATTTTATTTATAATAATAATAATAATAATAATAATAACAATAATATAATAATAATAATAATAATGTTAACAATAATAATAATTATCATTATTTTATTTATTAATATTATCATCATAATTATTAATATTTTACTATTCTTATCATTATTATTATCATTCATATTATCATTATTATTATAACTATTAATATTATTATATCATTATTATCATAATTATCATCATCATCCGCATGCATATTTTACTATTCTTATCATTATTATTATCATTCATATTATCATTATTATTATAACTATTATTATTATATCATTATTATCATAATTATCATCATCATCCGCATGCATCATCATAATTGTCATCATCATTAATAAACTTTTGTTCAACTTTACAAAAAAGTTAGAAACTTGAAAAGGGTAAGATGAGTGCTATAAACTTATATGATACCTTCAGCTTCATGTCAGCGTTTTTATTATTAATTTCTGGTAATTTTTTTATTGCCGCATGCGGGCAGCTTTTCCTTCTCACTCATGCTGTGGTGAAACCAAATATACGCTGTTTTGAATGGGAAGGGCGCTTGGGCGTGCGGGCAGGCTTTCTATCATAAAGTGGTTGTTTTTCGCCATCGCATTGCTCTTGACAGAATCTGATACGGGTCAATCTGGTAGCTGGAGATACAAAACAAGAACAAAAAATATCGTTGAGGTCAGGGTCATTACACGAGGACGACGGGTATGGAAAAAAAAACCGCATTATAAATACCCGACCCACATTCACGACCTCTCTCTTCTGCTCTCAAGGGTCTCGTTCTCTTTCTTTCTCTCTCTCCCTCTCTCTCTCTCTCTCTCTCTCTGTCTCTCTGTCTCTGTCTCTCTCTCTCTCTCTCTCTCTCTCTCATACAGAGCTCCGTGACTAGTCTAATTTCCAAACTTTGTTCGCCCAAAAGAAAGAGAAAGAGAAAGACAGAAAACAGATTATTACTCTACATTCAGTGGTATACGCGTAGAAAAAATGTCGGGGGAAAAGGGTAAACTTTGTAATGAAAATAATTATGTGGTCAGTGGCATTTACAGAATTCGGTGAACATATAAGGGAGGGTGGGTGGGAGGGATGGAATACTTTGCACTTTTGCAGGCTCATATGCAGTCAAATGTATCGACTTTTTTTTGGGGGGGGGGGGGTACGTCCCTAGTGGCAACATGATTATACACTGATCACATCAACGTTCGCATGATGTTGTTTTGTGGTTTTTTTTTTTTTTCCTTCTTAAAATCCCCCACGCAAAGCTTCCATGTGGAGTACAACTTTGAGTTCAAGGATTTGAGAATTTTATTCTTAGAACAAAATCAAATAAAAGCACGGCAGAGGTATATGGTAGAATTATTATGTACATAATCTTTATGGTATAACGCCAAGGGGCGGGGTGAAGGGAAATTACCCCTCCCGCCCCCACCCCCTAAAGAATAAAACAATGAAAACAGCTTTTGGGGGCAATTCGCTTGTCCTCCAGCGCCCCCCCCCCCAAGTTGTACGAGTATGCATATAGTCATTCAATGCTTTTCAAGCCCTGTCGAGAAGATCGAGAAGATCGACTCCTTACGACTTGAAAGGGCTCATTGATACTACTTTTGGATATATGACATTCAATATCTGAGTTATTATGAAATAAGAATTGAGAATGATCCAATAAATATGCTGGTATTTCGATCAATGAATTGAATTTGACTGTGAATGTTAATGATAAGGAGCGTAAATTGTGAGAGGAGGAGAGTCCCCTCCCCCCCCCCCCCCCCACCCCCAAAAATATAAATGAATAAAAATAAATAAAATAAAATAAAAATAAACGGGGGCAAAGATTTTTTTTTTTTTTTTTTTTTAAATATGTGACGGATGACCAGGAGCCTTCAGCATAAAAAATACAAATACAAAAAATAAGAAATAAAAATAAGTGACCCGTGTATCTGCACATTTTATAGGTTTCATCCGTGTCAAGGGGATACTGTAGTGTTCATCCGCTTTCGACACACTCTTTTGTGTATTACGTAATAACGCAGCGCCATAAAGCTTTACCTTGCCCTGCCTCACCTCTAGTCTAGTTCTGGACGTCTGTAGTTCTTTTGTCAGTAAAACCCTGTGTGCGTGCACCCAACGTAGAAACAGGGAGGTGGAAGAGAGACGGTGCGAAGTCCTATGATTCACTCGCCTCCCTGGTTCTACGTTGGGTGCACGCACACAGGGTTTTACGGGCAAAATAATTACAAACGTCCAGAACTAGACTACTTCAACTCGTGAAAAGTGCAATGTTCTGTTCATTTCTTTACCACCACGGTCACGGAATTTCCCTCACTCCCATTCTGTATCCTCCATTAAAGAATTTCACTTTTGTAAAATTCATGACCACCTTCTCTTGCATCTTATACACTGATCAAGGCCCAGTGGCGGATTTAGGGGGGGGGGCACATCAGGCCCGTGCCCCCTCCCTTTGGAAGAAAAGTATGCATTGTGCCTTCCCTTTTTGTGTGATTGTGCCCCCCCCCCCTTTTAGAACCCAAAACCTTTTTTTTTTTTTTTTGCATGTCAGAGATTTATGGAGTTGAAGTCGACCCATTTACTCATATGAAAATATAGAATTAATTGGCTTAACATCCTCACTCTTCAAAATCTGAATTTCCCAGTTTTACGAATGTAACTTAGTTCGAAACGTTCCGGCACTGGGGTACAAACAATTATATTTCGACTTGGAACAATAAATTCCACCTATACCGTTTGCAGGAGCCCCCTCATGTTTGTTGTTTCATGCCTGCCCCTATGAAACACGTTCTGGGCCTGTCAAAATCTCATCTCAAAGATGAGATTTTTATGAAGTGGTATGACTATACAGAGTATTATCCCTTTAAATCCTTCAATTGACAGAAAATGTGGAAACAAACAAACCATTACTACAACGGAGATCGTCGATAATCACACTTCGAGCTTACCATCGACCTCTAGCTATTATGTTTAAGACTTAGACAGCGTCAATCAGTGGCGGATTCAGGGGGGGGGGCAATCCCGGCCCATGCCCGCCCTTTTGAGGAAAAACAATGCAATGTGCCCCCCCCCCCTATTTGCGATTGTGCCCCCCCCTTTTCGAGCAGAAAACCTTTTTTTTTTTTTTTTTTTTTTTTTTTTTTTTGCTTGTCAGAGAATTATGGAGGGGAACTGGACCCCATACCCCCCCCCCCTCCCCCACTGAGCGACTTTTGGAGGGCTGGCGAAAATTTTTTTTTTTGCTCGCCACCCCCCCACTGAGCGACTTTTGGAGGGCTGGCGAGAGACCAAAAAAATATGGGTCTCCCTCCAAGCAGTTTCCCAAAGTTGACAATCCTGCATTTGTGTGCCCCCCTTATACAAAATCCTGGATCCGCCCCTGGCGTCAATGACTGTAAAAATTTTGTGATGTTAAATGAAAAGTTTATTTCCTTTGCTGACCATGGTAAAATTATAATTTTCAACAGTTTGTAGGAGAAATAAACCAAAAAGTACCGAACCAAAAAAGGTATTACCAGTTCTAAGGTTAAACTGCTCACAAAATTGTTGTTTAGATTCACATAAAGTGCTTTGTTTATGGATTTTATACTACCCCCTGGACAACTATTATTTACACCCGTGACAACTACCCCTGAGGACAATTACCCCCGGACAATTACTCCCGGACGATTACCACTGGACAATTACCGCCAGGACAACTATTCCCTAGCACAATTAGCCCACGGTACACCCAGGACAGCACCCCCCCCCCCCCCCCCCCCCCGGTCATCAGAAATACAAATGCTGCACTTATAGGGGGCTGGGAGCACAGTGCCTCCACAAGTACCCCAGCCTTTTTATTTTCTGATAAGTGCATGTTTCGTCTTCTGATAAATGGCATTTTTACTTGGTAGTGCTCATTTCAAATCTGATAAGTGCCCCTTTTTTCTTCTGATAAGTGCCTGTTTTTGTTTCTTATTAGTATCCTTTCCCCTCTTCCCTTCTTATTAGTGCCTTATCATCTCTAAGTGCCCATTTTTACTTTTGATATGTACCCCTTTTAGTTTCTAATTAGTACCCTTTTCCTGCTTCTACCCTTCTGATTAGTACCCCTTGTCACCTCAGATAGGTGCCCCTTTTCTCTTCTGATAAGTGCCCCTTTGTACCTATGTTTAGCATTGTCGCTTACAAATATGCCATTTTAAATTTCTCAAAAGCTCCTGTCAGAAGTAAAAAGGAGCACTTATCAGAAGAAATAAAAACACTGTCGGGTTACTTGAAAATGTGGGGGCACTATGCCCAGCCCTCCAGTAGCACCGCCTCTTCTCTTCATAAGCTGGGGGAGGCTGTCCTGGGGGGTACCCAAGGCTAGTTGTGCTAGGGGGGTAACTTTCCGGGGGTAATTGTCCAGGGGGTAGTTGTCCGGATACGCGTTCTATGCTGAGAAATTTACCAAAGAATTTTTGATATTTCCTTGCTCCATCTTATTTCTATATAGAAATATTTCTACAGCTGCCTTTCACTCTGAACTGTTTTTCATCTTCCAGGTGGTCCTTAAAAACATGAATAAATATCACGTCTTTATCCACACTGACATGCCACACACTGGTGTCACCATTTTCTTTTCATCTCATATTTTCTCTATCAGGATATTATCTACCATTCTTCCTGTCTCTCACTCTGACCCTTCGTTTGTTTGTTGTTTTTTGTTTTTTTCAGGGGGGTAATTTTTGGAATCATAATTGTCTTCATACCCTACCAATATAATTCTGCATGTTATCATTTCCTGAATTTCAAGTAACATTATACACTGTCTACCCTGAAAAGATAAAAATTAAAGTGTACCAACCACCTGAAAAAATAATTTGTATACCGCTAGAAAGTATAAAATTAAGCTCAAAGAACTTTATCTGAAATTCTGAAGGTCAACAGTTTAGGAGTATGAAGGAAATAAAGGATAACATGAAGGTGCTCGCGCGGAACCGAACCTCCGAGTTGGGTTCCGCGCGAGCCTTTATCTTGGCGAGCACGTACAGGTGCGTTGAGTAGTCTACTCTCGAGTCGCTTTAATGCTTATCAAGAGTATAATTAAACTTGTAATATCTCTTCATAGAAGTGATATTCGAAGCCCATATTTGGAATATAGTAGAATGACAGGGAACCTCTAACATACAGAGTAAAATATTTTTGGTGATTGGTATCCTTTAAGTTATGACTTTGTAAAGTTGTAATTGCCGAAATGCAAATGGGCAACTCTGTGACGTACATTTCGAGGACCTCCACCTTTGCTTTTTACTGAAAAAATATATATTTGTATTTTCTGTGAAGAAAATGTCTACTCTTATGAACCCTAGATCATTATTGCACATGTTATTACACAGCCCCT
The DNA here is from genome assembly GCA_025618425.1 of Heliocidaris tuberculata. Taxonomy (NCBI): domain Eukaryota; kingdom Metazoa; phylum Echinodermata; class Echinoidea; order Camarodonta; family Echinometridae; genus Heliocidaris; species Heliocidaris tuberculata. Next base: position 17,833,473 of record CM046834.1, read on the forward strand.
GTATAAGATAGTTCTATTCCTTCATTACAAACCACGAAAATGGAAATATATTTTCCCACAATGCAAACGAGAGATGTGCACCAAAAGTTACATCACAGAGTTGCCAATTAGCATTTGATCGATTATAACCTTTAACATACATGTACATAACTTTATTTTTTATTATATTTTTTTTCCCTCAAAATTTCACTAATCTGTTTCTCTCGTTTTCCAGCTTTCATTAAAACCAACTTAAAGTGTACCAATCACCTGAAAAAATAATTTGCGTACAGCTAGAAAGTATAAAATCAACCTCAAAGAACTTTGTCTGGTATTCCATAGGTCAACAGTTAATGAATATGAAGGAAATAAAGGATAACATGAAAATGCTCGCGCGGAACCGAACTCCGAGTTTGGTTCCTTGTGAGCCTTTATCTTGGCGAGCGCGTACGGGTACGTCGAGTAGTCTACTCACGAGTCGCTTTTATGCTCATAGAGAGTGTATTTAAAATTACAATATCTCTTTATAGAATTAGTATTTGAAGCCCATATTTTGAATACAATGTAACGACATGAAACCTCTAAAATACAGAGCAAAATTATTTTTGGTAACTGGTACCCTTTAACCCTTTAAAGACAATTGACCACATTTTGTGGTTTGGCTCAATAACTTTTGATCCAGAGCTCTAAAAAATATACCAGATGCACGAGTAGAAAGAGCAAAATTTTCTGCACACACTATGTCCATTTTTATTGCATGACCATATTGCGTTTGATGCCAGGAATTTTAAAAACAAGAATAAGCTTTGAGATCCTTAAATTGGCAACACATTGAGAGGTTTAAAATCATTGTTTTTCATCAAAATTGGCAATTTCTTTCAACTATTCAACAAATTTCTAACCATGGTTATTGTTTTCAAAGACATTTCACCTTATTTGACCATGTAGCACTAAAAGAAAAATATTATTGTTGCCAATTTGAAGAACAAAATGTGATCAATTTAGCCCTCAAATAATTCCTGTCATGAAAGGGTTAATAATAACAATATCAGGGTGGACTTTCCCTGTAAATATCAACCATGTATACAAGCAACAGAAATGCAACTAATTTAGAACAATTTCTGGAAGCATTTCATTCATTTATAAAAATTTTCACATTACACACTCTACTCGCTTTATTGCATCAACATGACCAAGTAGGAGAGCTCAATATCATTCATTTCTCTGGTACTTATCCAAGGTCATGATCTATGTATTAAACCATGATAATTTTTTTGCCACATACACGTACTACCGTTGGTATGGATAGTTTCTTTTTAGCACTTTCATGAAGTGTTAATATGTCTGCAGGCATTTACAGGATTTTCACACTAACATACATTACATGCATGTAAATAAAATTCATTGTGGCTCGAAAAAAAAAGCCTGAATCAACTCAACAGCTCAAAGGGTCTGAGGTGTAGGTCAGTCATAATGCATTACACCAGGTCTTAACTATCCAGCAGTAGTTTATCACTATATCCTTTACTCCTAGTATTTGACTCAACTGTCAAGCTGATTTATTGAGTAAGGCTGCTTTAGGCTTGGTTCAAGTTGTACGAAATGTTCTATCTGCCTGCAAACTAGGTAGGTAGTGTGCCACATCTCTTCCTCTTACAGATCACAGCTGGTAATTTGACTGCATTTAATAATTTCTATTTGGTACAAGGGTATAGGTTCCCTGCACAGCTGAAATTGAGAATAAATCATACTCTTATCAAAAATGAACATGTAAATATCTTTTGTACAACCACAGGCTGTGGGCCAAAATATAATTTCAATCAATGATTTTCTTGCCTTATTATTAAAGAAGTATTCATCATGAACACTTTTAAATTGGTCAATTTGGCTTTGAAATTCCATAAAATGCTTATGAAGCAATTTGCTGAACATAGTGTACAAACTGAGGACCTAACCCTGTACTGACAGCTTTCTATTCCTTTAAAAGGTATTACGTAAACTGAGGACTGCAGCATTACCAAAGACAGGGCTTGACACTAACAGAGGTCAGGCGTACATGGGCGACAAAATTTTAACTCCGGACTGGACCCCCAAATTTTAAAGCATACAGAGCATACGGGGATTTATGCATAATTTTACATGTCAAACTTCATTACAATTATTATATCAATGTCACAAGAAATTCATTTTCACTAAAATTCCTTTGGAACATACTTGTATCATCCCAATGCATTTGCAAATTTTGCATATATTCATTAATAAACAATAAGCTTTAAAGCCTTATCATTTTGAGGGGGAAAACACACTTTAATTTCTTTTTTAATCATAAGATGGCATTACTTGGCCTCCACCTCATGATGTCAAAATGTTCATTTATGAACAAATTAGTATCTCTGGCCCTCACTTACATGTACCCTCATTGTTCACCTACCAATATACAATACATTTGATAGATTTGGAGCTAACCATAAGCTTTGAATCACAGATGTACAGAATATAATGATAATTTTTCATAAAATCATAACAGTCCCTATCAATTCAAATATAGATGGCATATGATTATTATACACCTTTTACACTAAGAAATCACATTTGAGGATGAATGAATCTCAGAGTTATCAATTCATTTCAGGGCTGGAGAACAAATGTAGTGATCAGAAAAACACATTGCATCAGATAAACAATAACCCTAGTTATAGGGTTGACGGCCCAAATGCAAACCTGACGAATCAACTCTTTCCTAGTCCTTCAATAAACAGGAAAATTTGTTCCAACTTTCGACACACTGATCCTAATGTTGAAAGTTTGCATGTTTCCAAAAATGCTGTGGAGTTCCCTCCCAACACCAGATGTAGGAGAGCTCATTTCCTCTTGACCACATGTCCACAGTCATACTTTCCCCTGATGACGGTGTGTTTGACACCAGGCAAGTCCTGCGTTCTGCCGCCTTCCACCAGGACAATGTTGTGTTCCTGGAGGTTGTGTCCTTCCCCTGGGATGAAGGCCACCACCTCCCGTCCATTGCTGAGCCTCACCTTGGCACACTTTCTGTTGGCCGAGTTGGGCTTCTTGGGCTTGCGAATCAAGGTCTTCAGCACCACCCCTTTCATCTGAGGGCGCTTGTCCATCGCAAATGTCTTATTGGGGTTGGGCTTCTTGCGCAGGGGACCCCGTCTGTGAAGCTGATTGATTGTAATGCTTCGCACGGATTGAAGGGTGGGTAGGAAGAAGGACGTCTGTAATGAGCCGGACATTGATCCAAAGAAAGAAGTTCCTGCAGCATGGAGGGAGACGAAAACCAAACAAAATACGTCGTTAACAAAGATTATTTTCAAAATGTTGTTAATACATTCAGAAAACAACATACTTTGTCTTCCAAACCGCTATCAAGATACAATGATGGTTTTATGTACTGCTAATAAGATAATTTCTGATCATTTTTCTGATATTTTTTTACATGAATATACAACCCCCCCCCCCAACACTTTTTTTTTTGAAAAAATATTTTTCCTGCCTTTTAAAGGGAAAGTCCACCCTGGTATTAAGTTGACTTGAATAAAAGAAGAAAAATAAAGAGAAACAGATTAGTCAAAGTATGAGCAAAATCCGATAAGAAATAAGAAAGTTATTGATTTTAAATCAACTTGTAACCAGGGTGGACTTTCCCTTCAAATATCATATTCAACTTTTCAAGGACAACTAACCTTGGATGGGAGAATGCTGCCGACACACCCAGCAAGCTGATGACAGCAGTGGTCTCATTCTTGAAAAGATCTCAAACATGATTGAAAATCTGGCAGAATCTGTATTAGGCCAAAATAGAGAGAAAGAGAGAGAAAGAGAGAGAGAGAGAGAGAGAGAAAGAAAAAAAAACAACAACAAAACAACAGTTAATGGTAATACAGAGTATTGGTCAAGGTCATGAATCATTTCATTCTTGGTGCATCTAGTTGGCCTAATCGTGAATGAAATCTCCAAAATAAGACCTTTTCCCAAAATTTTGTACTACACTTTGGATCACTATGTAATATAGGCCAGGAGCCTGTCCCAAAATAGTCACCCCATTTTACCCATAAGATTTGACCCCTTAACCCTTTCGAGACAATTGACCACATTTTGTGGTTTGCTTCAATATCTTTTGATTCAGAGCTCTAAAAAATAAACCAGATGCACGAGTAGAACAAGCAAAAATTTCTGCATACATTGTGTCCATTTTTGTTGCATGACCATATTGCGTGTGATGCCAGGATTTTTAAAAAAGAGAATAAGCTCCAAAATTCTTAAATTGGCAACATATTAAGAGGTTCAAAATCACTATTTTTTAATCAAAATTGGCAATTTTTTCCAATTTCGACAAAGTTTGTAACCACATATAGTTTTTTCGAAGACATTACATTTTATTAGAACCATGTAGCACTAAAAGAAAAATATTGTTGTTGCCAATTTGAAGAACAAAATGTGATCAATTTAGCCCTTGAATAATTCTTGTCCTAAAAGGGTTAAAGTTGCTTGGACCATCTAAGTCATTGACGAAAAGGTTGTCAGCCTGACCGTAGCCGTTGGGTTTAGCCCCAGGAGCCCCCAAAAGAGATGTTATTTGCTGATACCTACTAATTAATTGATATGGCCCTTAACCCCATAGCTACAGCAACCTTTATTGTTACTATAGTCTGTCATAGTCTGTCCTGAAATAGTCACCCCATTTTACCCATAAGATTTGACCCCTTAGTCATGGATTAAAAGGTTGTCAGCCTGACCACAGCCGTCGGGTTGATCTCACCCCATCTCCACCATGCATCAAACTTTGTCAATAGGAAGTAGTATGACTGGACATTACACAAAAAAACTTACAAAAATTTCTGTCAGAATGGGGTGTCAGACGGCCCTTAAAAAAATTGGGGTAAAATTTTCTCCTTGAAGACAAGGGACCAAATCATGTCAGAAGGAAGAGCTACATATGTATGGATACATTCCAAAAATACAAAAACTGACAAAATTGTCTGTCAGAAAGGGGGTGGCAGACCCCCTGAAACAAAAGCACCAAAGTGCCCTTTGACAACATTTTGCTCCCAAAATGCTCTGTAAGAGTCTTTATGTAGAGAAAAACCATTTTCTTACTTTCTGACTATGATAACTCAAAAGTGTTTTATGCAATTCAATTCAAAATTTTAAGACATAACTTTGAGAATAATAATTTTCTCGAAGTGAAATTTGGTGTTAATTTGCTCTTGATTAATAAGTTATTAAATTGTATCTGTGGTATGTGCCTGCCAGGCTGAAATGTACTATTCATGTGTTAATTACACAGTACCATGTGTTAATTACACAGTACCAAGCAAGCTCATCTATTATGCCTTGTCAGATGGTCAGTGGGTGTGTTTACATAATCCTGAAAATATTTTTTGGGCTACTTTTGAGAAAGCAATAAATTTTTCACACTCAAATAACTTATTAATGAAATGCCCAAGTGACACCAAATTGCACCTCAAGAAAATTATTATACTCAAAATTATGTTATGTACATATGAATTGAATGGAGTAAAATAATGTTGGGCTATCACAGGAATTGGTAGAATTATTATTCTTCTCTCATTTGTGACAAAAATCATAAAAATCATTTCAGAAACAGCGAAGTAATGGGCAGTTTTCGACTGTAGCCTTCTGCTCATGTATATTCATAATTCTCACCCCAGCATAAATACAAGTTCCGCAAAAGAAGCCCTTTTCGCACGGGCTGCAGACTGACTGTTATTTTTCCCTCAAATTTGCCCAAACGTCAAAGCTTTAACGCTTCGCACGGGAGGGGGGAAAACTCCCCCTCCCTGCACCCACCCCCCTGGGAGCACACTTAAAGGTATCGTACAGTAGTGGGAAAGGTGACGCTTTGGATATTTAATTACTTTGTCAGCTGGAATGGAAATTACTACATATACTGTTGTGAAATGATTAATTTCGAACGTAGGTGACGTTTGTTTGAAGAAAAATGGCTTAGAAATGGCTAAAATATCCCCAAAAATAAACATCGAATTACAAGCGCGGTACCGCGTTGACAGTTCAGTGAGTTCAGTGAGTTCACACATGTGTAAACAGTGTGTGCGAACTGCTGTGCGCCGTTGAGCCGGGAGCGTCGGGGTAGGTGGTCCTTAGCGAGGGTAAAAGGTAACCGTTGATATTCAATCATTTGAATTATTTTACTGAAAATCACCGGAAATCATGAATAGAATACCGGATTATCTCACTCATGTATCTTTTTATGCAAGCCGAACAATATGAGACTGATTTTGAGCAGTTTCATGCCAACTTTCATTTTGCTACCACTTCTGTTTATTACCTTTAAAATTAATCGTAGCTACACGGTTGTTCACGGGATTTCATGAGAGTGCTGAGTTATTCATTTCACTGAATGTGACATCTATCTCTTATCACAAGTAAAATCCCACTTATAAATGTACAAGCTTATCTGAAGATAATGTAAAATCCACTTATACAGTATACAAACTTATCTGAAGATAACCTTGTACTCCAGACTAGCTTTTAAGGGTGAATAAGCTTCAATAGCTTTTGTGTGTATCAGCAGGCCCTTTTTCAGTCTAGATCATTCATACATGAGAGGAATTAGAAAATAATTATTTTAAATTTCACTTTCAATTCTGAATCCCCAAATTTGTGGCACAGTAAGATTTAAAGAGTCCCTGAATCAGGCCGGTAATCTTGCTAAGAGCAATTTTGTTGTCTATTTTTGACGGCTGCAACAGTGAATGTTGGACACAGTCCCACATAGGCAAGGGCCTATGAGTATGAGTATGTAAAATCCTTATTATCAAAATATTAAATTAATGTCCATCAAGTTTGGACAACAAACAACAGGTGACAAATAATTGGGAAAAAATATGGGGACATTCGTGCTGAGCTCCACATGCACACACAACTCACAGTGCGATATACATGTATCTTCAGTACTCTGAGCTGAAGCAGCACTTTTCCAGCAGAAGAAGAAGAAGACTGTCCTGATCCCGACTCCCGAGCCTGGCCCAAGGCTCAGCTTTGCAAGGGCAAAGGCGAGGGCCTATCCTGCGGCTGCGCTGGGCGAGCACCGAAAGGGTTACCGTAACGCAGTGAGAGCACGCTAATGAGCCACACATTCAATCACATCACAATCGACATCAATCAAATATTTTTCCTCTGATTAACTTATTCAAAGTATGGCTGTATTTCATCACAACTGACATTTTTTTATTTTAAATGATTTAATACACAATAACTTACCTTTCAGCGGAAATTCTAACAGATCTGGGAAGGAACTAGAACTAGCGCGTCTCGTCTTGCGCTGTACGTGGCTGAACGATAGATGGCAGTATTCCGGATCCAACACAGGAGGGCATACTGGTATGATCGAATCTCTTGATCCAACATGCTATGCTGCATGCTGGTGGGTCCGTGTCATAGGTCCGTGTACATGCTGCCAGCTCGGTCTTCTCGGCCTTAAGTCCGCAAAAAACAACAAACAAACAAACAAACAAACAAACAAACAAACAAACAAACAAACAAACAAACAAAATTCATTAAGAATGTAAAATAAATATTCCTCTTTCAATTGATGTATGCTTACGTAATCAAATACAATTTCCCGTTATATGGGCATTTTATAGATCAACAACTGTCTGACCGAAGCTCTTGATATGTTGATGATTTTCTTTTAATTAAGTTGCGTCAGTTGTTTATTTTCTTTCTTTTTCTTTTCTTTTTCAATGAAAAAAATTGAATTCAAAGTAGGCCTACATACACATTCAAAAGGATTCATGAAGACATCCATTATAATCTGTAGTAGACGTCTTATCAAACTTATAGAGGCCCTATTCTAGGAAAGTCGAAGCTGTTCATCTAGTCTATGCCTATATTGCTGTCTTGAAATTAACTTTTTGCAAAAAGGGGGAAAAAAAAAGGATAAACATTAGTTATTTGAGGGGCCCTAAATTACATTTTGATGACGTATAATTGTACGATTTGCTCACGTAATGGTCGAGGAGTAACAAAGGATACCGTGAGTGAGAGAAACTTTTGGATGCATGTGACTTAATGCTTTCGTGTTTGATACATAAAGTGCTTATTCTATAGAGACAACCAGTGGCAGATTTTTTGGGGGGCGATCCCGGCCCGTGCCCCCCCCCCCCCCCTTTTGAAAGAAAACAATGCATTGTGTCCCCCTTTTTTTTTTTATTATGCCCCTCTCTTAGAACTGAAAACTTTTTTTTTTTTTTTTTTTTTTTTGCTTGCTTGCTTGTTAGAGAATTATGGGGGGGGGGGACTGGACCCCATAACTCCCCCCCCCCCCCCCACTGAGTGACTTTTGGTGTGGTGGTTGGAGGGCTGGCGAGACAAAAAAAATACGGATCTCCCTTCAGGCAGTTTCCCAAAGTTGACAATCCTGCATTTGTGCCCCCCCCCCTCAATCCTGGATCCGCCCCTGGAGACAACAGTTATTCTTCATGAAGTGAAGTCATATCAGATCGAAAGAAAATGTTCTGAAATGAATCTCACTTATTATTTCAGGAAACGGTTAAGGAAAATGCAACACGAACGAAATATCTCAAAGATTTTGCATTCATATTTTTGAGACGTCAAATGTTTTCATTGTAATAGTACAGTATACAAGTATTGACTGCATTTGCAATAGTCACTGCTTTGAATTAAGCGATGTCTTTTTATAGTAAGTCATTATTTCAAGTGTAACTGTTTTTATAGGCATATAGGCGGCCAGGGGTACAAGGTCATGCGGCTCCCTTTTCATCCGCTAAAATGAATACTATACATCATGGCAGTGGCGGATCCAGGGGGGGGCAATCCCGGCCCGTGCCCCCCCTTTTGAGGGAAAACAATGCAATGTGCCCCCCCCCTATTTGCGATTGTGCCCCCCCTTTTCGAGCAGAAAAGCTTTTTTTTTTTTTTTTTTTTTTTTTTTTTTTTTTTTTTTTTTTTTGCTTGTCAGAGAATTATGGAGGGGAACTGGACCCCATAACCCCCCCCCCCCCCCACTGAGCGACTTTTGGAGGGCTGGCGAAAATTTTTTTTTGCTCGCCACCCCCCCCCCCCCCCCCCCCCCCCCCCCCCCCCACTGAGCGACTTTTGGAGGGCTGGCGAGAGACCAAAAAAATATGGGTCTCCCTCCAAGCAGTTTCCCAAAGTTGACAATCCTGCATTTGTGTGCCCCCCCTTATACGAAATCCTGGATCCGCCCCTGCATCATGGAATTGGAAAAAAAAACTCTTTTATTCATTATGAAGCATTTTTTTTCAAAGAAAAATGTAACAAAATTGCTCTTAAAATCTCATAAATTAAGTAGAATTTTTAAAAATTTTCTCTCTCGGTCGTAATGCGACCCGTGCAACACTTGGCGTCACCTGTGCCTGGGAGGGGAAAAGCGAACTGAATCACTGTAACCCTTAGGTCTCTCCTCCCGATATAACTGATTGGGATGTATGAAGCAAACGTTTATTTGAAACGAATATTTGAAGCAAATGAAATTAAGGTAAACGGAACAAGTATTGGAGATCGGAGTAAAGCCCATGCAACAGAGCGAATTTGAAACCCTCTCTTATATGCGTGAAGATTAAATCTAAAATAACTTCGAACAGGCATACAAATCAATAGTACAAGTACAAGTATAGTATCAAATACATGTACATAAAATTAACCTGTCCATGAACACTTTCAATCACGACGCAAAACATGAAAAGGCAAATATCCATGTGTCATTGTACTGTTGTTAATGACACTACCTCATGCAGGGAGAACAGTATACTGATGAGGCTACCATGGGCAACAAGACATATTATTATTATCATTATTATAACGTTAAATCAAAAGCATATATGCGTACGAGGCGAGGGCTGAGGATGCAGCCCCCCCCCCCCCCCCGAAAATCGGTTATTTTCACTTCAAAAAGTGTCAAAATTATTGCTCGCTCGCAAAAAGTTAGAAACTATAGAAAGTTGATACTCGGGCAAAAGGTGCCAGCCTCCTCGCAAAAACATTCCTGTATATACGCAGGCCCTATGATTAATTGCAACTATGGGCGAAAGGAGCATTAGACGTCCCACCTCAACCCTTCTGACGCAATAGAACCTATAATAGTAGGGTCTATAATACTGTAAAAGGATTTTTTTTTCCTGGATCACCATTTAGGGGCGGCGGAGCGTCTTTCAAAGTGGGGGGGGGCACCAACAAAGAAGGACAATTTTTTGGGGGGGAAGGCCCGGGCACCTATACAAGGGGTGAACATAAAGCGAAAATTGGCAATTTTGTGAAATTGGTATTACCCTATACATTCTAATTAATATATTATCAAGCATCATATTCTTCCTTTTTATGGTGGCTCTGCTTCAACTTCCCAAATTAGCAGTTGTGTGTAATGGTCTGATGATTCATGTGCGAGCGAGTAAAAATTTTCAAGACTTTTTTCTAATGCTGAAGTCCTTGGGTTGTGCATTATTTACAGCGATATATTGAAAATGACAACAGAAAATTGATTTGGGGGAAATGTCGAATGATATTTAATTTTTCTTTATTAGGATTACATCGATAATAATATTATTATGCGATCTGCTTAATTTCATTATATGCCTACTATATATATTAAAAGCGAGAGTGCGTAGCAAGCGAGTTTTGGGGAAATTTTCAGAAAATATTGCCCTTACTTGGTGTAAATTATGGACACTTACGAGCTAGCGGAATGAGAAATCCTTTGCTTGGGGGGGGGGGTGGGAATTGTGCCCATCTTGCCTCCAGCTCCACTGGCTTACGTTATAATATATGTTGCTACATAAAGCCGCACTGATTCTTTTGAAGCTATATTTTATGGCTCTTTTTGTAAGAAAAAAATGGGAAATATATGTAAAAGTAGGCACTTATTAGAAGAGGAAAAGGCGCTTATCAGAGGTGGAAAGGGGCACTCATGAGAAGAGGAATAGGGCGCATATTAGATAGTAAAAGGGGCACTTATCAGAAGTAAAGAGTGGGCACTTATCAGATTTTAAAAAGAGGTACATATCAAAAATAAATATGCACTTATCAAAGGAGAAAAGGGCACATAATATTATTAGATAGAAAAGGGCAATTATTAGATTTAAAAAACTATCAGAAGCGGGGGGAAAGGGGCACTTATTAGAAAGAAAAAGGGGCACATATTCATATTTCATATTCAGGACCTGTTATATGGAATAATTTGCCAAAAGAATTAAGGAATATAACCAGTCGCAGAAGTTTTGGACGGGCATTACAAGAATACTTAATTGGAGAATACCAACTTGATATCAATTTTAGAATGTTCATAAAAGATTCATTTTATTTATTTTAAGTTCACTTGATACTCGTTATTATTGTTGTTATTATTGTTGTGGTTGTACTGTTATTACTACTTTTATGGATTGTAAATAATGTATATGTGTTATTTTAGAAAAAAAGATATATGAGATGTACATTTCAATTAATTTGCTAATTATTGATTTATGTAATCAATTTCACGGGGCTATTTGTTAGCTCCCTTTACCGAGACGTTATTGTGATTTTTACCGAGATGTATGTATCATTGTGATTTGGTAATAAACTCATTCATTCATTCATTCATTCATTCATTCATATCCGAAGTGAAATTGCACTTATCAGAAGAAGAAAATGGCACTTATTAGATAAGAATGCAATTATCAGATTTGAAAAGGGACACTTATCAGAAGGAGAAAAATAGACCTTTAGGCACTTATCAGGAGAGGATAGGGTACTTGTTAAAAAGAAAAAGGGACACTTTCAGTAGTAAAAAAAGGCACCTATCAGAGAGAAAGGGGGTATTTTTCAGAAATAAAAAGGGCACTTCTGGGAACTTGAAAAAGTGGGGGCACTGTGCCCCCTCCCCCCGGGAGCGCCGCCTCTGTCACCATTGGTTCGGATGTTTTGTGCACCCCTTGTTTAAAAAGAAGTCTGGCTACGCCAGTGTTAATAGGCCTAACACTATTTTTTAAAACAAATTATTTTAATAGTCACATTCAAGAGTATAAAACGATATAAGAAGCAAAACATTCATATTTTGAATGACAGCGCAGTAAAAACCAAAAACAACAACAACAACACTTCAAGACGACTCGAACTCACTGAGCCGAGATCATATGGAGCCATAAGTACCAGTGCAGTATAGTGAGCGGTGAACCTTGACGACTTCACCATGACAACGTGAAGCCTGGCTGCTTTTAATAGCTTTCTTTGTGTACCGGTCTGCAGCTGTGTGTTGGTGAATGTCGGATCATTTATCTTTTGCTGTTTTTCAATAGAAATTTGTATATCTTGAATGAATTATGGCTGAGAAGACGAAGAAAGGGACAAGTTACCAGAGGTATTATTTAATTTTATGTTTCATAGTGAAAATTAACCTCATTCTACGTCTATACTGTCTGAGGGTGAGCTGAGCACCACACAGTCACACTCACCTTGCCTGCCTGGTTTGGGGCTCCCGGAGTTAGCCGTGCATGGGCATGTCCGTGTTCGCTGGTTACTTTTTCAAAGGTGTTATCCTTGCCAAGGCCCACTCACGCTATGTGCGTTGTGATTTTTCTCTTTCTTTTACGAGAAACAGAGCAGCTGACAGCATTGATCTGATATATACTACACAACTAGATAAATTAGACCTCTGTAATATCAACTTTTTAAAAATTATAGGCCCTATCTAACTTTACGATCTAAGTTATTGTCAATGTCACTGCCATACTTTGTTGCACTACATGTTGTAGTTTCAATTTCATGTTTTGCAGGGAGATGTGATTGTGAGTCCTTTTTCTCCCTTGTTTCTATACAGAAACTAAAGTGTTGAAAATGAGTTAAATGAAATTTATGTTTAACATAAAATACTTCTCTTGCTGAAAAAAAAATGGAACTTTTCCAACTTCCATGAAAATGCTGGTGTTATTATATGAACCTTCAGAAGAATGAACCTGCAAAATAATGAGTTTAACCTACATCACTGATGACATGTACATGTATAGTATGTGATAATATTAATTAGTTGACAGTCCAATGAGAGCATGTGCTTTATTTGACAGAAACAGATCCAAACTCTGAGGCTTGACTGTAGAATGGGTTTATCCTGTGAAGATATATTTCTCCTTTCAATATTATGTATACATTTAATGTTCTATATAGATCTAGAATCTACTCAATAAATAAAAATCATCAATCAATCAATACGCAGAAATCAAATTCAAAGTATAACACGAGATGTACATATAAAACAAATTCACTTTTACATTTGCTGTCCTTCTTTGTTGTTATTATTTATCCAGCATTCCACGATTTTCTAAGTTACATCCTGTAATTCCAAGAAGATATGTACCAGAATGGAAGAATGACATGAAGAACAGAGAGTTACTTGTTATGGTAAGTGAAAGGTTTGGACATTCATTCAATTTGGCATCAAACTCTCTAGATTAACCAATCAAACACAAATTCCTAATTACATAAATCAAATTTACATTCAATTGAATTAAAAAGAGATGACAATGTTCTTTTTTTTCACCTAGATCAGTTATATTCCAAATACAGTTTTTGAGCAAATTTGTGAAAATGAGTTTGCAGGCTCTGTGGAATATTAGAGATAGTCCCCGTCAATTCTAAAGCAGGGATGTATGGCCATTTATATATATACCAACTCTTGCCTTATGGTTTACTGGGGCTGTAAACATTATATATTATGGTCCTGGTTACAACCCTATTGTAGCCATAGCTGTTAACAGTACGAGAATACACCGGACAGTGGCCTGTACTTATAGCGAAGAAGAAAAAGAAGTCTTAGCTACCCTGGACAAAAATTAGGATGAATTGACACTGCCTTGCATGATTACTGACAGAATGAAAAATAAGTCTACATTGTACATGTATTTTGTTAGGGGATATGCTCTGTCAAGAATGCTCATGGAATTCCTCTCCTGTGTGGAGGAAAACCTCATAAGTCAAAATATATCATAAAACTCCTCCAACCAGACAAATTTTTCTGTCTAGATCAGTGCTTGAGTGTGTGTGTGTGTGTGTTTGTGTGATGTACATGTAGAGACAACAGGTTAATATTCCATAGAGGGTGCACACCATTTTCAAGATTAATTAAAATCCAAGGATTTATGTTATTTAAGAAACACATTGCTCACTCTTACGTTGGAATGTATATTACAATTATCTACGAATTTATTTTTCAGAATTGTGAAATGAGTGGCATCATCCCGAAAGGTCCGCACGACGAGAGTCTCTTCCTTGACAAGCGAGAGCGTATGAACGAGGTTGAACCTAGGGAACGGGTGGAGTCAAAACATCCGGTTCTTGAACGCTATGACGCACTCAGGCCAGAGTTCCACACCGCTCAGTCCAAGTACCAGAGCAGTCTCATGTTCCGCAAGGACAGTGTAGGGGGACAGGACTATCAATGATTTTATATTTCAAACTTGGAAGGACATTTGCACAAAGTAAAGCAATTTTTTATTTATCTATCTTCACAAGGAGGCTACTTACACTTCATTATTCTTGCTGTAATTTAATTTTTTTTTCTTCTGATAAATGTATACTTAATGAAGTGATGACATGGAGTAATCGGTTGTCCATGTACGCTTAGTAAAACCCTCGGGAATTCTCAGTGAATATGAAGAGTACAATTAAATCATTAATTTTTTTTTTAAAGTTCAATAATACATGTATTTGTAGTCATGTATAAACAACTTTTACTTCCATGTTGTCTTATGTGTTTTGCTAGTTTGTTTTTTTGTTTGGGGGTTGTTTTTTTTTATTACACAAAAAACCGAATATTTCTGATTGATGCAACTCTTTAACATGCTAATAACATACAGAAGTAGTCAAATAATGTTTTATCACATCATGTTGGGGTTATGCTGGAACACAACAGGACTGGATGACATTAATCAACTACATGTATTCCAACCCAACAAACGCAAAATACATGTAACTAGTTACACCAGTAGTTGTATCAGTTGCAGGAACTTACAAATAGTCGAGCTTTATTTCTATATTGCTTGTTTTGAAGTAGAGATTTATTTTTCCTATTTGGAGGGGATTAGATAATGAAAGACCGATGTTAATGCAGATTACTCCAAGGAATATGTAAAAGTGAAATATCTAATTGTGAGCAATTCTGATCAATGAGTTACATGTAAAGTACAGATGTTCTGCAACTTCTGCTTCGTAAGAGGTAAGCCGAATGGTTTCATACATGGAATTTGAAAAGGGGGTGGACTTATAGAGATAATGCACGTCTAAATCGGGGTGAAAATACACCCTCAATAACAACGGGGGGGAAAAAATAAGAGCCCAATTGCCTAAGTGATGTGCTCCTATATTATACATTGTCTACTGGTTAGACATTTTATATTAGTGATCTTTATATTTGATCATGATTATGGCAAATAAAAATTGTATATACATGTATGCACAATTTATAATACATGTAGTTATCTGAGTAAATAATAATGGAAAATGAATAAATGTATGCTTTGTATCATTTGTCTGTATAAAGTAAGTTCATCAGGGGAGCGTTTCATCAAGCGTTTTGTCAGTGATTTTTACCGACAACTGTTATAAGCTACTGAAATCCTTGCATCTGATTGGCTGAGAGTAAATTTGTCAGTAAAAATCACTGACAAAACGCTTGATGAAACGCTCCCCAGAGTTTAGCTCTCATCTTAAAGGAAATATCTAACCCTTAAAATAACATGATGTCATATCATTCCAAAGTGAAACGGGCAGCAGGATTTCCAATTAGTATTGAAACAAACATTAAATTGAATTACAGTATACACTGTATCTGAAAAAGATAAAATTTTAAAGGTTCAATTCCTTGTACAGGGTACTTTTTTGTAGTTTGCAGGAAATAAAATGTGATAAATGAGTATCATTTTCACTGTTTTTTTATAATACGAAGCACTTCTGGAGAAGAATTTTTCGCAATTTTTAAATAGTACCTTCAATGCATGGCATAATCAACTAAATGTATGTTGAGAAATGATGTGAATGAAGGCACAAGATATGGTGGTGGGACGGGCCAATTAAAGTCATCATTCTCTTTCACATTTATTTTCCAGAATATGTACAGTTGAAATCCAAGTTGTTACTACTGTATTTCATATTTATTCTATTTACAGGTACATGTAGTATTAACAATTTACACAAATCTTAAATTCTGAGATTAGATAATGTATCACATCAAAGAAAACACTGTAAAAAATCTGGAGAGAAAATTATGGTAAAGCAAGGTTTGAAAACATGAAAAATACGATGAAGCTGAAACAGAATTATCTAAATCTTGCACAGGGTTGTGCTTTTGTTTCAGATTTGAAAGCTTCACTGTTCATATGGTGTGAGGTCCCATGCCATGTTTCACAACAATGTATGAACAGCAAAATGTCATCTCAATATCTCGACATGTTGAGAAACACATTGTGAGATTTATTATACAGAAAGAAATTCGTCGTTAATGATACATGATCTACAAATGTACAAATTTGCTGCATGGATATGGCCAGTTAAGTCAATAAGGACCCATTTTATTAATTTTGTCCAAGAACTCTGTCAGTGCATCCTGGGAAACGGTGCAATCCTCATGAATCAACCTCCCCCCCCCCCCCCCCCCCCCCCCCCCGCAACAAAAAAAATTAGTTTGAACTTTTTTTTTAAAGACCTTGCCTGCTTACAGATAAATCCTTGACCTTTTTTTTTTTTAAGGTGATTATTTCACCTTCACAAAAAAAACAAAAAAAAGAAAAAAGAAAAAAAAACAATGGGGATCATGCCGTTTCAGGTTAAAACAAGTAAGATTTACATGTACAGACAATATTTAAATTACCCCCAAATCTACACACATACTAGGACACAGCCTCATAAAGATGTAAAGTATCATTTGTTATGAAATTCCATTGTTCTATCTTGATTATACTGCTTTCAAAATCCTAGTAGAAAATATGGGGCAAGTTCAAAACTATTTGGAATAAAAACTCTCATTTCGTCATTTTTTTTGTGTTATCCTTCTATTTCCTCTTGCTAACAAAACTAAAATAATACAAGATCTCTTTACACATTCAGAACAGAAGCTGTTCTTAACAAAATAATGAGAATAGTACATACTTTCCAGTCCCATAATTTGAATACTCTTTGGTTTACAATCTACTGATTAGGGTTTTGGGGTAGATTTCATGTAGTCTCTATTCTGCTAGACTACTTTATATGTGTATTCTCATTGTCATCATTACAGAGTATAAAACAAGGCATGTAGAAATAAGAAAATAATTTTGAAGCAGTATTTACAAATAATTAACTTTACATTCCAAAATAATAAAAAAGCAACTCATTAAAAGTGTGATAGAAGTTAGTAAACTAGCAACCACTGTTATGAACATCAGCTTAATTTCTGCATTGGTGAGTGTCTATACATCCAGCTTTCTTATTTTCTTATTTTTTATTTTTTTGGGGGGGTGTCACCCCTCGCCCCCAGTGAGGATAGCGTTAATGTATTCAGTCTTGTTACTACACAAAACTAAAGTGAACAACTGAACATCTCCCTCCACTTTCTTTCCCCATAAAACAGAGAATATTTTAATTCTATATTTTGGGATGCTAAACATTACAATGCACACCAAAATATTAAGTCATAGCAAACTAGGTTCCATTAATTTAAAATTTGTCATATTTTTTCATAATTTGATAATATAATTGTTCTCTCTTTTATCAGCACTCATTACATTTTAATCAAATTTGTACACCTAATTAACCACGCATGTCCTTCATCTACAAAATGCAACAATCTATACATGTATTTACATTGTGTCAGATATGATTTTTATACTTTACATTATGTACATTAGAGAGATCACTCTGGGTGTTAATTCCTTATTTCAATACAAAGGTAACTCAAAGCAATGTCTTGCTTTATCACATTTTATTCACATAACAAAAAGGTATACAAATGCAATGTTGGTTCCAGCTGGTTATGTACAGACTATCTGGATAAAACCTTTAATAATGAGTGTTGTTTTTTCCAACCCATAGGGAAATCTGAGCAATACAGTGTATGGCTAAATCATTACTGTCTTACACAAACCAAATAAAGATAATACTAAATTACTACGTAGTATTGTTGATTCTTATCTAAAATAAGTACATGCAGACCCTGATAAGACCTCTCATGATGAGTGTTTATCAAGGAGCTGTTCAATGGCCTTGGTGATTCTTGTTATATACCTCCAACCAGGTTGTACAGCATCCATTGTGGCATCGATAGACTCTTCACTGTAGGAAAAGAAAAAATTGAAAGACATCATGAATTATACACAACCCTGTAGGTAGTAATGATCTTTATGGAATTCTATTGGTAAATTAAATATTTTTTTCTACGTTTCAGACAGTCTGGAATCTACAATAATAGTAGATTGAGGTTTCAGTGAATCATCATCTGACAAGAAGCTTATGCATACTTTAGTCTGCCCCCCCCCCCAAAAAAAAGTGCAATGTTCATTATATTTTTTTTTCTCAGAACAAGCTGAATGGCACTTCAGTTTCTTCTTCAATTACAAAATAAATCCAGCGCATCGTTACATGAAATCGTCGTAAGTTCAAGGTCGCCTACATCTCATTGAAAAGCATGTTAATTGTAATACACATGTTTAAATGGGATGTCGGCAAACCTGTACTTAGGACGGTATTGTGAAACGCTACTAACTCATAGAGCAAAGGCTCTATTATGTGCATGGTACCATAGAGAGTTCATCGCTGGTTTCAAATCAACTGGGGGGTGATTCACTAACAGCTAAAATTAATCCCAAATAAGAAAAAATCAATTTTAGGAACAATATCCATCCTAAGAGCTATATCGCTTTTAGTGACTGATTCACTAAGGTATTTGGGATTGATTCCAGCCTCTGAATTGATTTTAAGGTTGGGAGTGATCCGGATCGCTCCTAACAATCACAAACGGTCACTCCACTGCATGCCCGCCCGCGCCCCAACCTGGGCGCGGCTACGCTGTGCCTGCCTGCATGCCCATTGCCCTAGCCATAGGCCCTAGCCCTGTGTATGTCCAGTCGATGCGTGCGCGCAATTAATGCAGTAGCTAGGTAACGGGCACTAGCTACGCGCTAAGTAGAGAATTAGGTCGGGTGACTGAGGGGCGGTGACTGAAATTTGAGTACGTTGATTGGTTGGAATGAGTGCGCTCGTAAATATTCATTTGCGCTCATATATATTCATGATAAAATTGATTCCATCCTAAAAGCGATTTAGTGAATCAGTAAGGTGGAATTAATTTTAAGCTGGGAATGAAATCAATCCCGAAAATTGATTTTAGGAATGATATCGATCCCATTTAGTGAATCACCCCCCAGGTCTCTTCTTACCTTATTTTGCCAATCTTGACGATAGAGCTGTGAGGAATAGCTGTGAAAGGATACTGGCCAGGTGGGATGTCCAGGTGAATGTGGAACATGGAATGGGCTTCAACACTGGAAAACTCGATCAATAATCTAAGAGAATAAGAAAGGAGTATCACCACCTCAGTTTACATATGCATACCATAGAAAAATCAACTGGGTGAAGAACTTGAAAATTTGACAGGCGAGCTCTGTCTAAGCCAAGTAGGTGTTCATGTAAAGTAATGTCCTGTTTCTTCTCCAATGCAGGTATTCATTTCTCATTTCATAGCACATTTCCTGAAATTCAAAATCGTATTCTCTTGTAAGTAGTTAGATTGGGAATTAAAAGTCTATGAGACCCCAAATACATGTATGGGCAAGGTGATTACAGTTTACGATGGAGACTAGCTACTTGCTCAGGTTTGTGCCCCAAACAGCATGAAATGATAACTTTGGAAAGGTTATACATGATTTTTACAAAACTATTCTGATATACTGCTGTTGTTTAAATGCTTGCATTGTAGTATAAAATCATCATCTACACTTGTTTTGTCTTTCTCGAAAGTGAGATATACATATACTGTACCGTAAGCACTGTAATCTACAAAGACAATACTGGCAGAAAAACCAAAAGGTCTTACCTGTTTTGTGTTGTTGTAACAGGATGCCAGAAGTCTACTCTACTGACCTCTGCTTCCAATAACCTGACCTGACCAGCCAACTCCGATAGATGCTGCACCATCTAAAGGGGAAAATGAGAAGTGACAACAGGGAGAACTAAGTCTTGTAAAAATATAGCTCGACTTCTGTGATCAATCATTAAGACCTAAAAATGCTAGTTAGTATCAACATTTTTTATTTTTTGTGTAAAATAGATTCAAAGAGTATCATGATCAGCAAAACCAAGAAAAATAAACACAAAGTATTTTTTTTAAACAAAAAACTCCATCTTTGTCTATGTGCATTCATCAAATGGCTGAAGAAAAGAGACATTTGAAGGTGTTTTAACAAAGATTTATTTTGACTAAAAAGTCTGCAGTCTGATTTAGACAGGATTTTACACACAATTCTACAAAAAGATAAAGCAACAAATAAATAAATTGAAAAAAATAAATAAATAATATATTCATATTTTTTAAAAACTTGTTTTCTTGAGGAAACAGTCAGCAGCAACACATACCTGAGGAAGGTCAGCTAAGATGGGATAGAGAGTCTTCAACCTGTCTGCACATATACTGCTGAAAAAAAGTGCGTGGGCCAGTTTGGCTGAGCAACACGCATCATCTGTAATGAAACAAAAACAGGATCATGATACAAAGTCTATCTTTAAAGAGCAATCAAACCTTTGTAACAAGCCAACTTGTGTGAAAGCAGAAAAATGAAAGAAAAAAAGATGGTGAAAGTTTGAAAGAAATAAACATATAATGAGAAAGTTGTGAATGTTTTAAAAACATGCAAATTTCAAATTGGCAAATTTGATCAGTTCATTGTGACATGACGTACTCCCAATCAACTCTCCATTTGTCGTACACTGAAATGTCATTAAACTCATCAATTTCCGTTTTTCTCTTAAGCGCCTTATTCCTCGGGGCAGTACTCAAGATATATTGTAGATACTACTGTCATGTGTTCTCCAAAAAGAAAAAGATCATACTGATAATACTTTTTGAAAAATTGACATTTTAGTTACTTTTTGTGTTGGAATAAATGAGAGAGTTGTCCGCCGCTGCATCAAAGTGACATCACCGATTTGGTCAATTTGAAATTTCCATATGTATAGTGACTAAAACATTTAAAAATTCATAACTTTTATATCGCTTGTCCGATTTCATTCAAATTTTCACCAACTTGCTTCTCTGATTTTTCTGCTTTCTTTCAGAGCAACTTGCCATTAAGGTTGGATTTACCTTTAAGAATTTTTTTGGAATCATTCTGCAGAACTTTGCAGCTGATGTCAAACATGACTTTCAAAGCTTTGGCGGTAATACTATCTGCTATAAGTAAATTTAGGGGTACCTCTAATATACTGGATGCTTATATTCAGGGGGAAAAAACATCCAAATCGAATTTCAAATAGTTTGAAATCCTGACTTTGATCATCTTGAACATGTATGATAAATAACTGGATACTACATGTATTTATACTCCAAAGAATAAAAATGCATTCATGAGGAAACCAAATTTGAACCTTTTATTGGCCATGCACTTGCAAGCTCACACACACAAGTTCATCAGACAAAATAAATCACATTATTCCATACTGCTCTAAATAGAATAACTGATGACACTTACCTGAAAGCATACTATGTAATGTAAGATCATTCAACTTGGCACCACTTTCTGTGTCACCTAGAAAAGAAGAGATGGGGAAAAAAGAAAGGGAAAAAAAAGACCAATTTTAATCATAGACTGTAAAAAAAATGAAGAGTTTTTATTCATAAATCAGTGGTTTCAAACAATGATCCTCAGTTGGAGTAATAATTGTGGAGTGCCAGGAGTGTCAAGTCTGACAGACATGGGCGCCAGTGTTATAGCTACGGTGGTCGGCGGTGGACGGGCCCGTCCAGCACGGGGGATTTCCGTCCACCACCCCGGGTGAAAAACACTGCTTCTGACCGGCTCTAATTTCACATAAGAAACTGCATTAAACGTAACTGTTTGTGAAGAAACGTGGTACTTACATTCATATTTCCATCTTTAATCGTGTTTTATTTGCAATTTTACGAGAATCATGCTTTCGATTTGACAATAAATGATTATTTACTAAAGATTTGCCGAGTTTTATTGTCTTTTGTTACGCACTATACTGTACTACGGTCCGTAATTTGCATGTACATACAGATATCATGTTTTACGTAGCGTATACCAGAAGCTGCTGTTCTGACAGCTGTACTGTCGCCATACCATCGATCTCTTTGGATCACTGTTCCTATAAATGTTTATTTTTAATACGGTAAATAAATAATTTGTATTTTTTCAGAATAAATAAATTCATAAAATACGATATATATTTCATTATTTATATTGTAAAATCTGTCTCATTTTGTTACGATTAATTACTCATTTTTTTCTTTAACTGGCCGAACTTGTTTTGATCAGTGTAGCATCCTAAGTAAGTGCACGTGTATGTAGTGTGCATATAATAGAATTACGCGATCGTTGTTAGGTTGCTTAGGTCAGGGTTTGCTTAGGTCAGTGCTGATTCGAGCTTTGCCATCATCGTGCATTATTTTCTTTGATCGAAATGGCGTCCAAAAAGAAAAGTGAACAGCCTAAACTTGAAAAGTTTTTTGGAAAACGCAAGAGGGATCGAGAAACTGCGTGTTTGGATGGAATTGTTCATACTGCAGACTCTGGGACACCCAAGCCGGCTCGGGCCGAGGGCCCGGAAGTTTCCCCACCCGAACCACAATCATCTATATCTCCTGGGCGTAATGAAGATCAATTACCCTCGACTTCGACTTCGGCGTCTGCTTCATTGAAAGCAAAGGTTGATGTGAAAGTGAAACAAGCCAGAGGTTTCGACCCAAAGTGGAAACAAAACAGACCATGGTTGGAATTTGTGCCAGGTTCAGGTATGTTTTGCACGTACTGTAAAAAGTTCAATAAGACACCATTTGGCCGAGAGGTTTGGAGTGGACAGGGCTGTGTGAGGCTACGGTATGACAATTTCAACAATTTCAGTCATTCAGTGCATAATTGATTTAATTTCAGGTCACTTTCACATATTCAAACATGTACACTATACTTCAAGTTTTGTTGTTCACTTTACTTGTTTATTTATGTTCAATACACTGAACATGATGAACAACAAAACTTGTAGTACAGTTAATCTGATTGTAATGTAATACAAGTTTTGTTGTCATCACATCGACCGCGGCTGCTAATCGCGAGGCTCCGTTCGCTAGAACGACTTGTTGCTTGTCAAGTCAGTGAAATTTGAACCACCACTAAAAAGTTCCTAGCTATAACACTGATGGGCGCTATACAAGAACCCACTATCATTATCATTAGACTATCAAGTACAACAAGTCAATTTCATGGGTGGGGGGGGGGGGGCATCCGACTTTGTTTTTAATGATTAAAGATACTCACCATACTCTATGTTGAGTACAACTGACTTGTTTAGAAATGAAAACTTGTAGTTGCTTTCTTGGAAAGCTTGAAGTTTCCATTCTTGAAAGCTGTAGGAGAAATGTAGATAATAAGAAAGGCATGTAGTTCAATGTTATTACCTCAGGAATACACAAAATTCAAAGTGAAACATTCCTAGACATCCGAAGCATTCCACATTGCTGGAATCTTTCTCAAAATGTTTTAATATTCATATCTGAAAGGTTCCTACAAGTAACAAAGATAAGGGTTAAAAGCTTGAAATCTCTCATGCTTTAACAATCCCCAAAACATAACATTTCAGGCATCTCCAAGTTAAATAGGTACAAACAATTTATTGAGAGTAATTTGATTAGAAGCTGCCATCTTTATGTGTGTGAAATTTTCGGCAAAAGCATAACACTATCCATGGCAATGTCCAAGACTATATTTCTACATTATAACATCTGTCTACATGGTTGCAAGTGTACAACACACATCTAAAGAACAAGAAAACAGGTCTCAAATGTAATCAAGTTTGGCCAAGTCCACTTTGGCAAGTGAGAGGCACAAGGTTAAACAGATGATATGACAGCTAAAGGGCATGGCTAAAGTGGTCTTGCACTTTGTCATTTTGAGACTTGCACTGTGGCCCATGATAATAGCATAACAAAAAATATTCAGTGTAGCCTCTGGGTAATTCAAGGCCTAGACTAAGCACTGGATGCATTACCTGTGAAGGAGAATGATCTCCGACTTCATGTTTTCCAGTTCTACATCAGCTTGTCTGGATCCAGTTCCCAGTTTAGTAAGCTCTTCTCTCTCTGCCTCCAGCTTAGTCCTGCTTTCCTCTAGCTTCTGTATCTCTGCTTCTAATCTGCTTCTTTCACTGCAAATATAAACAGAAATTTAATTTCATTTCCATCCAATCTGTCCCACATGCTCATGACATGATCTGTTTGTATTTCATGTCATAAACTACATGATCAAAACTATTCGGCTACCAAAATATTTAATATCTGTGTTAGAACATAAAGCATTTTTCCTTGTGGCTGGAATAGCATATGTGTGCCTGTAAATGGCCGCCAGACTGGAATGCTCCCAAGGGGAGTTGAGCATGTTCACAGTGAGTGCAGAATCGTAATTGAATCCAATGACCACGGTAATAATACACTGTAAAGCGCTTTGATCAGTTACTTAATTGGTAGGGCACTAAATAAAAAAACATGTAATTATTCTTATTATTACTGTACTGGAGCTAAGTGAAAGAGGTATAGTTTCAATATCTCTTGGAGTCCATTCAGTTTGTGCTATATTACTAGGAAATAACTAGTCTTTATTCATAAAAATGTTACAACTGCAACATTGATAGACATCATTTAAATATCATATGCAGTCTGAAATAGAGGAAGCTTCAGAATGTCATGACATCAATGTCCAGGTAGAAAATACAAACCTTTCAGCTTCCTGTACAGCCTTTTCCTCTTCTTGTAGTTTTGTTTCCATTGACTTTAGTTGCTGTGAGTTTGCAATCCATTCAGATTTCTCTTCCTCGGTGGGCAGCTTTATCTGTTCTAGGTTGCTGATAGCATCATCCAGTGCACTGTCCACTGCAGATAGAAAATAACAGACGTACCTCAATACATGTGGTGATACAGACTTTGTTCTGGTGACATCTGCTCAGCGCTTTACTTCATCAAAGATGGGTCAGGGCTATGTTTGCTATTGGGTTTAACCCTTTCAGGACAGGAATTATTTAAGGGTTAAATTGATCACATTTTGTTCTTCAAATTGGCAACAATAATATTTTCTTTTAGTGCTACATAGTTCGAATAACTTGCAATGTCTTTGAAAAAAATATACATGGTTAGGAATTTGCCGTAAGGTTTTAAAAATTGCCAATTTTGATGAAAAAAACAATGATTTTGAACCTCTCAATGTGTTGCCAATTTAAGGATCTCAAAGTTAATTCTCGTTTTTAAAATTCCTGGCATCAAACGCAATATGGTCATGCGATAAAAATGGACATAGTGTGTGTAGAAAATTTTGCTCTTTCTACTCAAGCGTCAGGTATATTTTTTAGAGCTCTGAATCAAAAGTTATTGAGCCAAACCACAAAATGTGGTCAATTGTCTTGAAAGGGTTAAAGGTAAAGTTGAGTTCTGGTCATGGGATTACATTGTGAAAAAAACTGTCCCAAAGCAAATGGGAAAAGTTGATTACATAGCACTTAAGAATTGGTGTATGCTGTAAGGTTTTGGAATCACCAGAATGACAAGAAATTGACTCAATCCTGATGAGAGTCACATGCACTCACAAAGAAATGTGTATATGGGACTACACACAAATGTTCGGCCCAAACATTTCACAGTTTCTTGTCATATTTTGAATGTGAGGGCATTTTGAAGAGCAATCCTTTTCAGGGGACATTTCTACTATGATAACCTTCCAAAGTTCCAAAGTAACATAAAAAGAAAGAAAAACTCAAAAATTATATTTCACTTTTCCCAGAACTCAACCTTCCATTTTAAGTTTGGTTTAGGGGCAGGTATAGTGTTGGGTATAGTGTTAAAGTTATGAAATGGAATAGCGTTGGAAACTGACTATACGGAGCAACTGTCACCATATCATGTGTCATACAATCTCTATAACATGCTTCCAAGGTTCATAATGATGTCATGTTTTACAACTTTTGCAATGTTTGTTAATGATTTTACGGGGACTGTACAGACCTCACATCCTAGTTCCTCTCTCCAAAGATACTTACCTGTATGCTATCAGAAATAGCTAGGTATATCTTGAAAGTTTGTTCATGTTTTCCACACGTAATAGATTGCATGATTGCATTACAAATGAAAACAAAATTCTTTGTAAATAAAAGATACAATTCCTTCTGAAAGATAATGTCTGTATGCGATGTTGATGTGTATCATTTTTTTCCATACATACCAGAGGCTAATCGCTGTAATTGCTCCTCAACTGTAGACACTGAGCTTGTCAACTTGGCAACCTTGTTCTCTAAACAGTGACTTGAATCCTGGGAAATGTAAATATAGTAAGTAAAAATAATTTTAATTCTAATTTGAGGATATGACTCAGAACACAAAAATTCAATTTCCAGTGGTATATATGTATTTTATGTATTACAAGAAAATATTCATGATAATGTTGCTGGATTGTAACACAGATAGTCAGCTAAAATTAAATAAATTACTCAGAAATAAACATGCATGGACAAAGTTCTATCTACATATTGCTTGATACTGAGGTTTTAAGAGCTTCAGAGTCACTATTTTCCCCTTGGTCATTGGATTTATACATATACACAATTATAATGCAAGGTCTCCATTCCCAGTCTAGTATTCTTAAAATGTTGGTCACTTTGAGGGCATATGGTAAATATTACATAAAAAGTTTTTTGTAGGATCCCATTTCTCTCACGGGTAAATAAATAGTTAATGTAAATAAATGTTTCGCCAAAGGACAACAGAGCCACAGCTGGAATTCAAAGCTAGAGACCATTTCATCAACAATCCAGTGACTTATCATCCACTAGACCATGGCACTCAATGTTACCTCCATGACCGCCTTGGTGTTGTTGATCATCTGCAGTCTCCATTCTTTCATCTTGGCTTTGGAAGATGCTGTGCAGTACTTCTGCAGGCTCTTGCCTTTCTTCAGGATCTCGGCACACTGGATGAAAGACATGACAACAACAATTCTCCCTATCGCATATAGCCGATATCAGCCAAAATCGGCTCCCGATACTGATATCGGGGACAACGATGTTGGCACATAAAGTTCCGGTTCCAATCTATAGCTATAGCGAGCATACCTTGCTTTTTTCGTGCGTGATTGTTCTGCTGAAAACACGTTTTGCATCGTCGGCTCAACATCCCACATTAGGTGGCTTCACAGAAGAATCCCATTTAAATATCAACTGTATAAAAACACGAGTATTTGCTAGATTAGGAACAAAAGGGAGTTTTTGCTAGGCTGACCACGTCTTCTAACACATTGTCAATGACGCTCCGGCCGGACCCGGAAGCTCAGTTGCCAGCAATCACATGCCCAAAAATTAGAGCGCCGCATGCGTTCGGATTCGGAGAGCTATGTGCGATAGGGAGAATTCACATCCAAGATTCATTCTTGAAATGACATTTAGAGATGCATTTTATTTGGACTAAATCCACTGCATTTGAAGATAAACTACAGCATAGGCCAAGGTCATGGATTCTACGGGACTCTTGATACAGCTACAACATTAGCAGAAGTTAGGGAAAAAATGTAATCTACCTGAACTTATATTGCACTACAAATTTCATATGACACCACCCAACTGATAATATATACAAAAATCTCCAAAATACTAAGCACCTCGTTTTCTCTATCCTTCTCCCCTCAAAGAGGATCTAGTAAGATCGCACATCCTTTAAGAACTAGCAAAGTGCAATCTACTCAAACTTATTTTCACATTGTTTTTGTGACATTGCTCTACGGATACAAACATAATCTCCAGGACCTTCCTTCCCTCCCCCTCCCCCCCCCCCCCTCTCTCTCTCTCTCTCTCTCTCTCTCTCTCTCTATCTCTCTCTCCTCTATTAAAGGGAGAATTAAGAAAAATAACATACCCTTTCAGGACCAGCAGACTGCATTTCCTTGATGATAGGAGCAGTCTCCTCCAAGTGTTTGGTCTCTTGGGATCTCACTGCCTTTCTAAGCCTGGAAGAGAGCAAATCATAGTGATTGTATCATCCTAGTAGACTACATGTTCTTCTACTCTTAGACATCATTTTAAAGCAATTTCTAACTAAATTACAGGAATGTATTAATCAGTATTTACCAGGAAACAAACATAAAAAACCCCACAAAAACTTGGTATATGCATGAATGTATGCCATATCCTATTCAAAATTAATATTGTCATACAATTTCGGTGGGAAATTATAGGTTAATAGATCATATTCTGTGATTTATGTACATATGATTGGTATTGTCAAAGTTCTGTTCCTTTCAATCTCACAAGTAGAATCAGAAAATATTGCCTTAAAAGAGGGGGGGGGGGGGGACAACAATTTTGAAGAGAGAACAAAGATCTCCTAAAAGAGAAAAAGCATAATCACAAATCAAATAGATATTTCTTCAGTTTCGATTTGAATTAGAACTGAATTAAAGACATTTTTTTCTCAATGCAACTTACTCCTCTACAGTTGGTGTAAGGAATTTGATGGCCCATTCATACATGTCTGCTTTAGGCTTCACGAGGCATGCATTCTCTAAGTGGCTGC
Source organism: Heliocidaris tuberculata (assembly GCA_025618425.1). Classification (NCBI taxonomy): domain Eukaryota; kingdom Metazoa; phylum Echinodermata; class Echinoidea; order Camarodonta; family Echinometridae; genus Heliocidaris; species Heliocidaris tuberculata. The sequence goes on from CM046834.1 coordinate 17,862,268, forward strand.
TCAATGTTGTAGGCTCACTGATCTATATCCAACACGAAGAGAGAAATAGCATCGGTGTTGTAAATATAGGCTTATATATTTTTTTTAATATTCACAATATGGCAGTTGTAGCTGTAGGAAAAATGACATTATGAGCACAGTAGCCTAAAGGCAAAGTCGAAAAAGATTGGGAGTTATTTGAAAGGTTTTCAAAAGATTTGAAAATTAATACACATACAGATTAATACACATAATTCATTAAACATTCTCAAACATGACAAATTTACATGCATAGGTAAGACAAAAGCTTTGTAGATAAACATTTGAACAAAGACAGAATGAAAAAAATATTTAAAATCTGAATTTCTAAACAGAAATGTTTTCTTCTATAAGCACTTGCCTTGGTAGGGCACATGATGCTGCGCTTTCCCATAGGAAGGTCATTGACCTTGAAGAACATTTGAAGGAAGTCAGCCACAGAGCTGGCACCACTGTCAGACGACAGGGGTAGATGGGAAAGGTTGGAGGTCAGATACGAGGCATCCATTTGAGATGAGGTGAAAGCAGCTATATTGAAAAAAAATGGAAGATAAAATCAATCATGTTCTTAACACTTTTTTTTTAAAACATATGTAAGGAAACACAAACAATACAATTTCTTTGTTGGTTGAAAGTGGGATATTTTGTTCTTTCAACAATTTTCTAAAATGTTTAATCAGACATGTGGTGACATATATTCAAACAAATTTACACACAAATCTTGTACCTACATTCCTCAAACAAAGTATCCACTAGAGAAAGCGAGGGGGATGGAATCCACCCCCCCCCCCCCCCAGATCTCGGCCTTGGAGTGGTGAAAATTTCTTCAACTTGGCACACAGATAGAGTATTTTATAAAGAATAACCTTGTAAAGTTTCATATCTATATCTCAAACGGTTTTTCAATTATTGCTAATTGATTATTTACATATTCACAAATTGAAAATTCTGCATTGTGTACAATACACATGGAGAAATTATCATTTTGGCTGCGCACAGCGCTGTGATGTTTTATGCTGCACTGTACCTGTTGGTCAAAATTTTATAAATATGGTGCGTAAGACTGTAGGCAATAAATTCCTGAAAGCTCGCAGTGCAAAAAAAAAATTATCCTCTAACATATTGCAGCAAACTTCCAGGGGGGTGGATTCCACCCCCCCCCCCCCCACCCCCGGCCCTTTTAGGGTTACTGATAACTTTAAATTTTTAATATTTTGAGTAGGTCTCTTTCAGTAAAGTCCTCCAACATTAAATGTGAGAAAATCATCTATCCCAAAATTTGTGTAAGTAAGAAGTATATGTTGAGAGTTCCTTGAAAATGTAGAAAGAAGGAAATGCTTACATTCATCCATTCTGGGCCTCTTGGTAGAAGTCAAACACAAGTCTTCAGTGTTATCATTGTCAATGGGTAGTTCATCTAGGATTCCTTTCTCATCCTCTGCATCAATCCAGTCTGGCAAGATAATACTGTCCTTCAAGAGAAATGAGGCATGAGACTCCATGTCAGGTGAGCTGGAGGACCCCTCTCTGTCAGCGTTACTTTGACCTTCCTCACTTGAATCAGATGTAGTTCTTGTCGTGTTTCCCTCTGTAAGTGAACTCAATTTTCTCTTCCCCGATCCAGCAATATAGGAGGCGTTGATGGTAAAGGTGTCCGAGTTTCGGCCCTCCAGGAGCTTCTCTTGCGCAGCCAGTTCTGCCCCTCGCTGACTGTCCTCATCCTGTTGAAGGACAGGATTACTCAGTGTGTAGGTATCTGAAGTTTTGTCATGTGGGATTTCACCACTGATGTTTATTTCACCTTCTCTTTGCTGCATCTTCTCTTGTAGAACCTGAGGCATTTGTTGTTGCATGGAATCACCATCATCTTTTGTAGGACGTTCAATGTTGCTAGAGGCAAGCACATCAGTACCAAGATTAGTCTGGCCGGCTCTTGTACTCTCAGATTCCACACCAGAGTCAGAGGAAAACTGTGGTAGATTGGCTGTTTCTTCTTTCATCCTCGGAAAGGTCACGGCTGAAATATCAAATTGTGTGCCGCTCTTCTTCGTTGTATCACCGCTCGTTGATGTGTAAGGGAGGGATTTACCTAAAAAGTCAGAGGTCAAAGGTTCTTCTGTATGCCCACATGTCTTTAAGTCTGAAGACATCGAAGGGAATGCCCCTTCACAGGCTGTCATTTCCATGTTTGCAGTATCATTAAACTGAGAAATATGTGTTGGCTCCTCTGAACTCCTTTGGGGAGACTCTTTTACATTTGAAGGTAATGGTTGAACACCACCAACACATGTCATTTCCATGTTTGCTGTATCCTCATTATTGAAAACATGTGTTTGCTCATCTGTATAAACTCTTGCATTGGTCTTTATTGGTGGACCTGTCCGTAATGCACCCACACAGGTTGTCATTTCCATGTTTCCAGTTTCTTCTGCCTGGAAAATCTTTGTTTGTTCGTGGTCATGTGGCCTCACCATTATTGACTGAGATCCTCCTGGTTGCTTATCCAGACATTCAGTCATTTGCATATTATCTTCATTATCTGCAGTGAAGTAGCAAGTGTTCTCACCGTTGATTTCCTTGTTGCCCTTGCTGATTTGAGGAGGAGCTGCATGCTCAAGGTATGAAGTGCTTGGAAGTGCACTTACACATTCAGTCATTTCCATCCGAGCAGTGTCATCAGTCTGCAGGTTGTCCAAGCCTTGCTTCTCTTTCTTTCTCCTCATCTGGTAGGCCAGTCCTTCTGGTAGGTCTCCTAGGCATGCAGTGCTCTCAAAACATGTGGTGTCCTCAGTCTTTTTAGTGCTTTCATTGTGTACAAGGTGGCTGACAGCTGATAAAGTGTTTTCCTTTTCTGAAACAGGAAGCCTTATAGAAGACATCATTGTGCTTTTGTGCACATTCTGAAATGAAAATGCAGAGGTATTCTCTCCATTCAAGACACAAGTCATTTCCATTGCAGCAGTGTCGTCAGAGTTAAATAATCTGGTCTTGTCTTCACAAAAAGCTCTTGGTAAGGCTTGAGGTCCCCCTTTGGCCTGACTGCCTACCACAACGGGTTGACTGATGGCGCAAGTCATCTCCATTGCGGCAGTGTCATCTGAGTTAAAAACTCTGGTTTTATCTTCATCTAATGCAGCTGGAAATCTTGAAACCCCTCCTTCGGTCTGACTTTCTGTGATCAATGGTGGATTAATAGCACAGGTCATTTCCATTTCAGCAGAATCATTGAATGCCCTGAGGGGGTTTTCAGAACTATCTTTTCCACGGATAGATGACACTCCTTTACTTGGACCTGCTAGTTGAATGCCCTTTCCTAGAGATGACATATTACCTCGTTGCACATTCTGAACTGAAAATGCTGAGCTGTTAGTTCCACCAATGACACAAGTCATTTCCATTGCTGCAGTGTTTTCAGAATCAAATATTCTAGTTTTATCTTCACTACATGCTGATGTTGGCATGATGGACAGAGCCACTTTGCCCTGACTGCCTGTGACCAAGGGTTGGCTGATGGCACAGGTCATTTCCATTTCAGCCGAGTCATCAGCAGACAAGTCAAATACTCTGGTGTGATCTACACAACTGTCTGTAGCATGGATAGAGGACGACACCACTTTACTTGGGTCTGCTGGAGCATTCTCCTTTTCTGAAGAAGGAAGTCTAGTGAATGATGAAGACATCATCTTGCCTTGGTCCATATTCTGAACTGAAAATGATGAGCTACTTGCTCCACTCACTACACAGGTCATTTCCATTGCAGCAGTGTCTTCTGAGTTGAATACTCTGGTTTGTTCTTCATCCAATGTTGCTGGTGCTCTTGATAGTCCATCTTTGACCCCAGAACCTGTGACCAGGGGTTGATTGATAGCGCAGGTCATTTCCATTTCAGCTGAATCATCAGCAGCCGTATCAAATACTCTGGTGCGGTCTTCATGACTTTCGTTTGTTGGAAACATGGATGACAGCACCTTGCTTGGCCCTGTAACTGGTACTGAATTACTGACAGCACAAGTCATTTCCATGGCAGCGGTATCTTCATTATCAGGTACTCCGGACTGCCCCTGCTGAAGTGGTCTGACCCTGACATCCTTCGTGTAATTACTACAGGTGGTGATATCCATTTCATCTTCCTCTGCACAGGCATCAAGTGGAGTAGCTGCAGACACTGCCGATCTATCCCCAGATGTTACATTCAACATTGATGCAGTGGACGAAGACACCTCTTGAATGGTGTCCAGGATGACTGACTTCCGAGTGTTATCTCTTGTGTGGTGCAGAACGTTCATATTGCCAAGTTTGCTACTGTCTGCGTAAGAACTAGTGGTTTCTGTCCCACTCCCATCACTCCCAGCAATAGCATCATCTATTCTCTTAAGCAGCCTAGCAGTGGATTCGTGAGGTAAGTCAGCATAGTCACTTTCTGACATTTTACCAAACACCTGGGTAAAGTTCATATTGGTTCCACTTTGATTCAAAGTCCTCGCAAGGGATCTGCTATTGTCCATTCCTCCGAACTCATTGAGGCACGCTGTCAGGTCCATGTTGTCTGTGTTTTCAGAATTGAATATCCTTGTAGATTCTGCTGCCGGTCTTTCCAGCTTCTTGTGCATGGTATCAAAGCCTCCAATGCAAGTGGTCATATCCATTCCATTGTCATTCTCAAATCCATCTCCTTGTCCTCCAAATATTCTTGTGATATCTCCGACTTTTTCCTCCTTTCCTTCACATCTATTTGGAACTTCGCCAGAGTAGAAACAATTTGTGAGCTCCATACCAGGATCAGCATTCTGATGCTCACTGTTGGGTTTCCAAGACCCTGCTGCCTCTGAGCTAGAGGAGGATGGTCCTGCAGCAACAAAGGCTTGCAGGAAGCTACTCTTGAAGCTGGATTCTTGTAGGTCTTCTTGACCATCCTGCTGCTGTTGTTGTTGCCCAGATGGTGGTGGGTAAGACTGAGATGCAGGAGGTGCTGCAAAGGCATTAGGGTCTGCTGAGAAACTACCTTTACCCCCACTTGAGTCTGCAGCGATGAAGGATCTCAGGAAACTGCTTTTCACACTTGTTTCATTGACATCATTCTTCCTTTGGTCAAAGTTCACATCTTGAGGATATTGATGAAGATTCTCTGCAGAACTATCAAAAAAAAGGAAGGAAAGAAATTAAAGAAGGTAAAAATTTATGGCTTGGCAAAAACAATTTTATGAAAGACATAACATTCAATAACACGAAAGGAGAAATAACACACAATTATTGCCAATATAGCACATTTTCACATGTATTTATATCATTGTTTCACAACACACATCAAATATGAATGATCTTCTTAGGGACACTACCAGACAATGAGAAATATTTGAAAACATTTGCAATCATGTTCCACACTTTATCACAAAAAATTTGAAGAAAAATCTGTTTAAATCATCACTTGATAATACTTTCTCTGACACAAGTCATATATATTTTAATATTTTGATTATTATCAAATAGTGGTATACAACTACATGACCTCTAATCTAAACACTATAAAACATGTTCCAACAGTGTAGTTCCAGTGAAAAATGATTGTATTTACTGATCAATGACTGCACATATTTTATTTAATATACCTTGAATAAAAGATATAAAATTCAGTATTTTACAAATTGTTGTAGAGAGAGAGAGAAAAAATACTTTGAAAATAGCAATGTTAAATGAGGAAATAATATACGGCATGTACGGGATAAGAATTACCTGGTACTTTGTACATTAGAGTGAGAGGTGGCATACGGATCTTGCCCTGCTGAGGTCATAGAATGTGCTTCCTGTTTAATGGGTCCAGACAGCAGGGTCTCCAAACCTTCACACAAAACAATAAGTTGAAGATATTGCAGATAAACTTTGTTAGGCACTACACGTAAACTGTACCAATGCCTTATTATGTATGTCACACCAAAACATATTTGAAAAAGAAATAGCATCATTATTAAAAACACCTTTTATCTGAAAATGTTCAAATGTATACATGAGACATTTAATTTTCATTTTGCTCCAATTTCTTTTCCTTGGATTTCTTCAGGAGCTACAGACCTACATGCAGTGCTTACTGAACCAAATCATGTGTATTTTCACTATTCCATAATACAGTGTGTACATGTACAAACCTGCACCAGTATAAAAGGAAACTGTTCGAAATATTGTCAACTACAAACCTTGGAAAGGTGACTTACCCAATTTATTCATACATGTATTATGAAGTATCTATACATTCCCAAAATAATCTTCTCACCAAACATGACAGGGGATTGATATAAATAACCATACAGGATATCACAGTGCATAATACATGAACAGTCTTATGAAATAATGTATAAAAATCCTTTGAAATGAATGCTCATGAGTGTAAATAATGACTCCTACATTTACCTATAATATGATGTGCTTGAGGATCATTGCTGGTTCCAGCAGGATCAGATGGATTTTTTGCCCTATAGTAGCAAATCAGAAACAAACAATTAATATTTAAAGAACAATATTTGAGTATCATATTCACTACAACACTAATCTGTGATTGTCTGACAATGAGCTGAACTTTCCTATACAGAGAAGTAAAATAAATGGTCAGTTGGTGGAAAATGTACAAAATTTTTGTTCACTACTTTGATTATTCCCTAATTAGACAAACAATGGGACAAAATATTTTTACCTGGATATTTAGACTTAACTGCATATTACTTTCACCGAGTATCATGTATTTTCATATATTCAACAATATCAGCAAAACAGATTGATATTGATAGATTGACCAAGAACTTATCCATGTTAGTGTATTTGTAATACTTAAAGGGCAATCCAACCTTGGTAATAAGATGATTTGTGTAAAAGCAGAAAAATAAGAAAAACAGGATGGTAAAAGATTGAAAGAAATCGAACAAGGACTAAGAAAGTTATGGATGTTTGAAAAATGAGATCACTACATTTAGCGAATCTCAAACTGGCAATTTGGTGATTCCATTGTGACATTTTTGTGGACAACTCTCCCATTTGTCGTACACAAAAATATCATTAATTTGCAGTTTTCTTCGAGGCACTTTTACCCTCGGGGCAGTACTCAAAATATATTGGAGATAGCATATTGTTATAGGTCCTCATGAAAGAAAAAGATCCTACTGAGTAATACATTTTGAAAAAAGTGACATTTTAGTCATTTTGTGTGTTGGAGCGAATGGGGGAGTTGTCCACAGCTACATCACAGTGACATCACCTATTCAGCCAATTTGAAATTCCCATATGTGTAGTGATTACAACTTTCAAAAATTCATAACTTTCTTATTGCTTGTCCGATTTTGTTCAAACTTTCACCAATCTGCTTCTCTGATTTTTCCTCTTTCTTTCAAAGCAACTTGCTATTAAGGATGGATTTCCCTTTAAGCAATTACATGTAAAGTGTATGTGTGGGAAACTGCATGTATATAAAAAACAAAAAGGTGCATCTTCAATAACTCTTCTTTTATAAGTGACTTTATCCTGTTCTTGTTCTGTCAAATTACGGCTCTTTTCAATTCAAGCAAAAGATATTAAATTAAATTTCATTAAAAACCATTAGCATTTGCATATTACTGTAAAATAATTCAGACAGTATTCCTCACACAGCAATGTACTTAAATTTCCTTTTCAATTACTTACTGTTCCAAGTCAGGTAATTCCTGATGTGTTGTGCCTTCCTGAGAATCATCCCACAAGCCCAACTCCTTTCTGTCAGAATCTTTCATAAATTCTCTGGTATAAAAACAAAACAGAAAGAATTAATCAGACTGTACTTATTTGTGCCTTTGATTCCTGGACATGAGATAAACTTGCAATTCAAAATAAGATGTATATGATCAGGTGGAAAAGGTACAAGCATAAGATATTTTGATAAACAAGGGCCATGCTGTTTGCAGATGTAATTTCATCAAATACTACTGCTTCCATCAGTCCAATAGTTTATCATAAAACTAAAATGGTAAAATAATGCTGCTTGGGTTCTAAAATTCATTTCAATATCCTCCTGAATTCAGAATGTCTGGAAGGCATAATAAAGTTTATAATATCTCCTTATAGTATCATTCTGTGCCAAAAAGGAGGGGAATATTTACTCTAAAATCGATATATATTGAGCACCATGACTTACTTGACTTGGTAGGTCTCTGCAAAACTCACTCTCCTGGAAGACCTGCGCTTCTTCTTCTCAACCCTGAATAGAATGAAAAATTACTTAATTAGCACTCATAGAAGGTAGTAATATTTATAGCATTTCTGGGGCTACATATAAACAAAATTCCTTTTTTTTAATATTATTCAAACAATTTAATTTTACACTGCCTTCCTATATCAAAGGATATCACTAGGTTTCTCATGTTCTGATCAACTGCATGATACATCCTGAAGTCTCAAACGGTCTTAAGAAGGACATATCAGTTACTTGTCTCAAAACTGGCATCCATTTCTACTTCTTACACTTGAGATTCTTTGTACTTTAAAAATCTAGTTTACTAACTATAAAAATATTATGAACATATCAATCATCCCTTATATTTAATTTACATCAAGATATTAGGCTATAAACTTACAGATCCAAATGTGTTGTTTCATCACTTGGAGGGCCATTCAGGTTTGGGTTCAGATCCAACAAAGCGGTTCTTGACGGGGACTGGGTCTTCAGTATCTAGATGTAGTAAACAGCATATTGGAAAAAAGAACGGATATTTCACAGGCTATATCAATAACGAAGAGCCAGATCTTACATGTAAACCAACACGATAGGTAAAATCACAGAAGTCATTAAGATTTGTAAGATTTCCTCAATGCTCAACAATCTATGAAGCTTAGATATAAATATTTTCTAAAACATTCTTCCTGAAAAATAATGCATGGTAGATAAGCAATTAAAGGAGAATGAAACCCTGGGGAAAAATCAATTTTAATGAAAAGAGAGGATAGAGAGAAGCAATTTTTAAAAAGTTCCATCAAAATCGGTTAAGAAATGAGAAAGTTATGAAAGTTTGAAAAGTCTCAATTTACTTTCTATGGCGATCCTCAAATTGGCAATGTTGCTTCAAAGTGACAGGTTTAGTAGTATAACTCTCCATATTTTCCCCATTACATGTATCTTTGAAGGTGCAGCTTGTCTCCTTAGCTCAAGATATATCATGGGAAAATGTATTTGACACAACATATGTTGAGTTCACAAAAAGACAAGCAGTATCTTTAGAGATAATGGAGAAAATATGAAATTTTGCATACAAAACATATTGAGAGTTGTACTACTAAACCTGTCATTTTGAAGTAACATTACCAATTTGAGGATCACCATAGAGAAAGTAAATTGAGAATTTTCAAACTTTCATAACTTTTTCATTTCGTAACTGATTTTGATGGAACTTTTAAAAAATTGCTTCTCTCTATCCTCTCTTTTCATTAAAATGGATAATTCCCCAGGGTTTCATTCTCCTTTATAGGCTTTAATCTTATGCTAGCGATTCTTTTCTTAAAAGTGAAACTTAAAATGGAATAATTGGAATTATAAACTGAGAACAATTCAACAGAGTATTACATAAAATACAAAACTTTGGGTTGTATTTACTTTGTAAATTCAATTTTATCTTAAACACAAACTGACAAAGGGACAAGCTTCTATAAATGTTTAAATAGATCATACAATAATATACTCACAGAAGACAAAGACTTTCTCTTCCTACTTGTCATTTTGTGCTGTGAAAAAATAAAACAAAAATAAAATTAGCAAAGCCAAAGCAGGCAAATCAATGATTGAATGATAAAGAAAATCTAAAATCATGAGAATTAATAATAACAGTAGACTTATGGAGTAAAGTCACTTGTACAAGGTTATTTGAAATGAGTTTGCTTAGAATCAATTCTCATGATTCTAATTTCTAATGTTTCGCCCCCCCCCTAAAAAAAAAAACTTCCATGATTTGTCTTGATTTAAACATTAGATCTAGTCCTTTGATATACGTTTATATCTGACGTGTTTATGCCCAGCAGGGCCCTACGTCGTACACATCCAGCTCCAGATCTGCGAGGAATCACTGATCAAAAAGTGCACGATCTAGAGCTATACTATCACTGACTATAGAGTCGAGACTACACACTAATACTTTACACACGCAAAAAGCAACGAATGGGGCAACACAAATGTCTTCAAATGGAGTTAATACGTGGGGCCGTCACAGCGAAATGTACGTTATAAAACATCAGTATATGAGAAGTTCTAGCCAATTCAAATAATAAAATGAAACTTTAGCCATCTTTAAAAATCAGCAGTACTATCATAATAACTTAAAAGTATTCATAAAGAATGAAATCTTAGGTAAATCCAACTTACATTGAGTATCACTAACCGTCGACATTCAAAACATCCGCCAGTTGCTGCTCCTTTCATTTACTGCGCATGCGCACACTCCCGCACTGCATAGCTAGCGAGCTAGCCATGCCATTGAGCGATTCATCATCACCGCGCCGAAGATTGAGACTTCGAAATGCATTCTGCAAAATTAGTATATATTTAGCAATAATAACATTTCTATGTGGATAACTGGATATATATGTTAATTGTCTAGTTCATAACCAAAATAATGGTTTCTTTTTCTTTGATATTAATATTAACTGTATCAGGGGCGGCGGAGCAAATTTCAGAGTGGGGGGGGGGGGGACCAGCCAAAAAGGGCACTCATTGGAGAAAAAAGGGGCACATTCAAAGGGTGAACATAAAGCAAACAACAGACACCATTTTGTGACATTGGTATTACCCTACAATCAATTAATACGTAATCAACTTCTGAATCATCTTCTTCCTTTTTATTGTGGTTCTGGACACTGCTTCAGCTGCCCCAATTAGCAGTTGTGTGTAATGGTCTAATGATTCATGTGCGAGCGAGCAAAAAAAAAATTTTTTTTTCTATTGCTGAAGTCCTTGGGTTGCGCATTATCTACTGCCTTACAATGAAAATGACAACAGCAATTAATTTGGGGGAAGGTCGAATGATATTTTAATTCGTACATTAACCCTGTCGTTTTTCTTTAGGATTACATCGAGATCAACATAATTTATGAGATATGCTTGGTTTCATTATTTATTATAAGAGTGAACGAGCGTAGCGAGCGAGTTTTGGGAAAATATTGCCCTTATCCTTTGTGTAAGTTATGGGCACATTCGAGTGAGGGGCATTGTTCCCCCTCTTGCCTCCAGCTCCACTGCCTTTATATTGTAGTTGTACTACATAAAGCCGCACCGATTCTTTGAACCTAGATATGCCTCTTTTTGTAAGAAACAGTTGGAAAATATAAGTAAGGGGGGGGCACTTATCAGAAGAGGAAAGGTCGCTTGTCATAGTTGGAAAGAGGCACTTATAAGAGATGAAAAGGGGCATTAATGAGAAGAGGGAAAGGGCTCATATAAGTTAGGAAAAGGGCTCTTATCAGAAGTAAAGAGGGAGCACTTATCAGATTTGAAAATGGGCACTTATCACAAGGGGAAAATCAGTACTTATTAGAAGGGAAAGGGGGCACCTATATCAGAATTAAGAATGCACTTATCAAGGGAGAAAAGGGCACACATTAGGGAGAAAGGGGAAAACCATTATATTTTAAAGGGGCACTTATTAGAAGGAGGAATGGGCACTTATAAGAAAGAAAAATAGGCACTATCCGCAGTAAAATTGCATTTATCAGAAGGAGAAAAGGGCACTTATTAGAGATAAGGAGCCATTTATTAGATGTGAAAAGGGGCACTTATCAGAAGGGTATAAAGGGCACTTATTAGGCAGGAAAAGGACAATTTTAATAGTAAAGAGGGCACTTATCAGAGAGAAAATGGCATTTTTCATAAATAAAAAGGGCACTTTTGGGGGTACTTCGAAAGTGGGGGCACTGTGGCTGTGCCCCCCTGCCCCCCGGAAGCGCCGCCCCTGTACTGTATAGTTTCTTTGGAGTGAGACATGCCCATAATAGCTATCTTATATTATTTTTGCATGCCTTTTTGAGTAAAAAAAAACATGAAAATGCAAAATGTATTTAGTGCATATAGTATTTATTTAAACTTTGACGAAAATGTAGCATTGACATTGTAGGCCTATGTTGAATTTCTAGTTAATAACCAAAATAATGAGTGTTATTCATGATGAGATATACATGTACCTAAACCAACTCATGACCTATATTTTCCGTTTTTGATTCAATTTACATCTCGCTGCCCGAATATGAGGCTTTTTGGGCACCTCGCTGCCCAAGTATGAGGTTATTTGGGCACCTCACTGCCCAAGTATGAGGCGACACCCCGAATCCAGGGTACGCCTAGGCCTACTGCAAACTTATTTGCAAGTTAGCTGGGACGAAAGGGGCAATTGCATGGCCGCACCCGTCTGATTTTCACCCAGTAAAATAGATTACCGTGAACTTTCCACCTTACTACTTATAACTTTTCACCAGCTAGCTGATTTATCATCAGATAACCCTTGAAATCCTGTAGAGATTATTTTCTCAAAATAATTGTAATCACTGTAGGTGTTTCCTAGCGTGCACAATATGGAGCACTTATCATAGGCCTATAATACAGTCAACAGACCATCCTTGTCATAACAAAGGTGTCTGGCAGGGGCGGATCGGATCGGAAAAAAGGAGTTTGGAACTTTGGAATATTCAATTTCTCTAGTATAACGGTCCACGTTTTGGCCTATAAGAGCAGGTTGATTAAAATTAAGAATGAATTTAAAAAATTAAAAAATTAAAATGGCCGATTGGTTGAATGGGCTGGTCGAAATCATTTTTTCCGGGTTGAATTTTAGTCGCAGTCAATGGCCTGCAGCGGCATGGCATACATGGCACTGTGTTAGAATAGATACACAAATTGATCTAACCCGAGATAGATTTTCTGTTCAATGATTGGGATTGCAATACTAATTAGACACTTTTGTCAGACTTTTAACATAAGGTGCAGTGGGTATCCCGGGGGTGGGGGACACGTCTCCCAGAATTGTTTAAGAGGGGATCGTCCCCAGGTAAATTTTGGAAAGAGGAGTGAAAACAGAAAAGTAAATAGTAAAGTAAAGCTACATCACACTGTTTAGGTTTCGAAGTGTTCATTGATTTTGTGCAAGCTTCACAACAACAACAACAAAAAACAACAAACAAACGAACAAAAAAAACAGCAACAACAACAAACACTGGAAAACCGCTTCACTCCCTTGTATAATGAAAGAAAATATACTTATTTTGAAGTTGAAATACCTTAAAAGATTTTGTAAACCGTAGCACAGATACAAATTTCACTTTCGTTCAGAAAATGAGCTCGAATGCAGATTTACATCGGGGAATATATTACAAAATAAAGGGTCAGCAATTCCATGGGGCAAGGGGGTCGTTGTCCCCCACCCCCAAAATTGAGAAAATCGAAAAAATATCTAAATAATGATTTGATGCTGTTTAAGCCAATTGAGAGAAATGCAGTACGCAGCTGTATTCAGTTTCGAATACATACCTCTGCATGCATGTGATCAAAGGAGCTGTAACATTAAAACGCAATAAACATTCTTATTCGTCAGAGGGCGTGGGTAAACACAGACTAGAGTACCCTTACATAGAGAGTAGCGACATGGACGTCTGACTTTTCTGGAAACAAAATGGCGTTCGAATTCTTTCTATTGGGAACACCCAACCCAGGTGCTCATCGGAATTGAATAGAAATGTTGCATAGCAGTGGAATCAAAATGGCGTTCAAATCATGAGTTGTCACTACTCTCTAATAGAGGTACTCTATCATAGACCTTTGGCTTCTCCACTTGGTTGATGAGCCTGATCGGTTAATAGGCATTTTTTTGTCCGTCCGTGACAGTGAATATTTTTATGGATTATAATTTGAGTAGGTGATCATGGCAACCAAATTTTATCAAATTTCAACTCCTTTAGTGATGCCCTTCACAATGAAATATAAAATAGCTCTCTTCAATTAACTGATTAAATACTTTTTTTTCTACAGGCCTTCAAAATTTCAAAATTTGTCAAATGTCCGTCCTTGACTAACCGGCTCTGGTACGCTTCCTCAAATGACGAGCCCCCCCCCCCCCCCAAAAAAAAAGGGGAGGGATTCCCTTCTTGACGAGGAAGCTAATTCATGTAGATCAAGGGATCACAACGTTAAATCAAACTAGTTTTTGTGCTTAATAATAAAAGGTGTTTCTCTCATTTTACGGTGGCCATTTTTTGATAGGGAAATCGTCTTCAGGGGTGTCGCAAGACCTCAGTAATTGGAGGGGGTATTCGACCAAATTGCCAAGTCAACCAAAAAAGAGATTTCAACAAGCAAGCAAAACAAAAACACATACACACCCACACACCCACATCCAGACACTTATTTTTTTTTTTTTAAATAACTCACACGCACACCCTGGTATCAATATGCCTTTAGCACTTCATTTATTTGATGTATGATAAAAGAGCAATGTAGATAAAATGCCTTGCTCAAGGGCATAAGTGCCGTGCCGGGGATCGAACGCCCGATCCTCGCATCTCCAGTCAAGCGCCTTAAACCACTGGACCACGGCACACACACACACACACACACACACACACACACACACACAAGAACCTGACAGAGAGACAGATATAGAGAGGAATAAAGAAAAATAGAGAAAGAGAGAGAGAGAAAGAGAGAGAGAGAGAAGAGAGAGGGAAGACGTTCGAGGAAACGAAGCGGTTATCTAGGGCACTTTTTTTCACGTTTGAAAATCCAAATCAGTACACCTTTCCTCATTTTTTCTTAAATGCGGTTAGGCAGCCTAAATCGCTGTTGAGACAGTTATTATGGGGCGATTTCCAAATTTCAGGGGATCGACCCCTTGAACAGTTTCCAAATTAAGGCGGGACCGTCTGCCTTGAATCGCCGATCTGGCAATAGTATATTCCCTACTGAAAATTTGCTTTCTACAGTATAAGTCTTGTAAACAACACATTTCTGCCTATATATTTACTGTTTACAGTAAGAGGAGTAGAGCGCCTGCGGCGGTAATATTTTCCCTTTTGGGCAGTAAAATTTACAAGAAAGTGCACCTCAGAGCCTAAACAGTATGAACAATTGTTATTTCCGAGGAATTCCCCCCCCCCCCCCCCATAATCTTGGCCGGGGATCGACGTATTCCCCTTTCCCTCTAAGATCGCCGCCCCGGATAGAGAGACAGAATGAGAGAAACAGACAGACAGAGAAAGACAGAGAGACGGAGGGGGGTGTCAGAGAGATTGAGAGTGAGAAAGCTTTTACCCAAACGGATGGATGTCTGAAATTTCAACATTGATATAAAGTGTTTTCGATGTCTTTAGAAAAGCTTCATTCTTTGTTGTTGTAGACTGGGGGTGTTCTTTCGCAGAGCTGCTGTTGAAACTGACTCACTTGTCAATGCCATTACAGGACAATAAATTTCCCCCCGACTGCCTTCGATACAACCCTTTATCCCATATCAAATGCGACATCCACTTACATTATTCACATTCAAGCTCCAATTACAACCAAAATTTGGTTTTGTTCTGTGATTTAATCTACAATATTTATACACCGACCCCATCTCCATCAAAGAATGATTTCTGTAATTGTGTGAGTACTCAATTGCTCATACATCCTGTGGTTGAGATTCAATTTTCTGATATGATTCCAAAGTACGATTTGAATAATACAATGTGTAACAATTCAACAAAAAATGTAAGTCTTTTACATTTCTTTACCAGCTCACTAAGCAGAGGGGATATTTAAAAACTGTGAAAATAAAAGGGTGTATACAATAATTCAATGGAATATAGCTAGCAGGTTTATTGTGAATGCGATATAATCCGACTTATTTGCATCTGATATTTATAATAGCACAAAATTAGCTACTTGTACATCTTTATCGAAATTGTATTTCAAAATTATAGCATTTTACCCTCTTATTTGTACGTCTTCAAATTTCATAACTTTATTGTGGGAAAAGTGACTGCTTAATATCTATTTCATTACAAGGTAAGGAAAATGATACCTAAATATTATCACGATATTTAAGCAATTTCCATGTCCATGAAACTGCCGTTGCACATTATTGTAACCACAATTTCTTCCGTCTTCCCCTTACTTTCTCTCTCTCTCTCTCTCTCTCTCTGTCTCCCGAGATACTTTGCTTTGATCATCGACCATCCTTGAAATGTGGCGGTTTAGTACTTCTATTCTCTTATTGTTTGCTCTAAACTGAAGTGAACACACAATAGGTTGATATAACTGGCCCTAATGAGCTCAGTTTGTTCCCTCTTAGCTCCCACACAGATTTTCACCGACTATTCTCCGTTTTTATTGTCGGGAGATCAATTAGCGGTATGAGCTGTTGGGGATAAAGAAAAAGAAGGGTGCTTTTACCTTTTCAACTCGTCATGTAGGTACACAAAGTATAGATCACGTGATGTTTCAAGGTAGGACGTCTTCTTTTCAGCGTTGCACGATTCCGAAACATAGACGTACCTTAAATCTGAATGTTGACTTATCAATACCTGCCGTATATACGGGGATGAGTCACGTTCTGTCATTTATCTTTGACTATCAGAACCAATATTCATTGCAATCTCATTTGGATATTAGTCAACCAAGTGTCGCATAATGTGTGAAATATATATGTTTGCTTTTTTTCTCATTGGAATAAACGAAAAACTGTTGAATAAACATAATGGTGTAGGAATATATTTGAGGGAATTAACGTTGGCGATGCTGACACAGAAAAATTGTCTAGTTTGTATAGAGTATTGTAAGAAGGAAGGTCGAGCACTCATTTTGATATTATCATTCTAACAATTTTATCATCGATGAGACGATGAATAAATGCATTTCATGAACGTAAAGTAATTGTTTATAATCATTGTGAAAACATGAATAGTTACATACTGATCAATTATTCCTATCTGAATTGGGAACATGACTGTAAATAAATATTTCACATGCAGCATAAATGACTTTGTGAATGGCATATGCTCTTTCAGATTTACTTATATTTTACTCAAATTTGTTACTAACTTTAATTGATTGATTAGTATTTCTTTCTTTCGATACTTAAAAGCCGTGTGTGAATTTTTATTTACTATGGATTTACGTATATATTCAGTATATAATGCTCCTTTATTCAGTTCAAATGTCCCTCACAGTAGAATTTGCACAGTTTAGTTTTAGCAACTTCAGGAAAAAATCTTCAAAAACCTATCAAACCTTATTTGCTTTTTACTGTTATTTTATTTTTGTGCATTTCATATAATGACAAAGATTCATGATGGATAACGCGACCAATTTATGGTCTAAAAGTGGATAAATTCGTGACAACATGAGCTCATCAATCACGGAAAGGGATGCCAAGCTATTTAGATACGTGTCCATTTCGTCAATTTGCAATCATAAAATTCGGGAAAAAAACCCAAAACATTAAACAGAAAAATGATTAAAATATTGCAAAATACGCACACCCTGATAAAGTGTGTTCTCAAAACCCCCGTCTTCTCTTTCTACTTATCTTTTTTCGGCGCTCACTCATGCAAAGTGAGCTCAGCTCAAAATGCGAGCAGTCGTCTGGTAGGGTCAGAAGTGTGATTCTCCATGCAATTCATTTAACATCTTGAGCTCGCGGCGAGCACAGCGTGTAGTCGGGTCTCTTCTCCACTTGAAGGAATCGGATTCATGCCGTAGGGGAAATAATGTTACACGGTAATGTCAGCTCTCTAAACTTGAGATGGAAGATGATTTGATTGAACCACTTCTCATTTTCTGTCAAAATCCAGCGAGTTAAGCGGACAGTTAGTTATTTAATTCCTCTACATGCAGTTCTGGGATATGTTTGTTTTCTGAGACAGACAACAGTTTGTAACTTTAGGGAATGCTTTCTTTAGTGGAGAATGAAATGCAGTGATCTGTCGCGAAATTATTATTCAAAGTTTCGCGGTGTGCATCATATTTCTTTTGTGATTAAATAATGAACAAACCTTTTTTGTTAAAGTTCACCAGCACTATTTTGGCAAATGAACTCACCGTGCATCTTGTTTAGTATGCTCGATTCGGCGTGGTCAACAGTCGAGGCCTGCTTGATATAAAGAGACTTTTTAAATTCTTTCTCTGCTCTAAATTGTCCACATGACCTCTACGTGAGTACGGAAAGACTGGTCGGATTTGCCAAAATCTTTATCCCCATTCAACTCTCTAAATCAGATTGGATTTCATATTTCCTCGCCTGGATGTAAAGTGTAAAATTGGTTCTGATCTGTATACTGAGTGATTTCAAGATGAACAGCTTAGATCAAGAATAAGCACGGCAAGCTTCATGTTGGACACATTTTGTCAGTGATTTTTCGCTCGGAAGGATATGGAGGC
This sequence comes from Heliocidaris tuberculata, assembly GCA_025618425.1. Lineage (NCBI taxonomy): Eukaryota > Metazoa > Echinodermata > Echinoidea > Camarodonta > Echinometridae > Heliocidaris > Heliocidaris tuberculata. Next base: position 17,880,680 of record CM046834.1, read on the forward strand.
AATTTTAACCTCCTGGTGAAACATTTTCACCAGGTGTTTTACCTATGTGGAGGGAATCGTTATTCTTTATGAAGAGAAAATGCTTATTTGGCTTCCTTGAACTGCCGAAGATAATTAAAACAGCCTGATTATTGATTATAATGAAAAGCGCTTCGAGATATAATGGAAAAATTCTAATCTTTTTATTGGCAAAATGAATTTGAATTTGATGCTTTAAAATGGCAAACTTTCGCTTCATTCGTAGGAAAAAGAACCGACCCGTCAGTTTCATTTCTAATTATATATGGATCGCTTTCATTTTTACGATAACCATTCTCTTCATGGTCGTCATGGTTTGCTACGACGGCGACGATGCTCATGCAGATGTCAATGTCGTCCAAAATCGGCAAATCCTCGAGGAGAAACAAGGGTTGCAATCTCGAGAAGATGAGTTACTAGGATTAGCTGCCAAGTTGGAGAAAGAGCTGTTTGAACATCAGGAGAGAATCAAACGAAGACTGGAAACGTTGAGAGCACGGAAGGAGGGTGGCGATGGTAGGCGTGGGGTGGACTCCACTCGGCATCACCACCACCAAAGAGGAGGGGAAGGCAATGAGCACCGCCTGAAGCGTCGTTTGATGGACGCTCGGTCCAGCCATGGACTTGGCGGTGGTGGTGAGGTCCACGGCCCTTTCGTTGGTCAGAGCGGCAGCAGCAGTGCAATCGAGACGACAGCGAGAGGCGATCAATCCATACCTGGTGTCAAGGCCGGTAAAACCAATAAGACGGGTGGGATCTTTGAAAATACACTAGAAAATGGATCATTGACAAAGGCGGGGGTTGATGTAAATCCGCCCGATGCGAAGTCATCGCCTGAAAAACCACATAATGAAAACAAGTTAGGGTCATACAATAATAATATGAAAATTAACATACATCAATCCTTCATGATAGGGAAAAACCTGGAATCATTACACGAGTCTCAAAAACTGAATAATCTGACTAAAGGAGGTTCATTTCATCTGAAAAAGTCGAGAAACTCTACTCAAACAGTCTTAAATCATCAATCATGGAATACTTTTAAAAATGAGAACAGAGGTTCATTAACAGAATCTGGTGCTATTTCTACAAACGCTACCACTATCCTCCAACACCCGTCCGGAGAGGACCAGTCAGTGGAGGCAGCGGTCATGGTCTCGGATGAGCCCCTCCTCCTCGGATGCGAGGACTTAGCCCATGTAAACAGCCGCGAGCAGGTCGGATCAGGCTACACCAAACGGGTGGAGAAGGTGGAGCTGAAGGATGGTCGATGGGTGGCTGTCAAGTCCGTGTGGACAGGGGGCAAGGATGTCACCGCCTGTCTTGAGATGGGGATGAGGAAACGGGACTGCATCCAACTCGCCAACTACAAACTCATGAAGGAGATCGCACTTCTTCAACAACTTCGACACCCTAACATTATAAAGGTAAGACCATTGCACAAGATCGTCTCATAAACGTTGTGTATGGGGCGACAGATTGTTTGTTTTTTATTTGGAGATTGTACAACCATTGCAGTTTTTCGACGAGAATTGATTAATCTCGAACATGCGACAACAAAAAATAAATGAATATATTATTTTTTTAAAAATAACTGTTTGTCCATAAGTCAGATGATTCAAAATGTAAATGTTCTCAAATTTAAAAGTTTGGCGACGCTCTACCCCTGGCAGCAACCTTTATCACAAACAAATATGCATTTAAAGATATTTTTCTTCAATACCGTCTTTAAAAAAATCATATATAAAACTCGTTACAGAAAAACTTGTTCATTAAATTGTATAATGTGAAAATGTAAGTCGAATCTTCTTTCATGAACATGATGTATCATTTCACATCGTCACCTATTTTCCTTGTGGTGTTTTTTTCAAGATCCCTTTCTGTTTATCTCTTTTCGTCTCTTCACATCTTCCCCTATTTTTGTTGACTTTTACTTATGTCATATTGCCCGTTCGCTCATTCCCTTAGTGTAAGAACTTGTAATGTCTAAAAACCTAAGGGGTGACGACAACTCAAAGCCAAATTGGGAAATAAACCAGATTTATGTCAACAACATTTGTGGACTGAGGTACTGGTTGGCAATCTGGCGTATTATTTTATTTTTTATCAAATACCTCATCTTCATCTGTCGTCGATCTTCATTTGATATCACTTTTTTTTTAAACGATGGTGTTCGTCAAACAAATATCCTCATCGAAAATGTCTCACCCGATAAATGATAATAACTTAAGTGGTAACGAATCGACCTAGATAGTCTTCTTTCTCCGATGCATTATGTCATCACGTCCCGGTGTTTCAATAGGAGGAGCTTTTAGACCGAGAGCTTGAATGCACTTTCTTAGCACCTATCAGCAGGTGGAATCCAACCCCCGGACCCATATCCTCGCCCATCTCCAATCCACTTATCCGAGGCTTACCCCATCTTACTCTGGCCTCTCTTAGCACTTTTCATCGCCACCCCCTTCCACTCTGCAAATTTTCACCTGTTAATGACGCCATTGGAAGCGAATTGAAGAGGGCTGATGAGGTTGCCAGCTCTTCGTCGCACTTTTCATCACATAAAGTGTAGGCTTCATACGTTGTATAGTTATACCAAGGACAGAAATGGATATAATCAACAGGATCAAGGAGAGTACACTCTCTCAGCCATATTGACTGATAAAACTATATTAAATTGATGGGCCAATCAATAGATTTAATTTCTAATACATGTGCTTATCTTAAAGGCACTATTTGAACTGTGGGTGCCAGGCGCAAACTAAAACAAAATGATTTAGGACTTAAGATAACAAAGAAAACCATACACCGTATTAATTTTTTTCTTTTTAATTGTAGGTAATTTTCTTTTCTTGTTTTACAAGCTTCGCCTGGAACACAAAGAACATACAGAAGAATTTTGTATTTAACATACGAAAACATAATTTTGGGGTTAGGCTTTCAAATGTTTTTGGTGTTTTTTTTTGTTTTTTTGTCCAAGCATGAAATATGCAAAATTCAAAAAAATCTTCTTTTTTTCACTAAAAATTGTAAATATTTGATTTAACCCTATTGCATTATTACCTTCTTTGCATACTAGTAGCGTTTCCATTAATTCCTTCCTTTTTACGTATTTGGAAGTCTGGATATTATTATATCCATCTCATTATGCCGGAAAGTCGGGATTTCTCCTACTTAACATAATAAGAGCAAATACATTTCACAACAAAAGTAATTCTAATACTAGCTTTATCAATACCTCAGCCCTTTGTTACTTCATGTGTTGAATGTGATAATGATTATGAGGGGGGGGGGGGTGATGATTATAATTATACTATCACACCACATTACATGGTGGTTGTAACATGAGTCATTCGCAGACAAAAAGTAGAAGCTCTATACCCAATCTCGTTTCCATGCTGCCTCTCACTCTTTTCATCTCTTAAATGGAGTAGATGTAAAATGGATTAAATGCGTCTGGTCAATTTCGATGAGCCAACAAGTGAATTGTTTGGCGAGCAACGGTCGCTTTTGGAGGTAGCTTGCACTTCCCCTCCTCGGCTCGTAGACGAATTTCACGCTCGCTCGGGCGACATATTTCTTTGGTACATTATTGTATGATCGGAGCACACGCGATCGACTCAAAGGTGTATTGACTATTTTGTCCTCATCCTGCGTATATGAAGCTTGGGCAGTCGGGTGAAAAGATCCGCATTACATAAAAATCATATAATTATAAGACTGAAAGCAGTGGTTTCGGGCCATATACAATATACTAAATCTCCCGCTGCTACGCGGTTGTGAAGATAATAGGAAAATATTGGCAGGAAAGGGTGTGGGAAATGGCGCTTAATCCCTCTTGAGAAGGGTTAATCAAAATGGCTAATTGAATCATTATATTCCACTTATTCTATTCATATTGCTTACTTCAAAGTGAAAATATTTCTCCATTCTCATCATTTTGTCTCTCAAAGGCTCGTTCCAAACATTTTTTTTTCTTCAATGAGTGATATGAATGATATCAAAAGGACGAACTGGGGAGCAATTTCAACCATAGATTACCATAATTACTGATAAGAAACTGCAACCACAAAAGGGTTTGGAAATGAATTCGATTTCAAACATTACTTCACATCTGGTTGCATTCTTTTTAGTGTAGTGTTCCTTTACCACAAACTATAATAATTTCCACTTAATGCTGTTCTTTCTTTATATTTCACCGTAGCAATTTATATATTACAATATTGTAGTCCAACAACTGTAGTCCAGACCCCTGAAGTTTTCGTCTTACTTAGATAGCAATACATTCAGAGCTACATTTATCAAGATAGATAGCAATACATACATATATACTTTGGTCATAACGTCATGTGAGACAACAATATTCGTCAAATATTTAAGCCTCAAATACCGACTTTCTTCTGGGTCCTGTTTCATAAAACTTGTTATCAATAACAACCGCCCTATTTCTATGACAATTTTGCTCTCAGCCAATCAGATGTAAGGATTTCAGTAGCTTATAACAGTTATTGCAACTTGTTATTGATAACAAGTTTGATGAAACAGGGCCCAGATAAGATTGAGGAGGATCATACTCTAAAGCTGTGAGGCCTAATCACGTTTATTGTCTTTCTTTAGACTTCGAATGAGTGCCTTTTTCCTTCAAAAGATTAAATTACACGAGCTGCTTTGTAGCAAACTGCTAGTGATGTTACTATATACCTTTCGAGGCTTTAATCTTCTATAACCTGATTTTGGCATCAATTATTGACAGCAATAGCTGTTGGGGATGCTCCAGCGAGCCTCAAACCAAGATGAATAGTCTAGTGTCACCTTCGACACCACACCATTCCGCAACTTCACAACGGTGACCAAAAATGACTTACCTCGATCAGAGAGATGAGGCAATGAACTCATCAGTCTCACATTTCAGAATATGAAATCTTCAGAGGTGCTATATAGAACTCTTATACATCCGTCGTTTTATGCAAATTATCTGTTTCACTGTTATGCAATCTAAAGCTTATAAACGTTTATTTTTTTTAAAGGAAATTGTTTGATTCAAGTTTATTATGCTATTTCAAAAATCACTTTTCATTATGAGTAAAATTTTCTCATGAAAAATGGGGGAAAGTCAGGACAACTCTACAGTATACCAGTTTAAATGTTATTACCCGATCTGCTTATTAGCCAAATCCGTAGACCCTTCATAACCAATTGCATTGTTAACCAGTACCAAACCAAACTCTTAATGATAAAACTGTTTACCTGAGATTTGGGCATTAATTATTGATAACACTTCCTGCTGAGGATGTACCATCGAGTCCCAAACCAAGATGGATAGTCTAGCGTCACCATCGATACCCATTACTACGCAACTTCTCAACGGTGACAAAATGACTTACCTCTTCAGAAGGATGAGGCAATGCACTCGTCAATCTCACATATCAAAATGTGAAATCATTCGAAGTGCTAGAACTCTTATCCATCGGCGGTTTCATGCAACATATCTGTTTCTTTATGTTCTTTATGCAGTTTATGACTCGGCACTGATTTCCTTATAGTAAATTTGTTTGGTTAAAGATAATGCTGTTCCAACAGTCCCTTTTCATTATGAGGAATATTTTAGGGGTAATTTTGGAAGTAAATAAGGACAATCTTGGTTTATTGAAATGCAATCATAAAGGGGTTTTTTCTGTTGTTTTTTTTCTTCAGATCCTAACCATTTTGTGCTTAGACTCACCCTTCACATAATCACTCATTTCTGGAATCAGCACAAATCTTTTAACCCATTTCCCACGGGAACCGGGTGATTCATGTATTAAGCCTATATGGGAATTAGAGAATTCAGTAGTCGACGGGTTAACCCTTTCAGGACAAGAATTATTTAAGGGCTAAATTGATCACATTTTGTTCTGCAAATTGGCAACAATAATATTTTTCTTTTAGTGCTACGTGGTTCTAGTAAGATGTAATGTCTTGAAAATAATATACATGATTAGGAACTTTGTCGAAAAGTTGAAAAAGTTGCCAATTTGGACAAAAAAAACAATGATTTTGAACCTCTCAATGTGTTGCCAATTTAAGGATGTTCAAGCTTATTCTCCTTTTTAAAATTCCTGGCATCGAACGCAATATGATCATGCAACAAAAATGGACACAGTATGTGCAGAAATTTTTGCTCTTTCCACTCATGCATCTGGTATATTTTTTAAGGCTCTAAATCAAAAGTTATTGGGCAAAACCACAAAATGTGGTCAATTGTCTCGAAAGGGTTAATTGGTGTTACTATCTACCTGAGATGTTAACATCAATTATGTAACATCATGGTCTGATGGGGATGCATCATTGGGTCTTAAACCGTTATGAATAGTCTGGTGTCACCTTCCACACACTCCCATTCTTCATCTTACCAAAGGTGACAAAATGCCTTATATACATCTAGGGGATGAGCCAATGGACTGATGACGGTCTCGCGCCTCAGAGTATGAAATCTTCTTGCAATATATGATTTAGAATCTTTATTTTGCAGCATGCAGACTTTTCTATGAAAGCACGTTATGACGTTTCAAAAGTCGTTCTCATACTGAGGAATAACACTTTGACATAAAGAAATAGAAATGGCACTGTTTAAGCTAATCCCCTCAATCACTTTATACATTATCTTATTCGACCGTTCTAATTTAGCCATGTATTAATTTCAGTATCGAGTTTTATTGGGAAATTCCATTAGATGAACGGGAACATTGTAAATGGTTTAAGGTTACTTGGAAATATCTCCTCCAAATTAGGAACTCCGGTAACTCCATAGCTTTTCGTAAAATGCTAAATTATCTGGGAGTAGATAGTTCTCTTTTAGCTCCATGATTACTGAGTTTGTGTCCTGGTTTCTTAGCTTTCAATGAACAGACACAGTGGAAGCTGAGTGTTCTCAAGAGCAATCTAATATCCCGAATAGACCGTCAAGACTAACTGTAACAGAACGGTTCATTTATAGAATTCATTCAATTCAGCGTTTTATTTCAAACATAGAAATTATCGGTATAGTGACTTAATATGTGGCATTCACGCAATATCATAACCGCACATTAGGTCCAGGTAAGGTGGGGTGGGTATAAGCAAACAGTCATGAGTTCTTGAATATTGCACAAGTTTTTGAGTTTCAGTAACGTTTTGTCATATATATTCACTCTTAGCCTTATGTGACATTTTTAAAAGCAGGATATGATGTCCACTCATTAATTTCTCTTTATCTGAGTCTGCTAACCTATCTCCCCATTATCCTCCCTCTCTAAACTATTCTGTACCTGTATATACATGCCCCGTGCTCTCTCTCTCTCTTTCTCCCTCCCTCCTCTCTCTCTCTCTCTCTCTCTCTCTCTCTCTCCCTCTCTCCCTCTCTCTCTTTTGTTGTCATTCACATGCGATGAATCACAGAGGCACAGCCACAGATGCACTCAACTTTAAACAGTCCAGGTGGGCGATTCTCCTTCCATCCGTGCTATTTCCATTTACATAATAGAATATGGGGATGAATCAAACTGCATTAACCCAGAAGTATCAATACCGTGCTACCAAACCCTCGCATTATACAGCGAGAGGGTGGAGGGCATGAGATACTTGGCCGTCTCTCTCCCGCGAGGATCGAGCTACCACGTTGCCCGATGCAGCATCGAACACGAAAGCGAGTCCCTCCACCTGCATACAAATCGCAACAAATACTACATCACATATTCACCTTCTTCTAAAGCCGACCGGTTACCGTCAAATTCCTTTTTAAGAAGAGTGAAAGAAAAGACCTTTGGTAAGGCGTTATGATGAGTCACAGAGTCTGTATGCAAAAAGGTAGCAAGCATTGATTTGAAAATGACCCTTGAGGAAATGAAGAAACGGTGTTTGCACACGTGATCTAGGGGGACCCTCGCAAAAAGGTGCAAGGAAGCAAATGGTTACTTTGACGTCATGTCCAGAAATGTCCAGAAGTCGATGTTTAAAGAAACATGTTTCAAATTCTTTTTCTTCTCACCCGACAAGTAAAAGTGGATCTTTATCAATGAATCATCCAAACTGACGATTTTAATCAAATGTAAATTCTTATAAAAAGGGTTATTTTTTTATTGTCCCATTGGTAAATTATGTATTCATAATGTACTGATAAACATCAAAAGAAATCATGATGTTTTACCTGCGTCATCTTTTCTTTCATGTGTGATTCTAAAATATTAACGATAAGGCCCACAAATTATTGGTACATTAAAATGTCCTTAAAAATTCTTTTTCAAAATTTTCGTTTCAGAAGTCAAAATAACTGATCAGAAATACCAAACCGAATTGTATTTCCATACTTCTCTACACATTAACAAGTACACTTTCATAAAATTAATCTAATGTAGTCTTCATTGATATTACTTTTTTTTCTTAGAACTCAAACTTTAATGGACTTTGTTTTGTTTCTAATGATCGAAAATGTTTCTGCACTAAGTTGTGTTGTCAGTTGTTTTGTTTATTGTTAATTTCACAATACTTATTGTTATGTACCTTTAAAAATGAAAATGTAATGAAATGGAATCTAAATCTGAAATCTGAAATCTAAAACCTTAGAAAGCACTTCAAGTGTTGTGCAAGAGGTTTTTTTTTTTTTTTTTTTTTTTTTGAATAAGATACGAATCGAATTTCCCGTTACATATTCAGTTGGCAAACGTAGTCAGACACATAAGCTATACTTTTACATTATTGATGACCTTCTTGCTCTCAGTTGTCGGTTTCAATGTCCATACCAACATCGCAGATGAGCAGGGATGTATGTGCCCACTTTACAATACAAACCCAACAGTTTTCCCCCGACTTGTTCATTCCGATTCGTTTGTACTTCTACACCATCTCTCTCTCTCTCTCTCTCTTTCTTTCTTAACTTCCTCCCCATTTATTTCACACACACACACACACCCATACACACACACACACTCTCTCTCTCTCTCTCTTTTCTCTCTCTCCAAATAAATATATGTATTACATATATTTCTTTCAATACGATTCGTTTTTAATAAGGTGATATTGTGAGCAGACCCAGCTCAGAACTCGATGGACAAAAACGTTATACCTCTCATGATTATCAGTCTTTCTCATAACATAGTCTTTCTTATAACTTAGAGATACAGATACATGTAGCTCAATATTACGTATCTTTGAAACCAAATTACTTTTTTTTTCACATTTACACCTATCATGACTAAAATTCCCATTAGTAATGCATTGGATAGGCCTGACACCATTGATAGAGACATGTACAATATTTTCTCTCAGCAATGATATTTAGCTCAAGATATCATTTATCTTTGACACCTGAAGTGAAATCTAAGGAGACTTTTTACCACTTACACCTATAGTTAAAAAGCTCTCATCCTTCGCCGAAGTAACTGCTGTGATCCACACGTTTCTCTTAAGTGTGTTGAGGCTACACGGTCGGAATATTTAGGTCACCTTAATTATCTGTGCATTCGGCCTCCATTAACTTATCCCGCCTAAAATCAATATAACATTGTCAAATGTGGCGTAATACCCCCAGGGTTGTAATCTTCACTCTATCTCCCCCCCCCCCCCATCCTCTCCCCCCCCCCTTCTCTCTCTCTCTCCCTTTCTCTCTGTCTCTCTCCCCCGTCTCTTTTTCTCTAGACTCTTAAACTCACCAGTGTGTGAAAAGTGATTTTATTTTGTTACTTAAAAGATGCCTGGCGCAAAATGAATACCCTAAAGTGTTCGGAAAAGGTTAATTATAATTGTGTGTAAAAAGAAAAAGAAATGAAACGTTTATAAAACCAGCACATACCATACTCAAAGCTATTTTTATGTAAATAAAAAATACAAAGCTGCTGAATGACTTTACACGATGCAACCATTTAGTGTCAATATTCTTCTTTACTTTATAGCTTCATAATGATGCGTCATCACTGGCGACACATCAAAATTACATCAGTAATTTCCTGATTAATTTGGAAAATCATAAATTCATTTGAAGGGCGCTGCACCTCGGCAACCAGCTCATAAAATCCAAAGGTGCCTGTACTTTAGAATTTAAGTTTGGATAGCAAATAGACATTAATTTTTCATGTGATATGTACATTAAACAATAAATGAATGAAGCGAATTCTATTGCTCGAATATGAAACACGCCCCATAATTAAATAATTGATTATTTCACTATAGCAACCCACAGTGTTTTCAAGTCTGCATCACAGTAAACATGGTAAATGTCATTTGACATTTGCGTGTCATGCATGCTGGGTGTGCTTCGAAAGAAACTATACGACGTCATAATCAAGCTACAGTCTATAGCAGTAGTTTATGATATACATTTATCAAGTAAAGAATTAGATCTTCCTATATGAGTTTATAAGTTTGTAAAGTAATCGAAATTTTTGTCGAATTTTATCTATGTTCCACCCGATCCATATACCCCTTTCTCCATGGCGCTATAATCCACCGAATTTGTGTTTGACTGTACTATAGTATTTGAATGTCTGAAGATTCATAAAAGGGGAACATGGACGTCAAGAAAGTTATGATGAGGAATAAATATTGCACGACAGGTGGTTTTAGCTGGAGAACATAGTACAAGGTAAAAGAACTTGTTTTCTCTTAAGATGAAACTGTTATGGTTTTTACAGCGGTTATTTTTTATCAAATGCGAATCACGTATTTCTCTGCACGCCACTTCAGCTTTGAACAATTTACTATAGTCTCAATAGCAGTCCCGTGTGTTTTTCTTCTTCGTTAGCTCTTATTCCACAGATATAGTCTTCATGAAATGCTGTTGCGACGAAAGGTGAAAGTATATCACGTGTAAACCCGTGAAAGTATTTTAATGTTTGATGTCCAATATAGAGTTGCATCCCTTAAAGGCCAATGGCTATATATACAGCACCTCAATTATTTACAGCCCGATAATCAAAGATTTTCCAAAATGTCACGAGGGTTTTATGTATCACTTGTCTTAAACCCTCTGATAACGATTGTAAAAGGAAAAAGGCTTCTGGTATCCAGTGAGTTAATGTCTTGCTCGGAGATAGGATTCGAAAAAGTTGCCTGAAAATGGTTCAATCTCCCCTTTTTCTTTTTTCTTAACAATAATTGCTCAGTTACAATAGATTTATTTTGAGCTAACGATGATGGATATAAACATTTCCTTCACCCCCCCCCCCCCCATTTTCATGCCCCTGGAAAGAGACTGTCCTCCATGATGTATAGGGTATAGGGATGTCTTTCTCAAACACATATTGGTGTATTTTCTGTGAAAAAAAAAAAGAACGGCAACGAAGGAGACGGATAACGCAGTGACCTTTAAAGGGTGTTTCTCTACAACCGAAAACATTGCTTTTGGCGAGCTTTCTTTTCAAGCAGAAGAACAAGATACGCAGGAGTGCAGAATTAGAGCAATACATGTATGCGGCACGTCAGGGGAGGATGAAGGTGAAGTAAAAGGGTCGGCTGAGATCGAATAGGAGCTCAACCACGCTGTAAAAACATTCCCTCCACCCGATCCGTCGATTGTTAGGCTTTTCCGCCAGTGGAATCATGTAAGATGAGGTTGTCCCAAATGTTTACAATTCAGGCGGGGGGGGGGGGGGGGGATAAAAACGAAAAGGCTGTCAGAAAGCGAGAGATCGGCGGACATACGCAACCACCCGGGAATAACAATATCTCCGTATGGTAGAAGAGGGATTTTCTCCCTGCTTCTTATGTATCCTGACACATGGCATTGTGTCATTTCATGTGTATATAACTACCTTTTTATACCTTAACGCAAATATATAGAGAGAGCTATATCTAACTTTCCAATACAGTTCCAATTCTGAATAATATTAATCTTTTACAAATCAACGACAATAAAAGAAAATGTAAGTTTCTTCAACAATTTTTTTTAGGTTAAACGAATCTATTTTTCACACATTATATAAATTACAACTCAATTTTCAATCTACATACAGCACATCTTCACATAAATATGACATTTCATAAATTTGAATTTTAAGGTATCAGCACACGAAGAGGCGAATCTAGGGTTGTCGGAAAGTGGCCCGAAATGTTTGAAAGTCCACGATCCCTACATGGGGAGCTATTAGATATATATTTTTTCACTGAAAGGGGAGGGAGCGCCGGGGAGGTCCGTTTTGCTCCTTATGTAGATCCACCCATGACTATTCAATTCAATCAAATTTTTCAATTTAAAGACATACAAATATTTCAATTTTTTTCAATTTGAAGACACACAAAATAATATTGCGCTCAAAACTGTCTCGTGTTCATTTTGTATTCGTTTTGTTTGGTAGCTCGGTCGGGGGAGGGCCCCATTTGCTTTACCTTGGCTGATCCAAAAACTTGATGTAGCATAAAACAGTGGCTGACACGAATCGAGGGAAATGGATTAATCGAAAACTCAAAGGGCGGAAAATTGTTGGCCTTGTGACGCCAATGCCACGTTGGGGAATGGACTGGAGGAGCGGTTAATATAGCGGGATTTCACAGTAGTTGATCGATGGCTAGTGTAGCTTTGTTATTGGTTACGCTCGGCTTGACTGAAATGTGAAAATAATCACTATGTGCATCGTTTCATCCCAATATAACAGTATATTGATATTCGTGTCAATTAAGCCCATGCTTCATATAATTCGAGGATAGGTTGCGGGAAAGAGAAACAAACACACGTTTACTCTTTCAGAATTATTTTGGGTAAAAAATGCCCCTCACAAAGGCATTCATGCTGTAGCCGACCAACTTTTAGCAGTTTTATTGCTCATCTGCAGGTAAAATTTTATTCAATTATTGGTCATTTTCGCTACCGAATCAGGAATATATCGTTTCATAAAGTTTCAAATTTGCCCTCTCACAATGAAATAGCTCAACCCGAGTTTTAACCGGTATAAGTGCAGCAATCAAATGCATTTTATCATCAGAAACCACGAGGGGTACACAATACACAAACTGTCCAACTATTTCAAAGAATCCTTACTTCAACAAAAGATTTTTAAAGTTCACAAGGGATAGAACGACAACCATTAATATTGTCGATTTTAAACAAAAGGGTTACGAGGCTGCCAATACATATCAGCAAGGACGAAGCATTAGACTAAATATTCACTAGAGATATAGTGGTATACGTGGGTAGATACGGAGGGGCATGTAACAACCCCCCCCCCCCCCCCATTGAATGGCGATAAAAGGAAGAAATGAGTGAAAGAGAGAGAGAGAGAGTGAGAGAGAGAGAGAGAGTGAGAGAGAGAGAGAGAGAGAGAGAACAACGGGAAGTGGAGCGTGGAAAGAAGGAGATAAATCTATCCCCTACCATTTTATCCACTCCATTAGACGCCCCCCCCCCCCCCTCCATGTCATCCGTATAGATGTACCCATGCTACACCATTGACTGGTGAGTTGATATTGTCTTGTCGAAACGGTTTACTGACCTGAAGTGGAAGCTGTATACAATTTTACGACGCATTATCAGCATACAACCCCAGTACGCTTTTACTATCTTGGTTAACAAGAAATCAAAAGAAATCGCTGTACAACGTCATAAAAATATAACTCATGTTTTGGATCTTCACTGTCCACTGTTTACACCAAAGTGACATTTACAGTGTCGTATCTGATTTTTATTTCTTTTGCATACCAGAAACTAGATGTATACATTTTTTTTTAATTCATAGAGCACCGGGGAATATCAACCACACCATCCCCCATGAATTTTTCCTTTCTATCTGTCTCTCTTTCTCTTCCTTGCTTACTCTGTCTCTCTGTCTGTCTCTGTCTGTCTCTTTCTCTCTCTCTCCCTCTCTCTCGAAATACTCAAGTGCCTCGACCACACAAACACAAGTCCACGAGGCTCTTCAACATTCTCGCTCCCTGACGCTCTCGCACGTAAATTAAAGATGATTTGTAGGAGGCCATATAAATGTCAGTACTGAAGATTTTTTTTTTTGCGGAGGGGGGGGGTAGGTATGGATAAATATAAATGACCGGTGTCTGTGGATTGTTTCATATCGGCCTAAATACTTCGGACGTGGTCTAGAAAAAACACCAATCAAATTATGAATTGTTTAGTTACTGGAGCCATGATTATAAAATTCTCTAACATCGAAAGTAGTATACTGAGTCAACATCTACTTCTGATAAAGTAGGTACTGAATCTTACAAAGAAACACACTCTCTAGCTCATTTTATTTGATCTTCATCATAAATTAATAACGAATTTGGATATTGTTTTGAAAGCCACCGACAGCTTTTCTAATCCTCCTTGTATCCTCGCATATTAAACTGATAAACCACAGCAAAGACAACAGCAGATACTGCTACTATATACACTACTACTATATATAACAACGACGACGACGACTACTACTACTATATTACTACTACTACTACTACTACTACTACTACTACTACTACTACTACTACTACTACTACTACTACTACTACTACTACTACTACTACTACTACTACTACTACTACGACTACTACGACTACTACTACTACTACTACTACTACTTTTACTACTTGTTTTTATGACTAATTTTACTTCTACCCCTGTCTGCCGCCTTGAGTTTGACCATCATTACCATGAAGGGTCCATGCTTCGACTTTCACCAGCACTACTTTTCTGATACTGCATGTTGCTTTTATACGTCTGTCATAACATTATACTTCTCCTTCTATCATGCTCTATAAAAGCCAGTAGTATTATTAGTGTGATCGATGTATATCCTTAGAAAGAAAGCCAGCAACGAAGGAAAATATTTGTGTGGAAGCCATCACCTGCAAAGTTTCAAAACAAGATGCATCCCTCGTACATGAAACCTTAGAAGGTCCAATTCGGTGACGAATTTCTCACCACTTAACCTTTCTTCTCGGCTAGGTCGTTATCACCGCTTCTGCTTACATTTTCCTTTTCCATTCCCAACGGCCCGTCCTCATCAGGCAATCAAAATTCATCACGGCTTGGAAATTACAATTTGATTCGGGCTCGATTGGTCGCAGTCATGAAGAGGGAAAAATCGGTGTCACGTTTAAGCGCAAAATAAATGTATAGATTGGATAGGCGGAGCGATAACGCTGCATGGGAATGTAGAGATCTTTAGAGGCGTTCGCGGTAAAACGGGGGAAATCCTGTGGGTGGACGTGAATTTTATATCATTTTAATTTTTCTTCTCTTTATAAGGACTAAAATATAGCAAAAAGAAAAAACAAACATTATTACAATTTTCATGAAAGATAAAGCTATCCACATGTGCTTCACGATGATTTACCCATTCTTATTTTACAAAGAAAGCATAGATATAACGGTTTTAGGGACCTTTGAAGGAAACAAGCAACTCACATTTGGCTTTCGAACAAACATTACATTACAATCTACATACTGTGTATTACATTTTAGTTTTTACAATAATGGTTTTCAAGAAATGTATTATTCCTTTTCTTTTCGAATATATTGATTTTAATAAAGGTAAGAGCTGATAAGAGCAAGAACTTTAAAATTTCGTCTAAGATTATAATTGTGCCACAATAAGATACGGTTTTCATGTGTAAGAAATGCAGATGACATAGAACATATTATAATGCAGATATAATGAAGTGGACACTGATTTCTAACTACCTATGATTTATCAAAAGCAGCCTATATACTTACGTATATACTTTTAGGCGTACATTGCTTTCGACGATATATTCGGAAACTGTCACTTTTAAGTTATATGGCGCTCACGCGGGATGTAGGATGGACTGAGAAAAGTGAATACCAGATCATGAATAATAATTCAGATGTGTCAGAGACGAGGAAAAACGCCTTTGATAAGGGAGATTTGTTCATTATTCAGTTCGGGAAAAAGGACGATAATTTCCAGTGAGTAAGCTCCTATAAACAATCATCTCTTCGACCTCGTGTTTACGCTGTCAGACTACCCCATCGTTTAGGGGTGCTTTACTATGACTACTTTGGAGTAGTAGACAAAGATTTATTCGACATTGATTTGTTTTGCCAGCCTTTCATCCGTTTCACGGTCAATTACAAAGCGCCCTCGGTCCCTATAGCCAACGTACCCCCAAACCTCCACTTGGAATGATGGCACCAGGCTCCATCGACGAGTCGAGCAGGCGACCGAGGCCCGGAGGTAGAGGCACCCCCAACATCAGAGTTCTTGTTTGAAGAGGGTAAAGGGCTATGAGATTCTAAAGACATGATTGATTTGCTCCTTACGACCTCAGGATCGAAGATGAATGTCAAGAGGCTATCAGTGCCATCATTACCATGGTAACAACATTTTAGGCATTGATTAAGAGCAGACTATCATCTCTTTCAAGCATTAATGTCAAGGGCTCACGTGTTGTATGCCCGTGAAGAGGGCTTGGGGAACGTGACACCATGTCATAAATTGTCCTTCCTTATTTATTAATACTTTGTCTGGAAAGAATGGTATGTGATTTCAGTTTCTGTCTCATTGCGAGTGTTAGATTTTGGCTCCCGAAGTATCTAGACTCTCATTTAGACTTTCATTTAACAAGCGAGGTTTATAACGAGTTATAGACGACCAAACGGATCGAAGGAAAGTGTGCGAATCCAAGGTGAATCTAAAGCGTTCAGACATATGTCATGTGGATAAATTTCCCTTATATGACTTGAGAAGAGACCGAACCATCGGTGTTTTAACAACATTTCAATCGCCTTGTCGGAGCACAATGGCCGACAATTTTTTTTTTTTTTTTGGGGGGGGGGGAATAAAAGAAAAAGGAAAAAGGGAGGACAACAAGCAAAAAAAAAACCTACAAAAATAAAACAAAGGTCTTTAATTTTGGAATGACAAATACTGATTGTTCACGGATAAAAACAGTTATGAAAGTTATGAAAGTCATATCAAATTTGCAGACTTCCTTCGCGG
Source organism: Heliocidaris tuberculata (assembly GCA_025618425.1). Classification (NCBI taxonomy): domain Eukaryota; kingdom Metazoa; phylum Echinodermata; class Echinoidea; order Camarodonta; family Echinometridae; genus Heliocidaris; species Heliocidaris tuberculata. The sequence continues at coordinate 17,897,596 of CM046834.1, forward strand.
AACTGTGAATGGAAATGATAAGACCTACCTCTCTTCCTTTCTTTTCCTTTCTTTCTTTCTTTCTTTCTTTCTTTCTTTCTTTCTTTCTTTCTTTCTTTCTTTCCTACTCCTTTTCTTTTTCCATTAACTCCCCACCCTCTCAGGCTCTCACCACTCATGGAGATCCGAACTGCGCAATAGACGTATTAGGTTGCATTAAAATTGAATTACGGAATGAAATTCAATCAGAACATTCCTGGATAGTTTATCCTTTTGTTTCCAAAAATGAATCGCAACTGTGCATGTACTGACGTAGAACAAAAATCCAGACATCGTATAATAGAAATCAGAATTCGCCAAAACACAGGCGTTTATATCGCCTTTTATGCAAGTTAGGCATATTAAGTGTTTTTTTTTAACGCTTCCATATCTTCAGTAGATTATAACATTTTTTTAAAATCGAATTTATTGCTGCTATAATTTCAATCTGTTTTTTCTCTCTCCCCGGCGTTCTCTCTTTCTCTCTCTCTCTCTCTTTCTCTCTTTCAAGTGTCTTTCTTTCCCCCCTCCCAGCTTTCTTTTTAATTTTTTCTCTTTCCCCAACTCTCCCAGGCCCTTCTCCATCTCTCATGTCTCTCCTCTCCCTAACTATACAGCAGTGACAGATGAATGACGTAATCATACGGTGGTCATGTCAATTTCTTATTTGATAAACACACACACACACATATATGATAAAGCTATCGCTTTAATCACAAGAAGAATACAATAATAATTTGGTATTATTCAATGCCATTCCCTTGAAACGTTAATTTTCTGGCAAAATTTGATAATCATGAAGAGGGATATATTCTAGGAAACCTTCTTCTCAACTAAAAATTGGTGAAAACCACATTGGTGTAGCTTTCAGAGCTAGAGTTACACCAGTGCAGTATACACGTGCAAGAACTGTCGTTGAATTGCTGCTACCCCGATTTTCATCTATAGCTTGTCTGACTATACGATGGCACGACTCACACCTGCTTTGTATGAACTCTCAACAGACTTGAATATTATTGGAGTAATGTAGAGTTCTTACAAGAAAGACCTGTGTATGTATGATAGTTTGCAGGTTCAAATCCATTTGTGATATAGACGTTGATTTTTCTGACTTGATTTTCATTCATAAACTGATCGTGTGTACATCCGACATATTAAAAAAAAAGTTTTAATGTTTTATTTATATACTACATTCGTTGATGTTTAAATTAGAACATTACTGTAACAGCATTATACTTTTTAATGGTTTGTGAGGAATCATAACCGAAAACATATACAAATGGTTCAAAATATTGTGAAAAGTCTGTACTCTGTATTTATACTTGCCATTCAGGAGAAATAAACTTTACCAACATTTCAGATTGTCTTAGTTTGGATTTAGAATTATGGGGTATTTTCAAGAGTCATTATCACGTTTCAGCTCTTTGATTGGGCTAATGAGGCTTTTATTTTGATCATCCCTTTATTGCAGTAGCTATCAGACGCTGACTTGCCAATAATGAATGAATTAAGTGTTATGTGACTTTTCTAGTATTTGGAAAGTGAGTCATTTTGATGCGATCTAATTTACCCATCATCTATATCTATTTGTCCCCGTTTTTTCATCGTCTTCCATTTTCATATCTCTCTTTCTTCCTTTTCTCTCTCTCTCTATTCCTTCCTTTTCTCTCTCTCTCTCTCTTTCATGTCCCTTTCTGTCTTCCCTTTCCTCCCCGCCTCTTTCTCTTTCCTAAACGTTATTTGTGCTAAACATTAAGTAAATTTCATACATACTTGAGTCAACTGTAGCATGAAAAATGCAGAAATGACTTGATTTGATTTTATTTGATTTGATTTGATTTGAATGTATTCAGACAAATATGAAAACATGTCTCGGGAAAACAAAAAAGGTTTGATCAAACCATTGCAAGTCTGTTTCCCGGATATATAAAAACAAGTGAATTAAATATCATAAACATATTGCACAAATATTCAAACATGTAAACGAAAGTCAATAGTGATGATTGATAGTAAAATTATTGTAGTATTGCAGAGTACAAAATGGCATAGTTGAGCAAAGCATTTGTGAAATTAACTGTGTAGGTTGAGATTCTTATTCAACGCTTTTTTTAAACATGCTAAGAGTTTTTATATTGATTACATATACTTCGGAAGTTTGTTCCAATCATTTATAGTTTTAGGATAAAATGAGTTCATATAATAATCTGTTCTTGCGAAGAGTACCTGCATCTTTAAGTTGTGATCGTTTCTTCCAATTTTGTTTGCAGGTGTGCACCTATTTTTATGTCCTATGTCTATTAAAACATTAACAAGCTTATAATAAAACACAAGTCCGAGGTACTATTCTCTAATGTATTCATACTTAATTTTTGTAATAATTTATTGCTCCAGTCTTTTTTAAAAATTCGTTCAAACAATTGTTTTTGTGAATTTCAATATGGATCCCATGCTATACAACAATAATCCAAACGTGAGCGTACTAAAGATTCGAAAAGGTTTTTTAAAACAGATTTTGGTCAGTCAACAAAGTTCCTCCGTATACAGGTATAATACCAACAAGTCTATTGCACTTTACATGTAATGCAGTACAATGATCATTCTACTTTAAAATACTGTTTATCACAAGACCTAAATATTTCTCAGACATTGTATTTTGTGACTCCTTACCATCAACAGTATATGCGTAACCTACATCGTGAAGCTTCCGAGACATCATCATGATCTTGCATTAAGATAAATCAAAATCGAGCATCCATGTCTTAGACTATTGATTCAAAACTTCCAGATCATTTTGTAAGATTTTACAGTCGTCTAAGGTGGAAATACGATGATTTAAAATACAATCATAAGCACATACTAGTAATCTAATGGTAGAGGCAATATTTTTAGATATATCATTAATAAAACATAGAAATAACGCCGGACCCAAAATTGTCCCTTGAGCAACACCAGATTTAACATGAATCCATGAAGAGATGGTACATTTTAAGCAATATTCAGACATAAAAATGTTATTATCATATTCAAGACTATCCTATTTGTACATGGATTGTTTCTCTCTTGCTTGATGCACTTTAGAATTGTGTGACATAGGTCATGTCATGTCATAAGACATACTAATGCCGATACCTGCGCACTTTCTCTTCGCAAAATGTTTTCAAGTTTGATCTGTTCTCCTGTTACACATACATAAAAGAACTAAACCTGTCCGGCTCAGCACACTCTCTAATATGTTAATGTCATTTGTCGACCGTACTTAGCATTGAGAAATTTATCACATATGACTAAACTGTCAATCAGACACTGACAGAGGAATATGATTTCCAGAAAATAGAAATGCCCAGACCTCATCTGAAACCTGAGACGCTATTACTGATGAACGATTCGTATCGTGTAAGAGAGAAGTGAGAGGAGAAAAAGAAATAGAGAGGGAGAGAGGGAGAGGAAGAAAGAAAGAAAGAAAGAGAGAGAGAGAGAGAGAGAGAGAGAGAGAGTACAACACTGAAATGAATTGCATTGTATTGCAATTTGTCACTGTTGACTCTTCGTGCCTTTCCTGCCAAAAAGGGCCACGCTCAGCGCGCGCTTCGTGCACCTTTTCGTTCTTCGCCAATATCGCTTGACATGCAAAGACCCAAATCCCACTGCTGACACCTGAAAATGCAACGCGCTCTGTCTGTCCAAGGATATCTTAAACAACGTAACATAATGGATGCACAACCACCTAAAAATGTTAAGAGTTTGCTTAGTAAACATTAAGAAAGTGTCGGAGCTACACAATATTGCAATGGGAACGGTGGGTTAATAGTGTTCTCATTCTGATCGCTCGGCATGCATGCATTGGTGTGTTTGATTAGTGCAGTGACATTGATTGATATCGGGAAAATGGAAAGTGGGAAGGGGTCGAAAAAAATGGTCAGTGGGTTCTACCACAAATACTGGAAGAGGTAGCACAGGAACTATGAGAGGGACGAAATGAAAATACACTGTATTGTACTGATGTCCGCTGATGAAGGCTGTGGTCTTTGTTAAGACATTTTTTTATATCAAGAATGAACCCTTCTAACTGCTGACGGATTTGAATGCGCAACATATAGAAAAGGAGAAAACATGGGAGAAAGAAAAAGTGAGAGGAGTGGAACTGACAGAACGGGACTGGGTGAATGAAAATAAGGAGTAAACAAGCTAAGAAGTATTCACATTTATTTGAGAATGTTACATGTACAACGACTGAAAGTTTGGTGTATACGTTTCATGATCATCATCAGTAATGTACTTCGATTCATAAGTTTCTGCACACCCGTGATACACGAACACAATATCTTATTATAGATTTGACAAGGTAATTGTATTTGCCAAGTCCCAAATGTTCATGGTATTGGGGGACATATTCTTATATGCAAAACTATTAAAAGCGTCTTTTTAAAATAATTATTTTCAACAGTGTTACAACTTACAGTTTTTCCTCTAATAATATATTCCGCTTTATAATGTTTACGATGTATCTGGGTGGGGAAATAATGAAAATAAGAAGATAAGACTAGGCCACTGACATTTCATCTGCAATTCTTATTAGTTTTTGTTTTTTATTCTTTCTTTTTGTTGAAGTGGACTGTGATAGTTGGCTGAAACTTCCTTACACAAATCTCCTTGTGAGGTTTCCGCAAGGAACACATCTTTTGTTGAGGGAATCCTCCTCACTGCAAGGACTGCGCGGCAATCCCACGACGCAAAGGCTGAGAGCACAAAGAACCACAGCTTTCATGGAGGACAGGCTATTGTAATGGGACTCATGTGATAGTTTTGTAACTCGCTGATGAAGTGAGATTAATTCCTAACGGCCCAATTGATGTGGCTTTTACAACTGAATAGATCTCTTTCAAAGGAGCTATAAATTGGTTCGATGATAAAAAGCTCACAGAGGCCGTTCATAAGTTGGTGCTCGAAGCCATTATGTGAATGGTAATATGGGAACGATATTTGCCGCTTGTAGGCTCTTTTGCAACCACACGCTGCGCTAAGTAGATGCGACGAAACATGAAGAATCCCCCGATTCTTTTGAAGACCGTTAAATTGACAATTTAAACTTGTTTAAGCACTTCCCCTCCTCGAACAAAACTCTATTTTCTTCGGAATTCCCTAGTGGTAGGTCAGTTTCAGGAATGATCTCCCAATTTTGCAATTTAGATTGTAAGAGCCCTTTAAGTCATTTTTGTGTGTTTAGAAATAAGAATGCAATGGAGATAACTAAGTGTAATGGTATTACACACAAATCGTCAAATATAGCCAGTCGTCAAGAAAACTGTATTCTGACAGAGAATTTACTGGATAGTAGCATCTCTTTTTCACGAGTACAGAACTCTTACAAGTAGAAAAATCTGTGAAATTATAAATTATGGTCGGGATCTACTTTTAAAATGTCGGAAAGATAACTGACAGTATTTTAATTTAAGTGAAGATACAAGACTTGGAACAATTGTTTGATTTAGTCAAACTGAAACAGGCTATCAAATGCAAATGCTATATCATGTATTATGTTCATGTTTTCTGCACTATTTCAAGTAAAAATGTCTTCGGATTTAGGATATACGCACTGTAGTCCTATAACCTTGCTCCGTTAGCAGTGTTATGCGCCTGAAAAGATCGGGCTCTAATTGCAGAAAGCATTCAACACTTTCGACAGAAATACACATTTTTTTGACAAACGAAATTTCTATCAGAATTGTTTTCGAGAAATAGAATAATTAGCCCCGATATGGGGGTCAGGTTCATTGGAAGTACACTCCCTTTCTCTATTCTCTCTCTCTCTCTCTCTCTCTCTCTCTCTCTCTCTCTCTTTCTGTGAGCTTCTTTCATATAGAGAAGAATGTAAAAAAGAATGAAGCGGTGTAGGTGATAGGTGTCAGTTTACAGTTCACTATCGAGTGGAATGAGTGCTCACCAAAATGAGACCGATTCCATCTCCCCCGAGCTCTCCATTCGAGACGCCCCAATTAAATCGCCATCGCAAACCGTATGGTCCCTTCACGGTTCTTTCACTCCATCTGAATTTCAAACTCTTACTGGGTTCCCAATCTCAATGACTTCTGTGACATCGGATAGGAAGGAGAAATGTAGCCGACGGGGCTAGGGGGGCCCATGCGACGCCCCCTTGACCCAGCACCAATTGAACATGACGAAGGGCAGAAGTGAGAAAGGAGGAGAGAAAACGGCGATCATGACTTCTAACTCATGGAATATTAGAAGAAGCAATTTAATTATATTCCCACATTAATAGTTGCTTTTGGTTATAAAGCGACTTTTATTATAATGAATTTTCAGGATGACGCGCGCTCTTCATTGGTTTCTTAAGAAAATACTCATCCGATTCTAATGTAAGCAAGGGGTATTTCTAACAGAACATTCTTCTAACAGGATAAGGAATGAATTCCATACGGGGATTTAAATCCTTTTTACAAGTCTTTTCCCATCATAAACCTGACCTATCCCGATAATCAGAGATAATAAACGGCCATGTCTTTCACGTTTCTGTAATGTCTTAGATTCTTAGTGTTTATTGTCTTGAGCTTCGTTTAAATCTTTAAATCTCCCTGGTCTGGAAATGACATCCTGAATCTCCCTCACCTTTATGGAAGGTGCTTCTAGAAATAAAAAAAAATGTGGTTGACAGTTAACAATTCCCAAGAAACGTTGTTATTACCCCTAGGCAAAGTTGAAAGTTCCGCGTTTTTTCCAGAATGATCCAATGAACATCTAGCTTTTCAGAGCAAACATCGATCATAATTATGGTCTGAAAAATAATGACCTTAGAATGTTCATCAATATTTTTTATGAAAAACATGAACTGATTTTAACAGTTAACATTACGCGTGTTGATTGTATCTGCAATTCTGCATATAAAGATTTTTTCAAGTTTTTAAAAAATTCTGTTGATGTGCACCATGTGTGTATGGAATAAAAATGTATTAGATATAAATCTTAAAAGAGGAAAAAGGAGACGAATATAAGGCGACCCAATTCTATGACTGTAGTCATTGAGAGATAATGATACCCCAGAGCCCCTTAGAATTTGTTGCCTGGCTACGCCATAAATTTATATGTATTTGTTGAGTAGACCCAACGGTCTGTTTTTACGTCTGTCTGTCTGTCTGCACGCTTGTTTGTCAATTTGTCTATCTGTGGCGCCGGCGGTTTCGCGTTTCTGCAAAGATAATAGGTCTGATGAAGATACACCAGTTGTATCCATTCATCACATGAGTAAGGTCTGGGCCTAGTTATGGGCCTGTCATGGTAGGATATACGTACAAGTAAAACAAGTCATGACCAATATCTTGTAACTAATATGGATGACTGTTTTCTCCAGAATGAAAAACAATGTTCCACTACCCTCTACCCCTCCCCCAGCTACCGACCCCCGCGTTTCCACCTCACGCTATATTTCTTGAAGATTTTAAAGGGCTCTCATGTTTTCGTTATACATGTAGAGGAATGATTGATTCTCTAGGGCCTATCCTATCCGTATTTTGTATTGCGATAAGTATAAAAGGAATACCGCGTTCGCCTTAATGGTATTCATTTTAGGAATCCTTGCTCGATTGGTGTCAAAGACTAATAATGCCGGAGACGAATTAAGTCGATACCTTATCGCATCATGATCACATAATTACTCTCAGATGGGCTTGTCAGGCCGAGTGGAATTGGAGTAGATGTTCTTCCAGATTTTATTCGACTGGCTGTTGGAACACTTTAACAAACATCACCGAGCATATGGTAGTGGAACCCGACATCGCAGTATTCGAGCACCGACGCAATCCATCACTTGGAGCTGGAGTCGAGGTCATAGGTCACGGCATTAGGAGCGGAATACGATAGAATGATTGAGTAGGAGGATGAAAGATGGACAAATTGCCGTGCAAGCCTTTCAAAGTCAATCTATAACAATTAGAGTCCCTGTGTACCACTGTCCAAACCATGAACTTGACGCCGAAGATCGGAGAGAATAGGCCGTTCTAACCTGATAAAAGATACCCCTTTCGTTACTTTTCTTCGGTTAACTCGCGGAACGCTGCAATATGTTGATGCCCGTTGATTGATGGGGAATCAAGGGGTGCCTAGATGAAGTGCTTGTTGCTCTCCTCATCATTTTGGAAGAGGGAAGGAGGATTCCTTGTGCGCAGTACGTGTTCCCTTCATGAGTTTTGGATGCTCGCACACGAATGTCGAAATATCGTTAAGCTGCATGTATACATTAATGGAGAACTGATGACAGGTACAAATCCGTACAAGGGTTTGAAGCATCGAATTATTTAGACTGAAACGTGACATCCATGGATAAGGCGTGATTTACAAGACTTACTAAAACAGAGTGACAGAAAGAGAAGAGGAGAGAGAGAGAGAGAGAGTGTGTGTGTGTGTGTGTGTGTGTGTGCGTGTGTGCGTGTGTGTGTGTGTGTGCGTGTGCGTGTGTGTATGTGTGTGTGAGAGAGAGAGAGAGAGAGAGAGTGAAAGGAAGGGAAAGAAGTAGAGAGAGAGAGATTGAAAAAAAAATGAGAAAGAAGCATAGGGACCAGAGAAAGTAATCGAATGAGGGAGGAAGAGAAAGGTGAAAAGGAATCACTACAGGTACGAGCAGAGAATCAGAGCGATTGAGTAAAGTCGACAGAGAGAGAAATGTTTTTTTGTCGATTCTTATCCCACGTATCATCTGATTTGGTATTTCCCAACTCGAGTAAAATGAATTCACATTTTAACAATCAATTTGTGACTCGTCAAAAAAAAAAAGGACATGTATGTTTGCATCCAGGAGATTTGACGAGATCATCGAATAAGATCTCAAATAATAGATACCGGTAAGAGGATTGATTAATTATGAATGAAATAACTAAGTGATCTTAGTGACAGTCATCTTTAATTCAATCTTGTGATTGAAGTTCAATCTAAAAATGTCTTCAACAGCTGTAAGTTTGTATATCAACCGATAACCGATCTAAAGTTAAACTATTTTCCACCTCTTGCCGAATTTGATAACATGATCCCACCGCTGCCACCATTTTTGTGTTTTACAAAAAATATATATTTACATTGAAACTATTACATTCGGTTGTCTCTATCCGCCGAAGTGTTTGATATGTAAAATAAAAAACAAAACAAAACAAAACAAAACAAAAACTGGCGTTGAGAAACAATGCCATTTCACCTTCCACTAGTTTTTTTATTAATACCCCCCCCCTCTCTGTCTCTCTCTGTTCTTTCTAGCTATACCTTCTATTGTTGCATTAAATAGAGCGCACCATATTCGACCGTGTTGTCTCTCTTCTATTCGAGTCAATTTATGTGAAAAATGACGGATCGATAGACGCGAATCATTGACATTTTGAAGGAAATGTCAGTTCCAATTTCCCCCATTATGATATGAGACTTCGGCAGAACACTCAGATCAAACATCATACGCACGAAATAATGGGCGGTCATGCATCAAAAAGTGGGACAAAAAAGTGAGAAAGGAAAAGAGAGAAACAGAGGTAGCCAGTTATCAGTTTAACATCACATTTGCCATTAAAAGTGTAGAAGTACTATATAAAGTTGGGTTAAAAGTTATATATGCTGTGTCTATAGCCTCATCATTGTATAAAATAATGAAATACAGGGCTATACTGTATATAAAGAAGGAAAAAATGGGACACGTCTCATGAAAAAAATTGCAAATGATGCAAATCTTCTAATCAATTACAAAGTTGCGATTGCCCAGTTCTGTAAAGAGTTTGGATTGCGATATCAAACACAAGCTGAAATTGATAACGCACTCAATTTTTATAAAATTGGGTAGTGGAATGCGTTCTCGTAAAATGTTGATTTTGGCTGATCAAAATCTTCATTCTATAATACAATCCTACCAAAACAGACCTCCTACATCAGCAGAGGCTAAACCTTCGAAAGCACTTATGATTCGAGTCTTGTCTCACCAAACAAGAATGACAAATACAACTTACTTGTAACCGTTCTGGGACAGAAGCGGTAGACGGTTAATCCCTTGATCAAACTTCTCAACAAAATAACACTTCTCTTAAAAGTACTTGTAGCCATGGCTTGAGATTTATTTGTCATCTGAACAAAAAGAAGAAGCATTGTGATCGAGATTCAAAGCATTTTATTTCTTTCATGTAGATCCATGGATACATCTTTGGTGCAACACATGATATGCATGCACAAGATGTACTAGATATATTACAGGATAGACAGATAAATATAATGGGAAGTGAAAAGGAAAGGAAAAAGATTAAAAGAAATCTACATGCGGTAGTTCTTATGGATGATTCATATATTTTGTAAATAGTAATGGGTGTGTTTTAGGACCATCAAAATTATCTTTTAGATTGCAAAATATTATCAAATATCACTATTTCTGAGGAGCACTGCTCAGATAAATAAGCATGATATGCAATCCCCCCCAAAAAAAAAAAAAAAAACTGTAACAAAAAGTTTTCCGTCCAAAAAATAATAATATCCTAGAAATATCTGAAATATAGAGACATTCATGTGAAATTGCTACTATTAAATTTGAAAACTTCCCTAAAATGTAAGTCTCGGTCAATGCTTCTTTTTTTTTTCATATAAAGTAAACAATACCTTGTAGAGTGTGACAAAAAGTATTCCGTCCAAAAAATAATAATTTCCTATAAATATCTGAAATATAGAAACATTCATGTGAAATTGCTACTATCACGTTCTTTCAATGGGAATTAAGAAATTAGATATTTCCCAAATTATTTTTATCTTAACCAGCATTTGAAAACTCCCCTAAAACATAAGTGTTACATATCTAGGTCAGTGCTTTTTTAAAGTGAAAAATACCTCGTAGAGTGATGTTTAAATTACATTATATCATTCTTTAAAAGTTTGTGTGCAAGTTTTCCAGTCTTCGGTCTTTTATACTTCAAAAAAAGTGTTGCAAACACAAGACACTGTCAGGAACTAGAAGTAATTGGGGTCGGTTGACATTATTAGGATGGTCACATGGGGATGCAAGGTTTTATATGTTGCTTGTGTAGCGAGAAGATGGGCCTGCAACTCAAGAGTATCCTGCGTGTGAACGTTACGCCTTTGAGTGAGGTTCGATTTCAGTTCTTCACATTCCCGCTGTAAGGGGAGCCTGCAAGGGGAAACAGAATCATTGCTAAGATACGCCAATAGATATTTCGCATGTTTACGCTAACTAAAGCTCCATTTGTGTTACTTGCGACTGTGTAGTCCCACCATCTGTCTTCGCCTTCCAATATAACCCGGTCGCCTTCTGCTCGCTGGAGTCTTCCAGGGGCGTCAGTAGACCATTTTCAATAGGGGGGGGGGGGTAATTTGTCGGACCAAATTTGCCGAAAATATAGCCAAAATTTATACTACTACTACTACTACTACTACTACTACTAATAATAATAATAATGGATATTATAGCACTCATATCCACCATGCAAGGTGCTCAATGCGCTCCAACATTACCCCTGCTCTAGCTAGGCTACCGATTTCGGCGTTCACAGCCTCACAGCATTCAAGGAATTCCTTCTTGCCTGTACCCATTTAACACCTGGGTTGAAAGTAGCTAATGTAGATTGATGTCTTGCCAAAGGACAGTAGTGCCGCGCCGGGGTTCGAACCCACGACCTTCCCATCTCCACTCAAGTGTTTAAACCACTCGACTGGGACACCTCTACATGAACAAGCAAAAAAGGGTAAAAAAGGTAATTGTACATTTTCAAATTTCCCGACAAGGGTAACAAACTGGCCGTCAGAATCTAATTTTCAGACGCATATTTCAACATATTATTTTCCAATAAGCACGAAAAAAGAGATCTCCACTTTATACAATTTGCCGACAATTATCACACTCCCTTTATAACGAGCCCCTGGCCTCTTCTTCTTGTCCATGCTCACTGGAATGGAATAGTGTTAAATATATTTAGCGAAAGCTACTTATATAGAATTGACATGAAAACAACTTTGAGACATTGACACTAAATAGCGCCTTTTACAAGGGAAGAAATCTCATATTACATGTATATAGAGTAGATAAATGTTTTGTGTTTACTTTTGATTTTAGACAAAGTCATTGACAGTTGGCCTCTCCTTATCGAAACAGAATATTTCAAGTAGGTCAAAAGAAAAGAAGTTGCTTTTAAGGAAAAATCTGAATTCGTTTTAGATGCTTTATGAAGACTGTTTGTGGCCTATATCCAGCGGAAACCCTATAAGATTTCTATGCATTTTCATGCCAGTAAGTGTATAGGCCTACATTTTCTTTTCTTTCAAAATTTTCTTCAAAATGTCAAAGGGTAATATCTAACAATAAGTCGTAACATGTTGGTCCTTAGTTAGTCTACTTTCAGAGATATGCATCACCATGGAATAACAATTTCATCTTTGCATTGCATACTTATAGCTACTAGTACGTATCTAGTATAATCCTCCTATTTCAGGGCAGACTTTGCCATCATTTGCATCAAATACAAATTATCAGCGTCATCATTAATTTTGTAGTCATTATGGATAGAAATACTTCTCTTCTCGTTATTGCACAATGCAAGTATTCTTTTTTTTTTCGACAATAACGCCTTTGAGACCTATACCCACTCTATAGGCCGAAAGGCCAAAGTTCCCCGTATTTGGGGGGGGGGGGGGGCACGAAAGGGAATAAAAATAGCGATTTGTTGTTGTTGTTGTTGCTTCCATCCTACCTCTAGAAATCATATTCACCGGAGAAAAGAAACTCCCATTTTCTGTCAATCCTTGATCTGCCCCTGCATCCCATACTTCCTCTAGCCCTATCATCATCATCATCATCATCATCATCATCATCACCGCCTCCCATATCAACGCGTCGAGAGGATGGGAGGAAGAGGTCATCGTCCCGTCGGTCTCTAAGAGCTTGGTATCCCCTGGTGTATATATTAGTTCTAGCGTGAAGATAACAGATCGCTCGGGTCATTCCAGGTCCAATCAACTTCTTCAACTCTCTCTCTCTCTCGTGTGAATAATCATATCCGTCACAAATACTAGAACTTCAATTCCAATATTTGATTTTTTCCTCTTTTTATTTTACAAGCCTAACCAAATTAGAGTACATCCGTGGGGGTCTGGAACGTTTATGAGTATCATACAATAAATCTTAGTATGAAAAAATAATTAAAATGATACAGGCCAGACTAAATACTAAAGGAGTATAAGCTTCAATATGTATTGGGGGTTTTAGGCTGCATAAATAGAAACTTTCTTTATTTCACATTCTAATTGCCTATCTAATGTTCAGTAGGAAGAAATTGATTCAGACTTTATTAAATCCTCATCTTTATGCGAAGGATTACATTGTAGATGTTATCATTGCAGCGAGAAATGACAGTAAGCCCAATATCTAGAGGTATAGTTTATGAACGAGGGGATATGGGGAATAAACTGGTTTGGCTCATGAAAAGTAGCGTATCGTGGGTGCAGCCATCGCCGGGGCACTGGTATCGGGAGGGGGCAACGATTTTACCAGGTGATTGAAATACAAAAGAACAAGACCATTGAATGGGGGGAGGGTGTGAAAATGAGTCGTATCATCTTCTTTCTCTATTTCTCTTTCTCTCTTTTCCCCCCTACTGTTGAGGGGCACGTGCCCCGTGCCCCTAGTGTTGCTACGCCACTGCTTATGAATATTCAAATTACTACTGTTTTTCCTATAAGAAGTATTGAAAAGCGACATCCGCATGAAATTTCGTGATTTCTGATAAATACCTTTTTGTTGTCCATGGATTCGAATCAAAGATTGATATTCTGGCACTTCGTCGTGACTTATCTCTCGGGTACTAGAAAACAAAAGATACAAACAAAAAACAACAAGGGCGACAAAAAAGACAGAAAAATAAGTGCCCTAAGAAGATCCGCAAGTTATCACGTGCTCGAGTTGACATCTCCTTTCTCCCATGAACTGACATAGTCAATGTCTTGAGACATTGCCCCAGCTTGATTTCATTTTAACCCGAGGCGAGGAGAAGAAATGAGAACATCCACTGAAAGGAGTGGAATGTCGTGTTCGGTTGGCGCCTTCCCACGTCCACTGCAATATCGCCTAATGTTGGTCACGTGATGCACTCTTGAAGAAAGAGGAGATAGAGTATCACGTCTAAATAGCGATGGACATGCACATTAATCAGTAATGCACTATTGTAACTCAGCAAGAAGTCTAAAATGGAAGTTGAACAGATTCAACCCAAAGTAGTTTCTTTTCTTTTTATTTGTCTCTTTTGCTTTGCTACGTCATATGTATTTTCTTTCCGATCTTTTTTTTTTTTTATCATCTATGTTTTAAATTTTAGCATAGACTAAAATATCATTGTCTCATAAACTGTTCCTCTTTACATAATTTAAATGTGTGTAATTCAATTAATTCTGAGATGGCGATGAATACCAAATTATCAGAACGTAAGGACACACCACGAACAATATGTTAGCAAGTCATGTGATGCCGTACTGTGTACGATAGACTGGTTGATGTGGGCACATGCCATGGTTGTTATGTTCATGTATATAGTGATTTCTTCCCAATCTTACTTTGTCTAAACATTCCTAGATTATTCCTTTCCCTTATATCATACATGCTGTATATCGTGCTCTAAAGAGATAGCTTCAGTTCGCATCTCTTGGAGAGATAAAAGTAGAGCATTCTGACAGGTTGAAGTGGCAATTTCCGCGGGATGGGGATAAGTGGTGTGAAATCGTCAGATTGACCATCGGCGTAGCTTTACGGGGGCACATCCCCACGTCTCCTTTTTAACCCCCTTCTCACTTTGCCTCTCCTTTCAACTATTAATGTTACGTCTTTATGATTATGCACGTGCTCTGTTGCGAAGTGGTTGAATAAGTTGATTTTAATGATGATCGTATTCCACTTTTTGTCAAGCCATTGATTCGGAGAAATTTCATGAGGATTGGATAAGCTTTCGAGCCAGGAACTCTGCCCTAGGGGCGTTTCCTCATGATGATGTTGATCTTATTTTTTGACTGCCAATCAAGACGAAATAAGATGTAACCCAAATTTCTTTCCTCGGAGTTTTGTTCTGTTTCTCAGTGGTTGTTTTTCAGGCTTTGGAAAACAATATTGGTCCGTACTTCATTTAAATCAGCAAAAAAAATTCCGCCCAACTTGCCACCGTGAATTATATTGTCTCGTTGTTTGCAAAAATGCTCCAAAGTAGAAACTATATTGCCTTGAATTTCAATTTTTATTTCTATGATTTAAATTGAACTGCTAACGCGATAGGGAAATGTAAGAACTGACAGCCTCATCAGTCATTCCTATAGCTATGCCCTTCATGTTAGATACTATGTATCTTGTCACTCTTCTGTCACTGATAAAATGCCTCACCCCTTCCAGGAATGTTATCTCCATATGCCCGTATACACTGGCGGCTTGGGTGGCTACAACCCCCCCCCCCCAAAAAAAAAAAAAAAAGGAAAAGGAAAAAAAAGAAAGGAGAAGGAAAGAAAGAAAAGGAAGGGAGAAAAGAAAGAAAGAAAGATTTTAAAAAGACATCCATTTTATATACCCCCTGGCTAGAGAAAATGTATTTTTGTGATTACAAGTTGTCATTGTAGTACGTCTTTTAGCCTCGTATAAATCGTTGAATTTTGTTAGTACCTCCCCTTCCATGTACATATATGCATCTTCTTTTCTCACAATTTTCTTATTATAGGAGGGGAACTTTCCTCTTATACCTACATCAGCCCCCTCACAATAGGATCACACACCATCAAGAAATTTCCTTCGAAACTGAGGGAAGTAGATAATGAATCAAGGTACACGACACTACTCAGGCTCCGAAGTACTCTAGAATGCAAACTTTCATTATTCAAAATACAAAACCCTCTCAGTCGGCCTCTCCGCTTCCTTGTTTAATACACTTAAACTTTATTTTAAAGAAAATCTATAAAAAGGTATTACATAGCCTAGGCAGAGAGAAATCGTCCCCCGAAAATCAAAGTCGCTAAAAAAATTAACGATGATTTTAAGCTGCCTATCACCATAAGAGAAAAAAAAATTGATGGATATTAAACTCAAATTTTGCTTATTATACTTGTGTGCATAAAAGTGGTCTGAAATGCAAAGTTTCAAACTATAAAATGTAAAAAAGATCTGCCTCGGTCGCTACGCGACCTCGCAAAAATAGAATATTCAATTTAGCAAGATAAGTGCAAAATTGTAATGGTACAGCAAAGTGCAAAGACTTCTTATTTGTGAAAGGGACCCCCCTCCCTTTGCACCCCCCCCCAATTCAAAGGATTTATATACAAGTATAGTATGTATTTCGTTCCTGACGCTTTAGAAAATTCTTCAGTTCTCGCTGGCTCAGCCCCCTCAAAATTCTTGGCTCATCACGCCACTGCCCGTTTCGGATGGACAAGAAAAGTGCATTTACCGGACGACTGTGTTGCACAAGAAAGAATCTAAGAGAACGGGAATAGTGACAACATGAATGCTCTGAGCGCAACGGTTGAATGAAGCAAATCAACCTCGCTGTCGCTATTGATAGTCAGACCTGAACGATAGAAGAAATACGACGACATCGTAAGCGAAAAGATGACAAATTCAATTACTTCACGTTGAAAGTTCTTTTTCACGATTGGGAGGCCTGGTGGCTTGTTTCTTACACAGTTACAAGGTGAACAGCTCTTAAATTGAACGACTTGATCGGTTATTACATATATGTCGTATGCCCTCGGGCGATAGGGTGGGATGCGATTAAAATGGTCCTTTATAAAGGGGTGGCCAAGATTATTGTCAAACAAGACGTATTAAGAGGTGAAAATAGTACGTTGTGCTGCTCCCCGAACGTATCCGATTCTATACATAGCTATACTGTAATATGAAAAGAAATCTAATATTAAACGACAAACGAACGATAAGAATAAAAGAAACGTCTTGAGGTACTGGAACAATATTATTTGGAGGGTGCTATGCAATGCTCACCGTCGACCCGACATGTCTCATTTCTGTATGCAAGTCAGATCATAAAATATCGTATCCCTCTTCCCTCCCGCTCTCTCTCTCTCTCTCTCTCTCTCTCTCTCTATCTATCTATCTCTCTCAGGTTCCTCCTCTCTTTTTCCAAAAGTTGGAGTATATGAGATTAAACGGTTTTGATTTCGGCTAGCAACTTGAGCGGAGCATCTTGTGTACTTCCTGTATCAGTGCGCGATTGCTCATTGTCTATATACCATATTTCTTTTCTTTTTTCATTCCAAGTTTGCTATTTTCTCCTTCTTCCTTCTCTACTTTGACTTTCTCCATTTTTCAAATTAGATTATTCCGAATGCCCGTTTATTAACTATCTGTATTTCTTTCTCTACCCACAGCTTCTAGGCTTCTGTGTCAAGGACGATGGTCCCTTCGAAGGGTCAGGATCTAGGACGCCCTCAAGCTTGACCATTGTAGAGCGTGGCACACCTCTGACCTTCATCGACCTCCTTCAGATGCCATGGGAGGACCGCCTCAGGGTATATGCCTTTTGATCTTTGTTTAATACATCAAAATGCTTTACATGAATTATGAGATTGACTGTGGTTTATTGTGTAAATATTGACACGAAAACGACAAAAAAGTTGTAGTGAAATTGTGAATTGCTGAATTGCAATACCGGTATTTTCATTTGCATAATTAAATGGACATTTCCAACAGTCTTTTTCACGATGATTACTATCCCTATTACGATTAAATTACAGCCAATGCAAGTTTTCAAAGACGAAGGTCCCTTCAAAAGGTCAATCTCTAGGATGCCCTCAAGTTTGACCACTGTAATTTATTTTTTTTTTTAGAAGAAGAATGTGCTGTGCTTTTATGTATTTTCCTATCTCCGTTGTATGTCTGTTTGTAATATTTTGACGTTGTTAAATTATTAAAATATGGAATGTGGAAATAAAAAACTTGAACCAGAACTTGAACCTAAACTTGAACTTGAATTTTCTTCTTTAGCCTATCGGTCTGACACCCGCTCCTTATGAAAGTGACAATGTTCCTAATATCAGACTCCATTTTTCTATTAGGTTTGTCTTGGTATCAGTCGGTTAATGGTCTATCTCGCTGATTCACCACTTGGATCTTTGGCCGTTCACGACTTCAAGCTTTCTCAGTTCGTCATGGTTGACGGGGAGGTAAGAAGAATAATATTCACTGATACCGAGCATTGAATTTCTAAAATTCACATTCGTTTCTACTCCCTCAGAACATTATCAGGGTAACGTATACGTCCAAATGATCTTTGAATGTTTTCATGGTGGAAAGATTATACGTCGATAACAGTTCTTTTAAGAGCTTCCAAAACTCACGAAAGATCACAAACAGTCCTTTTCAGGACTATCACATGGTGATAAACCGTAAACCTTTCTATAATGTACGTCCAAAGTGTTGTTGTTGTTGTTGGTTGTATTTTTGGCGTTTCAGTCAAAATTGATTATTTACGCCTAGTCGCGTTGTTGAGGTAGAATACGTCCAAAGTCATATCATTTCGGGCAGTAGTAATGATGAACTCATGTTCGAAAATTTAATCACGTCTATTTTTACAGTAACAGCTCAACAGTGGTCAACCAATACCAGAGACTAACACTGAAATCACTGTTCTGCGCAAATGAGCAACATAAAATTGACCTATTACAGAAAGAAAAAAAAAAAAAAAAATATGCTTTGATAAATCAGTCGGGGATTTTTTAATTTTTTTTTAAAGAACATTTTCCGAGCAATACATTTTCTGGCCATTAAAAAAAAAAATCAATGAATTTGTGCATACTTTATATGTGCAAACTCAGCCTACAGACCTCGATTTACCCCCGAACTCTTCGATTATTCGACATGCTACCTTGAGATCTATCAAGCCTTGATCATGAACATTAACCAGACATGCGAGCACTCATGTGGAATGTGGAAATGGCTGCGGGTGTCCCCATGGATAATTAAATCATTAATATTTGATACTTATGAGTGCGAGAAGAAGCTTTTTCTCTTTCTCCATCGTACCATGATGTTACTTCTCATGATTTATGCATGTTCTATTTTCCTTCCTGGCTAATTTCACTCACTCTCTGCCTAATCGCCCGAAGCAGCCAAAGCAATGAACTAAAACAATTCAGTTCCGGCCTATATATATGGTTACTTTAGTTAACATAAACTAAATTACCAAGATTCATTTTTAAATACCCAGCCAGCAATATTTTTTATCCAGGAATCTTTCAAATTAATGTCATACTATCAGATGATGGCAACTTCTAACAGTGGAGTATTCAGAAATTAATCACCACAAAGAGTAGATGGGGGGGGGGGGGGCTTAAAACGGGAGGGTGTATGCCAGGAAGCAGGATATGCATCTGCCATCATGTACTTACGAAACAGAGTCTGGAGGGTGTTTTAAAAGTGTGCCCGACCTTTCGAATGTGTCGATGTGATGCTGTTGTGATACATACAGATTACAAAATCATCAAAAAGAATTTCAAACTGTGTTGGGTCATGTTAGTCACGTATGAACTATCAGCTGCATGCTGGGTACGCTTCAAGAATTACAATGATCCTAATTTTCACACGAATCCTCACTTTCGAGCAAAGCAAAATGTTGGGACACATGAGTATCAAATGACAAAGAAGAAAATGTGATTATTCGTAAGTGTTACTGGAATTGAATGACAAACATATATTATCCCCGAAAATCAGCAAATGAAGCTCTGAATTCAAACTTTAACTCTAAATAACTGCATATATAGTAAACTATAAGTATGAAAAATTAAGCATATGCAGCCCCCCCCCCCCCCCCGCGAATTTCGAAACTAGCCTACCACTTCTAGCAGAAAGGTAGCCTTTGTCATTTTTCATACTATTTAAATGCGGAAATTAAATTAAAGCACTGTAAACTGATCAATAATGCACCATAAAAACATATTAACATTTTGCTCGCAAATTCGCGTGCTAGAGGCAAGACAGGACAAGAGATGTTCTTTTTCTTATTGTCTCATCATTCAACTGTCGCTATTTTTCAATAATCTTGCAGATCAAGCTGGCTGACCTCGATGATGTCGACGATAATCTTCCACCATGCTCATCGAGCTCAGACTGTGGTCTCGAGATAGGGACCAACAATACGGTCTACACCTCATGTCAGAATGGAGTCTGTTCCAAATACAGTCAGATGTCCAACATGGCGCAGTCCTATCTCAAGTTTTTTACATACCTGCAACTAGAACGACCACCAGGGATGAGCGAACTTATTGGACAACTAATCAATAATACCAGTGAGTAGTTTATAACCAGAGCAAAACAAAAACAAAAACAAAAACAAAACAACAACAACAACAACTGATTACTGATTTGAATAGGCCTATACATCTCTTGATATAGACCAATTCGGTTTCCATGGTTTCTGTGAATAGTATTTCGTCCACCATAGCTGGGGGCCATCCAAGAGCATAACAAAATATGATTCAATGTCTTATGTAGTCAGACAGGTGCATGGCCGTCCCTGAACTAAAACGGGAATATAAATTTTTAACTATTATTTGGCATACTTGATGGCCCCAAGTAAAGGCGACTGAACACTTCCATGTTCAGCTCTCCGAATAGGTATATAACTGACTAAATCCCCAAGTTAAGCACAATGGACTCCTACCCAAGCCCATCGCCCCCCCCCCCCAAAAAAAAAGAAGATCCATTAAAGGTGGGTTTCAACGGGGCAAGCGAACGATTCGCGAAGGATGCGAATGTCGAAAAAATGGCAAAATCCAACATTCGGAGAAGTTTTTCTCAGAATGTTTCGCGAAAATGGAGCCGTAAACTATTCTTGCGCAGTTTGTGCGTAGTTCTCGCAATGTATGTGCGAATGTCGTGTGAAGCGTTGCAGAACTATGGCCAGTCCACATACACGAAGAACATGCGACTAAAATGCGAACCTTAGCTGACAGCTGTCTTGAGTTGATCGGTCCCTTCATGAATAGTGCGCTTTATGTAGGCCAGACATCACGTGGTGCCGATTTGCCGCCAAACATGCGGCAAACGTGCGCCAAACGTTCGTGAGAACTTCGCACGAACTCCGCGAGAATGTCGCGTGAGCAAAACCTTTGCAAAACGTTCACAAAAGCGTCGGTTTTTATTCGTTTGTAGCTCGGGAATAGTTCGGGAATACTTCGTGACATTCGCAAATTAATCGGCGCGAACGGTAGGTGAATCAACAGAGGGCCCCGACGTGAAAGGCTTGCGTTTGCTTATTTGGCGAAGTCACCTATTCTCAAGAAGTACGCCGAACAGTTTGTGAATAGTTCGGGAAATGATCGGACGAACTTTGCTGCTTCCGCGAGACATGCGTGAGACATGTGCGAGACATTCTCGAAACTTTCGGAATCTGTTTGGGGTTTCACGAAGATTTTGCGAACATCACGCACGTCGTGAGTAGGTCGTGCGCATATGACGAAGCTTTTCAGACATTTTAAAGAACAAATCACGACGCGGGATGCTGGAAACGTTCGCAAAAAATTTCAAACTTTTTTGAAATTTCCGCCGAACTAAAAACGACTCTTCCGGACAGGTGACGACGCTTCCGAACCCCCGCGCATGTTTGGCGAACTTTTTGAGCTTAAAATTCGAATGTTGGACTTTGCCATTTTTTCCACATTCGCATCCTTCGCGAATTGTTCGCATGCCCCGTGAAAACCCACCTTTAGTAGGGTTTTCACGGGGCACACGAACGATTCGCTAATAATAGTTTTTTATTTTGGCGGGAATAACAAAAAAGTTTTAAATTTCTTGCGAACATTTCCAGCATCCCGGGTCATGATTTGGTCGTGATCTCAAAAATGTATAAAAAGCTTCGTCATATGCGCACGACCTACTCTCGACGTGCGTGATGTTCGCAAAATATTCGTGAAACCCCAAACAAATTCCGACAGTTTGGAGAATGTCTCGCGCATGTCTCGCGAAAGCAACGCAGTTCGTCCGATGATTTCTCGTGTTGTTCGCATTTTGGTCGCGTGTTCTTCGTGTAGGTGGACTGGCCATAGGCATAGCTCGGCAACGCTACACATGACATTCGCACATACGTTGTGAGAACTACGCACAAACTGTGCTCCATGGTCGCCACACTTCTCCGAACGTTGGACTCTGCCATTTTTCGATATCAGCATCCTTCGCGAATCGTTCGCTTGCCCCCTGAAAATCCACTTTTAGGGATTTACATACATTACATGCTTACAATAGATTAAACTCCAAATTTGAATTCACTTGAACAGCTAGTCGATAATACCAGTAGATGTCATTTTCAATTTAAGACCCAATCGAATTAATCAGAGACTTACTACATTTTTATGTTAACGATCAGCAGCTTACATCTAATTTAGTGGTTAATGCCTGACCTGAATGTTAAAGTTGGCGGTGAAGCGCTTATATAGCCATGACTTGGATTTGATATCTACCACTACATCAAGGTATTTCAACATATTGATGACAAAAGAATCTCATAGCTTCGATAGATATATTCCCTGCTCTCTATGTGCTGTACAATGATATTGATTTTTTATGAATAATCCAATAAATATATATTTTGAATATGATCTACTTTCTGCTGGTAGTTTCAATATTGAGATGTGTATTAAGATCGTCGTAATTCCGTTAATTCGTTGACCATTTCCAGAACTCCAATTAACCGACGCTAGACAAAGGAGGGTTCACCCCCCCCCCCCCCCCCTCCTCAGCAATATATGGAACTTATTTATGATGAACAATGCAAATTTTCTCTTGATACTTTCAGAACGAGCTTCCTGGACCCCCGGGCAGTGCTTGCAACATATGCAGACATTACTTCATTACTATCAGCAAGGGAAATACATGGACCAACTGTATACATTCAATATCAACGGTAAGATACTGATTTGAATAAAATACTATCGAAGGAAGATCAGTGGCGGCACCAAGGGGGGGCATGGGGGGGGGGCATTTGCCCCCCCCCCCCCAGTCAGAAGCTTTGCCCCCCCAGTTACCCCCCCCCCCCCCCAATAATTTTCGGAGTGAAAAAAAATAAAAGGGTGGAAAATGAAAAAGAAAAGAAAAGGAAAGAAAAAAGTGAAAAAGGAATGGAGAAAAGAAGGAAAAAGAAAGAAAACGGAAACTTGGAAAGCAGTGGCGGCATCAAGATGGGGGGGGGGGCATGGGGCAAATTTGTTCGCTCAGCTCGTGTAAATATCCTCATATTTGGGTAGTTTTATAGCCGAATAATTTCTGTACATTTCCACTATAATAGTGTCAAAATTTTTGCTCGCTCGCTTCGCTCGCTCGCAATACAGGCCTATAACTCCCACCACACAATCAGGCCGCGAGATGATCAAATGTCCTCATATTGGGGTAGTTTTATAGCCAAATAATCATTTCTGTACATTTTCACCACAAAAAAGTTTCAAAATTTTTGCCCGTTCGCAATGTATAACTACCACCTTATTATCGGGCAGCAAGATGCTCAAATGTCCTCATATCTGGGTAGTTTCATAGCCGAATATAATTTCTGTACATTTTCACGACAAAAAGTGTTCGCAATAAATAACTACCACCTCATAATCGGGCAGCAAGATGCTCAAATGTCCTCATGCATATTGGGGTAGTTTTATAGCCGAATATGTAATTTCTGTACATTTTTACTACGAAAAATGTCAAAATTTTTGCTCGCTCGCTTCGCTCGCTCGCAGTATATAACTAACACCTCTTTATAATCGGGCAGTTCAGCTAGATGCTCAAAATGTCCTCATATCTGGGTAGGTTTATAGCCGAATATTCTGTACATTTTCACTACAAAAAGTGTCAAATTTTTTTTTGTCCGCCCTTGCCCCCCCCCCCCCCCCCACTTTAAAAATCCTGGTGCCGCCACTGAGGAAGATAGCCTTTTGTGAATTGTGTTTTTGATGTGGTATAAAACCGTTTCCAATTTGACAGAGTGTGGTTGTTTTCTGGATTCTTTGAAACAGAAAACTGGGTCAGAATTTTACATTTCGCCTGAGAACTATACAGTGCGTCCCAGAAAAAACGAAACCGAGGTTTATCGATGTTTAATCATATTTTAATCACAGTTATGATTAATAAATGACACATATTTGTAAAGTTAGATCCTCTTCAGGCTCTTCTGTCATTTGATGCCACTCATACATACTTCACGCATGAGTGAATAAAGACAATATGAAGCAGGGCTACCAAAAAGTCGTTTGGCTAACGATATCTTCATTTCAAAGAGATAATCACATTTCTAGAAAGTTCATTTTCTGCCCTTTCATATGACAATCTGGAAAAATTGCTCAATCATAATGTCTAGATATCGAAACGACACTCGATAAAATCTGAGCTCATACCCACTATCATGGGAAAACAACTTTCCCTGTACCTCAGTGTTTAGGCGTAACTAACATTTCCATTTATATATTTCCCCCTTTTCATTCCACAGATACAAACTACAAGGTATATTATGGTCAAAACATTATTGACGGTGAAGACTATTGGTGTCCCGGAACCAGACAACTCGCTGCGACATGCGTACTATCCGTACACGACGAGCAAGAAGCAATAAGAATGTGTCTTCGAGATCGACAATGTGGTGCCTTCGTCTTGACTTCAGAGCGAACTTGGACGGGAAGATACCTGGCCTACTTCAAGAAAGGCTATTCCGAATCCACCCAACCTGGCGAGGGAAATACTGTCTACGTGTTTCCGACGTGACAATAACTATAGAGCAAGGAGTTCTGTGATAACTCCTTGTATAGAGAACTTTGCAGTGGTGTGTCCAGAATAAGATCGATCCGGCGTAAGCCCCACCTGCTATATTTTAAGGCCCAGAAAAATAAGCATTACAACTTGCAGTAGGTCTACGGTACGTTGGACCAGTGGCGGATTTAGGGGGGGGGCAATCCCGGCCCTTGCCCCCCCCCCCCTTTTGAGGGAAAACAATGCATTGTGCCCCCCCCCTTTTCGACCAGAAAACCTTTTTTTTTTTTTTTTTTTTTGCTTGTCAGAGAATTATGGAGGGGAACTGGACCCCATAACCCCCCCCCCCCCCCCCCACTGAGCGACTTTTGGAGGGCTGGCGAATTTTTTTTTTGGTCGCCACCCCCCCCCCCCCCCCTACTGAGCGACTTTTGGAGGGCTGGCGAGACCAAAAAAATATGGGTCTCCCTCCAAGCCTCACCGTACGAGGAGGGCTCCACCTCTAGATACACCACTGCTTTGTCTTAGAATAATGTCATGATCGGGGATTTGTGCTACCTGATAAATGCCGAACTATGACAAAGAACAGCACAGGTTATGACAATATGACGATACATTTTTAAATATTGAATCGACTCCTCTTCGGCTACATCCTCCACCAGACATTTAGTGTCTGTGCAGAGTAATATTTACCATATAAATGATCATAACTTTAATCATTTATAACTAATTATAATTACTATAAAAAAAATTGTTATACTACCAAACAAATCTTATTACATTATGTAACTGTTTTTTTTATTTAATTATATTCCATCAATAAATATACGCTGATTTCACTTTCTTTGTTGTTGTTGTTGTTGTTGTTGTTGTTTTTGTGTTTTTTTGTGGGGGGGGGGGCGAACTTTCCATATAATCGTGGGTGTCGATCCCGGGGGTGGGGGTATTCAGAAAACCATTTTGGGATGCTCTAAATGCAAGTTTTATAAACAGATTTTTGAAAAAGTCCCTGGTGTGGGAGGGGGATACCCCCCTCCCACACCCTCCCCCGCTCGGTCGCTTCGCTCCCTCGCCGGTCATCCCCCAATCATGAATACGGATCGACATCCCTGCATAATAATGATAAAGTGAATCATTAACATCTTAATTTAAGTCATTGAACATGGTGACATATTACCATAGAATTTACATTAATGCCGGCCAGCTGAAATCTTGTCAACACGATTTTGTTCATTCTCAATAAATGTTTCTACAGAAAAAGACAACAATCAAGTTTTGTTTTAAATTATGTGCTATTTTTTCTATATAATCACAGATTAAGATATCTGATACAAAGTTATTAATGATTATGGTGTCTTTTTGTAAATAGAGAGATGTCATATAGTGATGAAAATCAATGAATATAACTGTGGTGATGATGATGTTGATGATGAAGATGATGATGATGATGATGATAATGGTGATGACGATAGTGCGGATGTGATAATGAGGAGGAGGAGGAGGAGGAGAATGATGATAATGATAATGATGATAATGAAGCTCATGGGCAGTGGTGGAGGGCAGGTTCCAAGGAGATTGGAAACGGCTGGTACAATATGATTTGCCATTGAATGGCAAAAACAAGAAATAGAGAAAGAGGAAGAGAGAGAGGGGTGGGGAGAGGGAGGGAGAGAGAAAATCAGACAGAGACACGGAAAAGCACCAATAGAGACAGACGTATATAGAGTGAGATGAAAGCAGACTGAGACAGAGAAACGAAGAGATAGATGTGTATAAACAATGATAAAAAGAATGTGAGAAGAAAACTGACATTGTAAATGGCTCTCTATTGTAAAGTCACCGCTGATTCAGTATTACACGGTATTGTTAATCTCAATTGTCCAAAAGAAATTTCCAGACAATGCAAACTCCCAATTGGGCCTATACTACAAAATGCGGAGTCGGTGATGCAGGGAGACGAGGTGAGTGACGCCTCTCTCTGGTAATGTTTAAGGGGGCCTCCCCCCCCCCAGATGCGTCGATTCGTTCGAAATAGATAAAGCATTGGAGGGGCAGAGCATTGTTCACCCCTCCAATGCTTTATCTATTTCGAACGAATCGACGCCTCTGCTCCCCCCCCCCCCCCTCCGCAAAATTTAGAAAAACCAGAAATTTTGCCTATAGTCATTCAGAGAAAGGAGAAAGAGCGTGGACTTGAATTTGCCTGTTGTGATCAAAATGCAAAATTCCAAACTACAAAGCGCAAAATTAATGATTAATGTAATTTACAAAGGGCATCTCTAGAATGCCAAGTTTATATAATGCAAAATGAAACGTCCTCTTATTCGGGAGGGGGAGTGCGGGGATGAATCGCCACAGACCCCCCCCCCCCCCCCCCGTCGCAATGCTTCATTTAATTTTTAATCCCCCGGCCATGACAAATAAAGTTTGCCGCCCTTGCTTCGTAGGATCACACGCCCCTTCATGGCTGATCCTTCGTTACACCATGGAACAAAGAGGAATAGCGGAAAGAAAAGAGAGCACCTATGTAGACTTTGAAAGCGATTCTTTACTTGATTAGTTGATTGATTGATTGATTGATTGGTTGGTTGACTGACTGACTGACTAATTGATGGATTGATTGATTTTTCGATCGAATATTGATGGAGGGAGTGAATGATTGATTGCCTATAT
This sequence comes from Heliocidaris tuberculata, assembly GCA_025618425.1. NCBI lineage: Eukaryota > Metazoa > Echinodermata > Echinoidea > Camarodonta > Echinometridae > Heliocidaris > Heliocidaris tuberculata. The sequence continues at coordinate 17,925,020 of CM046834.1, forward strand.
AAAGTGATTATTAATTATTAACTGATTGATTAGTTTAGTTGGTAGATTAGGAAAAGACATCGCTGATTAATTAGTTACCATGCACAATTACGTAGAGTAAAAATTAGAAGGCCGAAATGAGAAAGAAGCTGACAACCATAGTTCCTTTATAATATATGTTCTACGATAGTACTTGATAAACCTCCTGCTAATGATACAGCAAGAAGCTTCAGACTGCTTACATTCATAAGCATAAGAGGCGGTGTGTGTATCTGTGTGTTGGAGGGGGGGGGGTGGGCTATGGTGCTGCAACCCCTGATTATTTGGAAAATGCAAATATTCCTCCAACCTTACCTCATAAACGGGCAGCGAGGTGTTTTCGATTTAAGTTTTACCTTCCATTATATACTTCAATGAGGAAATTACTTATCAAAGAGAAGCTAGATTTTGAAATGAAATTTTCAAAATTTTCATTGATATATCGACATGTACCCACACTCGAATAAACCGATCAAGTGAAATAGCAAAAATAAGTCTCCTTTTATGGAAAAATGCCATTCTTTTCCGTTCCAAACTTCCACTTTCAATAGAAATGTTCTATCTATTTCACCCAAGAGGGCCTATGTACGAAGGTATGTTTCACATTATCAACTGCTATACTCCCCGTTATGCAAAAAATGCAACTGACAAGCTGTTGCTCCCCCCCCCCCCCGATCTTCTTTCATTCGCAGAGTAGGTCTATACTGAGGCTTGAATATTGTAAACTGAACTATTATGAGGCCGAATTCGAATTAGATGTGATGGACACTGAAAATGCTTATATTATTGATGATGAAAACATAATATTTAGTATTTAGGATGATAACAAATGACTTGCGTTAAAATGATTTTGTTTCACGAGGCATGACATTGAGCTTTGATCAGAAAATGGTTCTTAGTTGTACTCTCTTAGTGGAAATGATCTATAAGATTTTAGCTGAGGGCAAAACTTAAGAAAAGGTCAATGGATAATGGCAATTCAAATTTGCGATCTGTTTTATATCATAGGGCCTGAAATGTAGAAGAATGTAATTAAACGCTTAATCTAATGAGTTTGCAGCTTTGATCTTCAAAAGTCTCATTCAAAGCGAGGGTTATAAAGTCTCCTGATTGTATCATAACATTTTAAAGGGTTATTTCAATAATAAGTTATTAAATTTTGAAAATTGCATTGCTTTCTCAAAAGTAGTCAAATGATATTGTCAGGATTGTGTAAATACACCCATTGTCCATCTGCGCCTGTTTGACAAGGCATAACAGAGAGCTTACAAGGTATTTGTGTAATTAACACGTAAATGGTAGATTTTCAGCATGGCAGCCACATAGCCCAGATACTTGACAAGCCCCTCTATATATGTCTTGTCAAACAGGTGCAGATGGACAATGGATGTGTTTATAACTTTATATAATCCTGACAATATCATTTGACTACTTTTGAGAAAGCAATACTTTAATAAGTTATTATTGAAATGATCATTTGACACCAAATCCTAAGAAAGTTACAATATTCAAGATTGTACTATGTAGGCCCTAAATTTGAACTGAATTGAATTACACACATTGGATTTATTAAGGTTATAATGCGAAAAGGGGGTTTTCTCTACATCCAGAGCATTTTGGGCATCAAAGCTTGGTTTAGGGGCACTTTGGTGGGTTTTTTTCAGGGGCGTGTTACACCCCCTTCCCGATGGAAATTTCTGTCAGTTTTTATATTTTTGTAATGTACATCCATACCTCTTCTTTCAGACAAAATTTGGTCCACAGGGGAAAAATTTCCCCCAATTTTTAGGGGCAGTCTGACAACCCATCCCGATGGATAATTTTGTCAGTTTTTGTGTTTTGGTAATGTATACACCTTCCTTCTGACAAAGTTCATGAGTTGGCGCATATTAGATGGGTTGAATTTCAACCATGAAATCGACCCGACTTTACTCCTTATTTTTTTGGGGGGGGGGGGGGCTCTGGGGGCCAAACCCGGAGGCTTCGTTCGAGCTGACAAGCTTTTTGTGAATGACATGGATGGTCTAAGTAACTTTAAGGGGTCAAATTTCATATGTAAAATGGGGTGACTATTTCGGAACAGGCTCCCAGACTATGAGAAGTGCATTCTCGATACATACATCGTTAAAGACACCATAATCAGTTGCTCCCAATATCAATCGAATCCGAGCACGAATATTAGTCTGCTAGTTACAGACTGAAACAGAGAATGGCGTCATTGATACCTAAAACATGCCGATTTCTACGCTTTTATCAGCGACATATGAGGTTTTCTGCTCAGAAGATAGCATCAAAGCAGATAAGAACTTTACATTACTCGGTAAGCTAAATATTATTACTTAAAAGTGATTATGAAGCCCACAATCCCCTTGCAATCAACGCAGTGCTTTACCGTATTTACATTTACAATTGCATGAAAAATCAAGCCCCGTACCTTCATATTCATGTCAGTGCTTGTAAGTTGTAGTGATTTGTGGGAAAAGTGAACAACATCATTTTTTTTATCTCCCTTAGCCATACGGGCTTGATGTTTTATGAAATATGACTTTTGAACATCAAGCCATACACGGGATGTAATCTCCCCTATGGAGGGGGGGGGGGGGGGGACTCAAGTTTTCTGTTGACGAGGCCGGGATGCATGTGCCTAGTTAGCCTGGAATACTCATAGGCCCTTGCCTATGTGGGACTGTGTCCACTCACACTTATGCGAGGTTATTGGAGATAACCTCGCACTCTGTACTACGTGTGCAATTGCCTCTCATAGGCAAGTGTGTGATATCTTGCCCATATGTGTGCAGGAGAGGAGCAAGATCACCGACCAAAAACAGCCTGAAAATTTCACTTGATCAAGATGATAAAGATCCTATCGAAGGATCTGGCATGAAATTAGATATTCTATCATTCTAAAATGTGTCCAACATTCACTGTTGCAACAGTCAAAAACAGATAACAAAATTGCTCTAAGCAAGATTTAATGTTCTTAAATTTGCTAGATTACCTGATTCAGGGACTCTTCAACATCTTTTGATACAAGGAGAACAACATGAAACTATATTTAACAATTTCCTCTTTTCTACAAATGCTGTACATGAGCTTTAATTAGAAAATTTTAATTTTTGAAATTTTAATTTATATAACAGTAATCTTTTAGGCTTTCACCTTCCCCCTAAAAAACTAAGAATAAAAATTTGTTAATAATGTATTCCGTCATGAGAAGCTTTTTGCCATGTAAAATCTTCTTTCCAAGTTATGCAAAATGTTCCGTAGTTTTCAGTAGTCTGCAAATGTAAATCTCTGATCAATGCTGTACAAAAATTCTGTAAGGAATATTACTATCATGAAAAATGTCAGGTATGCTGGGGTGGAAAGCCATTTACCAGCCAGATATACATAGCAGAGTACTGGCAGTAAAGTCGTTTTGGCAATAATATTGCTGATATGATGTTAAAAAGGCATTGATTAACTTTGCCCATGATTGAAAAAAAAAAAATCAATGTTCCAGCTAATGCTGTAATCATAATTGCAAACCTTTAGCTCTGACAGGAATCGCCTGAGTTTTATAAGCTGATCGGTCGTTTATATATCAAGATATTTACGATTGAACATTGATGTCGGGATAGAGTACCACCGAACCCTAAAGAACTCTTACGGTTGGCATACCTCGCTCTATCACAGAATACCGTACGGGCTGGAAACCCGCTCTGAAATCGCCAAGCGCTGGTGCTTGGTTTTTGTGACTGCAGCGCAGCAAAGAAGCCGAGCGACTTGCGCTAGCGATTGATCGCGATTTTCTCTTTTTTAGGATAGTAAACGGGTTACATTTTCTCTCATACTTTCACATATCCTTAATTATATATGTAGTTAGAGGACTGCACACAATTCACTGGCATTTGAGCTGATTTTACAATTTTTCACAAAGTTAATCAATCACTTTAAAGGAAGTGTGTGCCTTTATTTTATGTCTTGTTTTCCTCCTGTTTTTCTACAAACCAACATCTATAGGCCAAGAAATGTCAGGAGTTTGCTGTCGATGATGACAAGCCCCAGTTCCCAGGCTCAAAGTCCTTGTTCACTGAGAAGCTCGACTTTCTCAAGCCAGACGAGTATGATGGAATCCCAGTCTACCGGGTCATGAACCGAGATGGAGAGGTCATTGACCCCGAGCAAGACCCTGGACTGGATAAAGACACAGTCATCAAGATGTATAAGACAATGACCACTCTCAACACCATGGATAAGATTCTGTATGAATCACAGAGACAGGTAGATTAATAATCCTAAATTCTCCACTTTATTGTGAGTTTCAAATTTAGGCACATGTACAATAAACTTTTTTTCCAAGGTGCAAAATTAACCCAAACTATTTTAAACAGCAAGATAATCAAGAAAAAAATGTTTCAGTGATTTCCACATGAGATTTGTAGATATTTTTTTGTTTAAACACATTTTACCAAATAGATGTAGAAAGAAGAAGAAATGTGTCTTTTCATTCATTGTCATTGTCATTGAAACTTTCCAGTGTGTTTTTTTTTTAATAGTACAAAATTTATCATGCACAATTTAGCCACCTTTTATCTCTTGAGAATTTTAAATGAATACTTTACACATTCACTTTTCTATTTGGGCTGCAGAAAGTCAAGGTGAAAATGATAAATATGTGTGTAATCAATGAGGGCTCCAGATTAGCTGATAATTGGCTCATTTGGGCCATCATTTATCACAAAAATTCATGGTGACACTCAAATCTGAAAAAATTGCACCACCTTCTAGTTATTTCTTACAACTTTCAAAGAAACCTCTCATGGAAATTGAGTTAGCGATCTGTTAGGCATGGTCAATTCTAAAATATATTGTTGATTATGCATTCACAGGGGAGGATATCATTCTACATGACCAACTATGGCGAGGAAGGAACCCATGTTGGGAGTGCTGCTGCCCTCAATGACAAAGATATCATCTTTGGTCAGTACAGAGAAGCAGGTGAGTTGGTCAAAAATATTAATTCAATAATGGTAAGTTTCAAAATACAGCGAAACCTGCTGTAGCGACCAGCTGTACAGAAAGCCCACCTTTCTATGAAGACCCCCTTTTTTTTTTTTACCCATGAATAGTTTTTCTCAGTGAAACATGTACTAAAGTTACCTACATAAAGACCATCTGCTTGTAAAGACTTCATTTCTTTCTCTATTGAGTGGTTTCATTGTAATTGCAAAGATAACCTATTTTTAAACTTTGTCAGAATTATATTTTCGTATGTGCATGTCAAAGATCACACTCAAAGAATAAAAAATGGATTTAGAAGAGAAAACAATCCCTCTGCAGGTTGTTGACACTGGTGTGATGGGCATCTCCTATAGTGAAATAACTGAGTTTGTTTTACATAGAACATGTTGTAGTGATAGTGAACAGATGAATAATTGATTTAGATTGATAGAAAGTGTAACAGGTAAATGGTCATCGTAGTGAAGTGCTAATTATTTTTGCATGAAAATGAAGATTCCAACTTGAAATCATGAGGTATGTTTCAATTGTGTTTCAAGCATTTCAAAAGTAGAACGATGAATGTATAATGTGATTGACTGTTTGAACACAACAGGTGTAATTCTTTGGAGAGGGTTCACATTGGAGAAAGCCATGAACCAGTGCTATGGGAATTGTGACGATCTCGGCAAGGGTCGTCAGATGCCTGTGCACTACGGCTCAAAAGAACATCATTTCATGACAATTTCATCGCCCCTTGCAACACAGATGCCTCATGGTAAGTTTTCAGTTATGGAGGCAGGGAAGTTTCAAAGTATAATTATCAATTGCTTTCTGCATGTAGCACATTAATTTTCTCAAATTAACTAATTCAACCAGCTGTTAGCACAAAACTCCTGGTACATTTAAAATCAAATAATTCAAATTTTATTATTACCTATATGGGGTAGTTTTACGGTGCATTTAAAATCCATGTTTTGCGCGGTCCGCGAACGACCTAGTTCTGAGCGGTCATCATTCCCTGATATATTCCCTCTTCCGGGTTTCACCATTCACTTTGTGTACAAAAAGTGCGGTCAACATTGAGCCCGATTAACATCCACCTTTTCTTGTCAGTGCGCTTTTATTACGCGCAGTATTGTGTACGCGTTAAAGTGTAGGCTTAAACAATGGATACGCGCGGTAACAATTTACGTCACAATGGCTTGGCCCAGATTACAAACCTGCATGAATAACTTGAAATTAGAGGGACTGACAGGCAAAAAGACCTGTTTGTAATTGCTATAAAATAGGCATAGATCTATACATGATATAGGTAATAATAATAATATTGACTGGCTCTACTTTCGGGGAATATCGAAAATGTTGCCCTTAAAAGAACCATATTACCCTCGTCTTCGACTCGGGGCAATATGATTCTGTTGCGGGCAACATATTCTGATATCCCCCTCAAGGCCAGTCAATATTATATAATTGTAGTCCTCATCTTGATATGTTACCATCTATTTATTACTACATGTAATATAATTTTTGGATTAGTAAGGGAGATACCATTAAGAAAGGCTCCAATCTTCACATGTAAGAGTTATGGATGTCTCCATATAAAGTGTTTGTTTTGTTTTGTTTTTTGTTTTTTTCATATACTACTAAAGGAAACAACTTAAAAGGCATTATAATATTTTTTTTTTTTTTAAATAGACAGGCTATACGGTGAATATTACAGGTAGTAGCTAAGTCATGTTTGACTGTAAATGTAACTTTCTTTTCCTTCTCTCCTAGCATCTGGAGCAGCTTATGCATTGAAGAGAGCAGGTCGTGACCTTTGTGTAGTCTGCTACTTTGGTGATGGAGCAGCCAGTGAGGGTGACGCTCATGCTGCATTCAACTTTGCTGCTACACTAGATGCTCCAGTTATATTCTTCTGGTGAGTTGAGCATGCTAGGAATTCTACATATCTTGATAATGGAATAACCAACCATATAATTGTAAATTCTGGAGGCAAAATAAGTCTTATACATCACAACCTAAGTTAGTTACGTTGATATCTTGCTCTGAGAAATTTATTTTGATGCACCTCCTCATTATCTAATATATTTCTGTTTAATTTTTGTTTAATCGTTGTCTCCGGATGAACACCTGCTCCTTTTCTGTACTCTTTGTCTATATATCTCTCTTTCCTTCTCCCCATTCCTCTATGATCTCACTATCTCTCTCTCTCTCTCTCTCTCTCTCTCCTTCTGTTTCTCTACCCCTCTATCTCATCATTCTTGCACTCTTGGTCCTACCTGTACAATCTGCCTCTTACCTTCTCTCCTTCTCATGTGGACCATGCGTTTCCCTTACCGTACTTCCTTTCCCGTCATCCATTTCATTATTTTGAACCTTTATCCGTACCCCTATATGTACAGCTCACCCTTAACATAAGTATAGAAATATTGCAGTACTCAAATACCCAACTGCATGTATGAATTTGTATGTTTATGAGAAACCACAATTGCACACTGTTATATAAATGAATGTTTCCTTGTAGTATTATTGTACTATTTAATGTATTATTTGTTTATTATGTAAATAATTTTGTAAGAATATTGTACGATTCAGCCCCCGGGCTGCGATGCATATTTTGAATAAATAAACCATTATTAATCGATTGTTTGAAAATTGATAAAAAGTATATTGCTCTCTCTGTGCATGCTAAAAGACATACCCTTTACAAACAATATTTTATTTATGAATAAGGCATGAGGAGGAAATTTTTTATAGCGGAACAATGTCAGTAGTCAAGCCAAGAATTAAATACAGTGTAGACTAACATATGCTTGAATAATCATAAAAAATACATGCATATTATTTCTTTATTATGATAAATTTATCACCCATCTATTCTTCAACTAAGTAGTTAAAATCAGTTTTAAAAAAGACTTAATTGTATATTGTATTACTCATCCTCAAATACACCGCTGAAAATATGTTTCTTGTACACTTTTTCTTGCAGCCGTAATAATGGGTATGCAATTTCAACGCCCACTGCTGAGCAGTATAGAGGGGATGGCATTGGTAAGTATCATTTATGATGGAAGTAGTTTATTTGCCATTTTATCTCCCATTGTAAAGTGGTAAATTAAATCAACCCTGCAAAATTGCAGAACTTGATGTACCTACATGTATATATATTTATGCATGAAGGATGAAAATTGTTTGAAACACAAAATGTGTTTGGCTTCAATTATCACTTATTTTTTTAACACGACGTGATTGAGTGGTTTATCATGATGAAATGACCAGTTAGTGAATTTGTAGTAATGAGTATTTCAAGTCCAATGAAGATTTTTTTTTTTTTTTTTTAATGTGCCAATGAAGATTTCTTTGTATGCCTGAAGTACATTTAAGATAACCTTAATATCATTCTCTCTTCTCATCTGTACCATCACTCAGCCATTCGTGGTCCAGCCTATGGCATGAACACCATCAGGGTAGATGGCAATGATGTCTTTGCCGTCTACAACGCTACCAAGGCAGCAAGGAAGATTGCTGTAGAAGAGAGTAAACCTGTCCTAATTGAAGCCATGACTTACAGGTATGATATACTAGATATAAAAGCCTAAGCAACAACAAGGACTGAAAATACAGCCCCCCCCCCCCCCCCCCTTCAAAAAAGATATGTGTGTAGAAAGATTACAAGAAAACGTAGTGCAATATTTCTCTAAAATAATTAAACATAAAGATGATTACAGCAAGATATAAGCTACATGTGGAAAAGTACTTATGTAATGGACATAACAAATCAAGGTATAACAAAGAAAGTAAAGTATCCTGTACATGTAGCACCAAATCATTTTGCCAGATAGAGTCCCAAGTTGAAAAACAAATCTTTGCACAATACAACACAGTAGAGGAATTTGAATTCAAGTTGAATAGTACCTGAACCAGTTAAGATGAAAAAATTGTACTAGGATGAGTTTAAATTAGATGTTATTTTGATAAGTTCGTTCACCCTAAATGGTTCTGTTGTACAGCAATAGTATACAAATATTGACTGCTCATGAGGATGATGGTGGAAATGATCACTCCCAAGGTGGTGTTCATACCGGCCCTTCTATCACCCCCGAGGGATTGATAATTTCCACCACCATCCGATTACAGAGCACTGAGAGCAGTCCATATTTGTTTCATGTACCTCATCCTTTACATCCTTTTCTTCCTTTTCATCCTTTTCATCCTCATCCTTTGCTAAGTCACTCGCAATGTTGAATTCTTATGAGCTGCGCGTATATTGATTAACGTAGTCGTAGCCTAGCAACTCGCAAAAGTGCTCTTAAATCCTGAACCAAATGAACCAAATTTTGTGTACGTACATGTGTGCAAAAGTCGCGGAGGGGTTACCCGTTCTATCACAGGGTTTTGGCGTTCTGTCATTTGACCTTAGGTCAATTGATAGAATGCCAAAACCCTCTGATTCAATGATAGATCGAGATGCGCCATGTCATGTGATATAGTTTTGACCAATCGAGTGAATAAGAATCTATGTATGAGGTATATAACATTAATTATCATCACATCGCAAAATGTACTATCTGATTGATGACACAGGATAGGACATCACAGCACCAGTGACGACTCCTCTGCCTACCGTTCAGTTGATGAGGTCAGGTACTGGGACAGTGAGGACCACCCGATAGGTCGGCTCAGGAAGTACATGATGCAGAAGGCATGGTGGGATATGGATACAGAGAAGGCGTGGATGACGGAAACAAAGAAGCATGTGAGTCATATTACCAGGATTAGAGTAACAGTTAGGAGCTTCGAAGCCCCAGAGCTTTGACTACAAGACAGATGAGTGTAGACAGAAAGCAAATGACTGCAATTTTTTTTTTTTATGGAAGGAGATCAGCAACTCTCTTTCTTGGACTTTTCTTCACATTTTCATTGTAACACTTGATATTACACTGATATTAATCAATGAATACTAATTGCATTATATGTTTTGGAATTCATGTTTAATATGCATATCGAGGACAATCAAATACTTTATGTTGTGTATTACGTTATTGATATGTACATCTGGAAACAGATTTACTTACATGTTTTGACACTAGTGAAAGGTTTGGTGATGATATTTTTAATAAATTTGGTGAATAATTTTTATCAACAATTTTTTTTTATTCACAAGCACATTGAACAATATTTCATTTGAGTTTGTACTGTATAAGAAACAATTGTATGGTAATTGTATTGTAAGGTTTTATTTCAAACAAAGTGTGATATAAATGAAGTACAAGTGACTGATAATTTTATTCTTTAAAGGGAAAGTCCAGTCTGGTATTTAGTTGATTTGAATAAGAGCAGAAAAATGAGAGAAACAGAGCAAATCTGATAAGAAATAAGAAAGTTATGAATTTTTGAAGTTGTAATCAATCAAATACAAATTGGCAACTCCGTGGCGTATCTTGTGAGCTCCTCTCCCATTTGCTCAGTACAGAAAATTTCATAAATTTTAATTTCCTTAGTTTCTGATAATGTAATAGATTTGTTTCATACAGGTTCTGTGTAAAAACATATGATCAATGATTATATCTATAAACGTGGTATGTATGTTTGAATATTTTCCTTAGAGAAAATGGAAATTGATGATTTTGGGGGTACAGGGCAAATGGGAGAGGAGCTCACGAGATACGTCACAGAGTTGCCAATTTGTGTTTGAATGATTACAACTTCAAAAATTCATAACTTCTTATTTCTTATCACATTTTGCTCAAACCTTCACTGACCTGTTTCTTTGATTTTTCTGCTTCTTTTAAAACCAACTTGTAATCAGGGTGGACTTTCCCTTGAAAACAAAATAGTTGCTATGATTGTTTTAAGTTCAAAATCATATTGACCCCACACTCTGTCTACCATCTCTTGGCAGGTGATGCACGAGTTCCAAGCGGCTGAGAAGCGTAAGAAGCCCTCCATCACCAACATGCTGACCGACGTCTACGAGGAGATGCCTGCTCACCTCCAGAAACAGCTGGACGAGATGAAGAAACACGTGGAGCAATACAAGGAGCATTATCCTTTAGATCAGTACGAAGGCATGAAATGAGATGGAGAGATAGATAGAATGGAAGATGATCATTATTGACTTTTTCTGCCCATCCCCCTTCTCCCCACTCTGCTACCCCTTCATCTGCCAGTGGTGTCCTTGGGGTACGTCTGCCAGCAGTGTCCTAGGCCTCTTCCAGGGTTATGTTAGGTTTAGGTGTAGAAGGTGGGCAGAAAATGATGAATGACTCATAATGATTTTTTTTTGTTTTTAGTCATATGGTTATGGTTTTGAGGGAAAGACAACATCAGTTGTCTTCCTCAGAAATGTAGTCTTTGTTAATCTATCAAATTGTTCAAAAGAGAGGAACATTTTATTCATGTAAAAAATACTATTCAAAATTTAAAACTGTATCACAGTCATAGTCTGAAAAGTTTACTCATAAGTATACCTGCCGATCGGGGCTCCATAAATTTTGTTCAGATAATAACATATTTGTCTTTAAAAGACCTCTCTGATATCGTGTCGCATAAGTCTTCATGCGGAAGGCAACAGGGTTCTATTTGCATTGCTATTTCTTACAGGTGACACCTTCTATCACTTAGAGGAATGGTAGGATGGTAAAATTTCAAATGGTACATGAAAAATATATCATTAATTTATTGAAAGAACTCATTGCTGTTTTACATTATAATCTGACTTACTGTGACTGTAATGATTATCACATGCTGCATATTCATAAGAATCATTTGAAATGTATATTGTGAAGGAGCTCATTATGAAAACTGTTAAACAGCATTTCGGGAGGTCTTCTTTTTACTTTGATTCTCAGCTGATCTTCTCTTCATCTTCAATATTTTTTGTAGATCTTTTGATGGAAGAGTGGGGTATATTGATGTGGTTGAGGGAAGAAAATGGGCACCCATGAAGTAACTTTCTTCTCGGGTAGTTCTGTATAATATCCTCTGTCCTTAGGTAGGATTATGTCTTTTTACCTTTAGCATTTTGTTTAACTTTAGCATTTTGTTTAACTTATTTATTTATTTATTCGGCATTTTGAAAACAATACAGAAAACAATACAGAAAACAATAACAGGAATAAACATTGTAAAGACAGGACCTGGAGCAGAGTTGATGGGGCTGCCTGGGTTTAGAAAAGGTTAACTCAATTACCATGACCCACAGGTCTTCCCACACCCCCTCAACTCCATCCAGGTCAGGATAAGAAAATTAAAAGAAGTATTATAAATTGAAAGTGTATCACTGGAAAACGGCGACACATTGGGTGCAAAAAATGTGACATGAATATCTCAAGCAATACCTCATTTCAAACAGATCATTTAAACATGTATTAACATGTAATACTGATGCAAAGTGAAAAAAATGTCCAATTAACAGGTATTTAAAACATTTTAATAGAAATAATAAAAGCTTTAATTAACCTTTGATTATGTGGATCAAATATTTTCAAGATGTTACACTCTTGTTTGCAATGTTCATGTTAATATATGAACTTGAAACTATTTCTTGTCAGAGGAGATCTTCCAGATAAAATGTATGTATAGCATATCATGTGGTTGGTGAAGACCGTTATATTAATTGAATGCAGCAAGGTTGGGCTTACCCGTTACATGACAGAGATATCAATTTACAATATACATGTACATGTATTGTATTCACAGAGCACATTCGTTTGCATCTTGATGAACAGTAATGACAGGAAAGAGATCCCATGTTGAATATTTTAATTTGAAGTATGAACATTTCATTTGAAAATCGGAAAAGAAAAAAACGAATGTAAGTAGTTATGCATTTCTGTATTCATTTTTAGTGTTTTATGAAAAAAAAATTAAAAAAGGGGGGGGGTTATGAACAATTAGATATTCTTTATTACATGGCACTGTGGAAATCATTAAAAATGTATTTCTGAAATATGTTAGGATTTTGGCTATGACTATGATAAGAAATAACATTATATTATAACATTTATGTTTACACTTTTAATTTTTCTCATTAAAACTCTGTATTAAACTAGTGTTCACAGAAGTTTATTTTTCTACAAATAAGAGGTACATTTACATCATATTCATTATTGTAACTCCACTTTCATTTTCTTTGCCTTAAACTGTTGATTAGGAGTATAAATGAAGACTGTTATTCTATATGTTACAGGTAATTTTATAGTTTCATGTGTGCATGAAAAGCTTGCATTAGAAAATTTTAGATTCAAGATATGTTTCTTCTTAATTTGGCTAATACTTGAAAATTACCATTGTTGATAGTGGGTAGGCATTCTTCAGTTGAAATTGAAATTGAAATTATAGAAATCGTCTGAATAGGAAATGTTTTTATTATCATCACAATTTATCGCTGTAATATGTTAATGTTGGTGTGTGCTTCACAAAATATCTTTTCTTAATTCTTTTTTCCCCAAAACATTGTGGTAAAGAGGTAAATTATACCAAATTTCATTTCCATTACGGAAAATAATTTTGGTCTAGTATTATATACATGTATATTGTTTGATATGATACTGTTTGATAGAAAGCAATAATGCAAGAAAATTGTGAATTGTATGTTAGAAAAAATGTGAGGTATAATGGAGTAGGGTTAAGCAGTATTCATTATGAAAATAACATAAAAATTATAAAATGTCACATATATACTATGTCAGAGTCAAGTAAGTCTGGAGGATGAACACTCTTTGTACAGAGATATCTTTCACTTATGAAGTGAAACTGTATTTTATCTTTTCTTATGAACACCATCCAATACTATGAGGCTTTAATAGTGTAATAAGTGATATTCACTCGGTTACTTTGTGCTTGATGCTTGTTGTTAAATGTAAGCTCTGAAGTGGCAACATTGTAGTGCTCTTGAAATTTTAATAACCTTTGAACGATGAATTCAGTGCCATATGAGATGACATGTATTATCTGAGGAGGATACATATACATTAGAAAAGGAAATAAGTGGTGAAATGTTTGCTTTAAAAGTAGAGCTTAAGTCAATAATATTCTCTCAAGAGCAGTACATGTACAGTATGTAGCAAGCAGAAATCATGCACAAATTAACCAGGTGTGGTATGTATAGAAAGACACCATGATTGATACGTGATATTGTGGTCGTCTGTGGTACATTTTACTTTATTTTCCTTGTGCATCCTATGATGAAGAGTTCATTGGTGGTATGAAATTGTAAATAAAGAAGCTGAAGATATTGATATGGTCTGTGGATATTTCCCCCCCCCCCCCCTCCTCTGTTGGTTAGTACATGATGGTGATTTTCTTTGAAATGCATCCTGAATGAATGAATTGATGCAGTGGTGGATCTACATAGGGGGAAAACCAGCCCGTGCACCCTCTTTTGAAACCCAACTGGCATACCTTAAGTACACAATGAAAAGGAATTGCCCTCTTAATTGTGCACTTTTCTGGCTCTGTGCCCCTCTTTTACAAAATCCTAGATCCACCCCTGAATTGATGGATAGATAAATAAAGTAGCAGATGAATTAATTAATGGATAGATGCAGGGTGAATTATGGATGGATGGATGGATCAGTGAATGGACGAGTTCTGAGATAATATTGATTTCCGTGACTGAATTTCCAATTATATACTGTGACTTAACTGATTAAAATTTAGTGTCGCTCAACTCATATCAGTAAAACAAATAAATCACCTATAAGACAAATGGAACAAGTACTCATGAATATAACAACATAACTTGATGATATAATAGCAATAGAATTTGACAAGAAAGCACATGTAGACGGTATTGTCGCAGGTTAATACAGGTAAATATATTTCACAGCAAGGACAACAAAAAAAAAAAAAAAAACTCGGAGAAAAGTCTTTTATGAACTTTCACATTTCTTTTAATATTGAGCCTGATCGGTTAAGAGTAGGCATTTTGTCTGTCCTTAACATTGAATATCTTATGGATTATAATTTTAGTAGGCAACCATGGCAATTTATCAAATTTCAACTCCTTCAGTGATGCCCTCCACAAGGAAACATGAAATATGCTCTTCAATTAGGTACTTAATTCTACAGGCCTTCAAACTTTCAAGATTTGTCAGATATCTGTCCGTGACATAACTGATCAGGCTCTATTCCTGATAAAGGATTTTTATCAAAACATCACAGTCGTCCATACTGGAATTCTTGGCTGAACTAGATCCATTTAATCACAAAATTCAAGAGATACAGACAACAAGATTCAACCTAACTTCATCCTGGCTAAGAATGGAGAGGTATATGATCCCAGGTACAGTGAGCTTCCTGTGTCGAGGACCTCACTGATGTATGATACTACAGTACCGGTCGGGTCGTCGAGCCTTCGTAAGACGTGCCCATCCTCGGCAAACTCCATGACCAGGCCATAAGGCTTGGTGGTAGACTGAATGATGAATTCAGGACTGAAGAACTAGGATGCAGAAGATAGCAAAAGGAGAAATAAAATGATTTGATTTTATCTTTTTGTCAGCAGTGCTGCCTGTTTTTCAGCTGTCATATCTGCATTAGAAGAGAAGTGTAGAGTATAATTCAAAGTACTATCCAACTTAGGCAAATGGACGTATACTCAAATATTTTAAAGAATTTTTTTATTTTCTTCTTCATTCTTTTACTATATTAGTGATAATTGTTTTCCTGGAAACTTTATTTAAAAAATAAAAGTATAGCGACAATTCAACCAGTTTCATTTTTACCTCTGAAACTTTAGAGAATACCTTAAAGCAGAGTTCTTTTTACAACTTAATATCGTCCTATTTACTTCCGTTCTGCAATGGCAACCATCTTACCTTGATAAGGAGTTTTCTGAGCCATGGTCTTGGTGCAAAGAGATCATAGAGACATCGTTGTCTAATGGTAGGTAAGGCTACCCAGAATCCTCCATTGGAACTGGGACGGATGTTATCCACGAAGCCTGGGAGGTTGTCAGCAAAGATTTCTCTTTCTCCTTCTTGCGGTCCTTTCAAGAAGTACCTTCAAATGTAAAAGAAATTGCATATAGAAACATATCAATGACATTGCTATGCTGAGTACAAAATAACATATTTGAGCCAAACGATATATCCAACATTTGTAATTATATGCGAACAAGAAAGTATATAAACCAGTCAGAGCTAGTAGTAAGGTATCGACAAGTATAAATAGATTTTTAATCTTAAAATAAAAAAATCATTTTGTTAATTTTGATACTTTTTTCTCTCTCACACAAGCTCACGCTCTCTCTCTCTCTCTCTCTCTCTCTCTCACTCTCTCTCTCTTCCTCTCTCATTTCTGATGTAATCATCAGTAGCAATATCTCTACTTTGCTGCTGATGTAATCATCAGTAGCAAAGTAGAGATATTGATAGTAACTTGTTTTGAAAATGGAATCGAAACTATACGTCTAAAGAATATGAGAGCCAGCCAGCCAGCCGAAAACAAAACCAAAATAAAAGATCACATCATATACTCTTCAGCCGTTCAGCCTGATATTGTCCTCACTTGTGTATTCTCATTCTCGCTCCTTCAGCCACCAATAAGAAGCTCTCATCCTGTGATAGCTGTATCCCGTTAGCTAATGCTAGACCATCAATGAGTGCAGAGACCTTCCCTGATGTCGGGTTATACTGAAGGAGTCTGATGAAACAAAAGAAATAATTGAGATGTAATATGGCTGCAGGAAAGAGTGCAGTAAAGAGTGTAATTGCTTTTTCTCGCATCAACTTTTTTTCTTACCTCATGTGTCATTTTTTTTTTGCAACCCCCTCCACCATCCATAATCGTAACCTTATTATAGAAATCAGCATTAAATGAGAGCATAATTACGATTATATTGTTAGGTTATATAAAAGTTACATTTGTAACTTGTGGATATAATAAAAGTACACCTTTGATATGTCTATCGAACAATATTTTGGGGAATAGAAATACTTTATAGAGTAGAAAGTGTGTGTGTGAGAGAGAGAGAGAGAGAGAGAGAGAGAGAGAGAGAGAGAGCGAGAGAGAGAGAGAGAGAGAGAGAGAGAGAGAGCGAAAGATATGTATATCACAAAGTATTTTCCCCTAAACATCATCAACACACTTTGTTAGTAAGTGGAAATTAATCTAGATACAAATGAGAGAATTGAAAATAGCCAATGTGGAACTATGAACATATCCAACCATTAAATTATGATTACATACTGGGAAAAGTTATATGAAGAATATTGGTGATAAACTTCAGTCTACCTTGAATCGTTGTTTCCTTCTAAGGCAAGAGACAAATGTTGATATCTGTGCCATTTTGTGCTGCTATGTGTGAAATAGATCATGCTGTCAGACCGGACAGCCAGATCATTGAAGAAGATTACAGGCTTGCCATCAACGAGTGTACCTCCAGATAGTAAATGAGACTTCTCACCTGTGATATAACAAGTGGAGTATGAGATTACAGAGTGATAATTATATTACTGTGAATGATCGACAGAGAGAGAGAGAGAGAGAGAGAGGGAGGGGGGGGGGGGGGGGGGGAGAGAAGAGAGAGAGAGGCAAACAGACTTAGGGAGAAAGACAGACACAAAAAAAAAAAAAAAAAAAAAAGATGAAAGGAGAGAGAGGGAGAAAGCAATGTAGGCCTATTGCATTCTGTATAACTAACTAAAAGCCAAAAATCAGGGGACTAGAGGGGATATCAATACGTGAAACAAAATAGTAAAAATCACATGTTTATTTCAATTAATATATACATTAGATAGTAAATTTATGGGGATATTGTGACCTACCTGTCGATATGTTAACACGAAATAGGCCCATATGAGCATCGATGATGTACAAGAATCCATCTCTGGTGAATCGAAGGCCAAGAGGACGACCGCATTCAATTTCGTTTCCTGAGGATCAGAAAAGGCATTTTTGAGAAATTGAAACAATCTTATTGCTGAAAAGGTAAATGGTATATAATATATCATGCATTTTATGTCATGCCATATATATTTCAATTGATGTTAACTTATTCACACGTAACTACTTTGTGAAAATCATATAAACATGACTGGATACATTATTTTCTTTTATAATTCAGTGTATGGGAGCTTAATTTTCCAATAATATGCTTATTGTGCGTAAAATTATGTTTTAATATCATAATCATGGTTATGAATAAATAATAATCAGTCTACACCTCTATCATGGTGTTAAAACAATAAACATCATGTCCAGATTGAAATCTCATCATCAAAATCATTAAATTAGAAAGTTTTCTTGTCGTAAAATATATCAATCAATACTGAATACTTACCACAAGATGGTGATCCAAGTGATAATACAGTGGTTTGCTCCAAGTTTGAGTTGATCTTTATGATCTTTCCATCAGCTGTGCCACTGTATATGATACCTTTTTTGTTTTGTTTTTGAAAATCAATATAATAATTCCCTTTTAATTTTCTGGAGTTACCATCGCACCATGGTAGTATTTATCCTATAAAACAATTTATTGCTCCCCTTTCGCTTATCAATATTCTAAATTGAATTTCTTTAATTTTTTTTAAATAATATTTTTTAAACAATATAGTAACATTGCAGGATATCAAAGCAAGGAAGATTTTTTTTAAATGTGGCATTATACAAGGACAAACAAAAAAAAAATGACAGAGAAACAGAAAGAGAGCTAGAGTCTAAGGACAAGAGGGCATTTTCATTTTTATTTGAAACGCAAAGTTTGAAAATGGTGTTTGGTTGTCCATTTATATCAATATAACCCAGTATTTTGAACAATTAACCTACCATCTTTGAATGCCAGAGACTCTGGACCAAGGACTTGATTCTCAAGAATTTTCTCTGCTTTCTGGAGATGCTTATTCACCGGCAGAGCATCCCCAAGATACGGGGGACTTTGTAGTCTGACAAAAGATAAGTTGTAGACAAGCGATCAGAGCTAGTTGCTTAAATTGGAGATATCTTGGTATGTGCAGCGGCCGATTGGATTTCGGGGAGATTATCGGAAGATATCAGAGAATAATGTGATTTTAATGATAAGTTTTCTGGTATGTTATGAAAATTGTCATATTTGACCGTGATACATTATATTTCCGGGAGAAAATGAAAACAAGAAATTTGAAGTCTGAAGTAGGTGAAATTATAACAATATGACCATTATAAGTGTAAGACAATTTGGAGAATATTCTAAATGCTACCGACCTTAACTGTGTAATGCTACAAACAAAGAAGTTTATTAAAATACTAGCCTTCACTAGACACATTTCATGTATATCATCTGGAAATTAAATTGGCCGGGCTAATACATGTATATTGTTGTATATTTTTATATTTTGTTTGCATATACCAATAGGTACAATTATTGAATGATATAGTAGATGTAATCCGACTTAAAACGTGGTAGAACTTACTGAAATCCAACGGGTTCAAACGGAGCGGGAAGTAGGTAGACTGCTACACCAATTAACGGCGCAATAAGGGCAAACAGCACACTCCGGCTATACCTATTGCATATATGGTTCAGGTTGCCAAGAAAAACGAGAAGCAAATTGGTAAGTTATTAAACTATTCAATGATTAAATTCAATATATATATATATATATATATATATATATATATATATATATATATATATATATATAGTTAGGTATATAGTTATGTATATTAATTCCATTGTAGTAACACATTGATCCTCTAGTTCGACTGAAGTCAGATATTACATTATCTAATTGTTCATTTTTACGTACAATACATTAAATGCATGGTTGAAGTACATCACCTATTCGACTGAATAAAAAAAGACTGTTCATCAAAATCAAATAAATGTATTAAATTGATAACACAATTATGTAGTAATATGTAGAAATGAAAGAAAGTGTTTACACTTACATTTTTAGCTCCTTGCTGTAGGCTTCTAGAAGACAGGCATATATACATGTACTCCTTTTGATGCAGTGAGGCTCAGAAAAAGACTACCAGCAATTCATTCATTTAGGTCATTTTGAATGTTTTTTTATTGTATAAGCAGACACATACATATACTATATATACTGGTACTGTGCAGGTTAGAGATATACCAGCTATATTCCCTCTTAATCTAATGTAAGTAGAAGCCTCTCCTTCCATTGTTTATTCTTTCCTTTCTTAACATCTTTTCGTTATCCCCTCTATCCCTCTCTCTCTCTCTCTCGCTCTTTTCTTGTTATCTCTCTTTAGTTTCCTTTCACCTCAGTCAATAAATCTTTGTCAAATTTTTTTCCCCATACAAACCAACTCCTTCAAAACTGTCAGTCTATCATTCGTTATATTCTTTCTCCTACTTTCTCTCTTTCTCTATCTCTTTCTCCCACTCTCTGCCCTGTTAAAACTGCCTCTTGATCTTAACCACTCCACTAATTGACACCATACCCTGAAACAATATTCAAATTTACACAACCTTTGTTTTAACCATATACACGATATAAAAATCTTGGGTTATTTACAGATCTATTTTGATGCAAGCAATGTCATAAAGAATTGATAAGATTATTCACATGGATATGACATAATAGACGACTTGGGTTTTTGAAGAAAACATATGAGCCAAATAAAATATACATGGTGGATGCCAAGACATTCACCCAATAAAAATGAAAGATCACTAAAATAATATGACAAAAATTATGTAGCAAAGAACAATGATTGTTTTCCACTCTGTAAATGGGATATAATTAGTGCTCTGTAAAAATGCACAAATATGTTTGAAGGTCAAATGCCTGACTTTACATACTACCTCATCTCATTCTTTCTTGCTTGTACTTGAACATTTTATTTCTCTCCCGTTTCTATTCACAGTAAGTCTTTGAAACTTTACCACTTAAAATCATTTCGACTTCCAGTGCCACAGGAAAAAGTGAAACACACAAAAATGTCAATTTACATCATTTTTTACAAGAAATAGGTACATGTCATACAATAGTTTCAGAAAAAAAAAATGCTAATGAAATAGATTCTAAAATGTATAACAGCAATATTGAATATCATACTTTTTGCAAATATATAATAATAATGTTATGCTACAGTAAGCTTAGACACTTGCTTTTTACCTCTCACTTCCAGTTCCTTGTTCTTCTTTTGTTTTGTAAATACTGAAAATCATGGTTGCTTCTGAAATTCCAAATGACCTTCAATAATTATCAACATAGAGTCATAAATCAATATTTGTACAATTCATTCAGAAAAATTGATGGGGAATATTTTACAAACTGAAAATCCTAACTACTACTGAAAAAGTCAGGATCCTAGTGTTCTCATCGAAGTATATGTATTGAATTTGACAGCTTGCATCCTCCATCCAACAAAAACACATGAAATGGTCACCCACAAAATTATGAAACTACATTTCAGTTTAAAGTGTAAGCCATACAAATTTGACTTCTTATGTTGTGGGGCATTAGGGAAGACAAATTTAACAGGTCACCAAAAAATAAATAAATAAATAAATGTTGATTGTATTAGAAAT
This sequence comes from Heliocidaris tuberculata, assembly GCA_025618425.1. NCBI lineage: Eukaryota > Metazoa > Echinodermata > Echinoidea > Camarodonta > Echinometridae > Heliocidaris > Heliocidaris tuberculata. The sequence goes on from CM046834.1 coordinate 17,946,510, forward strand.
CATCAAATTGTCATAAATTTGCATTATTATTTTTTACTTTCTTTTACCTCTCTAGTTGTACTACAAAGTGTACAGATTGTAATATATTGCCAGTCATATCAGATGTTTTTTTCTCACAAAATGTAGTACAAAAATTATTTCAGTATTGCTCTTGAGTGAACTTGTGTTGAAGTGCAGCACCAAACTAATTTTTTCTTAAAATGTGAACAATACTTAACTAAGAAGTCATGTCTGGGATTAAAAATAAAAGAAGGTAAGATGACTCCTGAAGTGGAACAAGGCAATTGAATAAAATATATACATGTATATATATTAGACTGTCACATGTTGATATAATCTCAAGTGTTGATCATTAGAATAAACAAACCATGAATTAACATAGACTATAACATAACATAAAATTACAAGAATAAGATTTACCCACTATGTTTTGAGCAATGGTTTCTTTCAATCAACCTTAAAGGGTACCAATCACCAAAAATAATTCTGCTCTTTATGTTAGAGGTTTCATGTCGTTATATTATATTCAAAATATGGGCTTGAAATATTAATTCTATAAAGAGATATTGCAATTTTAATTACACTCTCTATAAGCGTAAAAGCGACTTGTGAGTAGACTACTCGACTCACCCGTACGCGCTCGCCAAGATGAAGGCTCGTGCGGAACCAAACGCGGAGTTCGGTTCCGCGCGAGCATTTTCATGTTATCCTTTATTTCCTTCATACTCATTAACTGTTGACCTACAGAATACCAGATAAAGTTCTTTGAGGTTGATTTTATACTTTCTAGCTGTACACAAATTATTTTTTCAGGTGATTGGTACACTTTAAGTTTTCTTTCCCCAAAACCCAAGCCCCAAATACATTCTGCAATGTGCAGTTATTGATGTAAAAGTAAATCAAATTCTAAATGAAAACAATAAGTGTCAAATTTCAACAAATGGTATAGCATTAGTAGCAGACAACAATTTCTCCCATCTTTCAGTGTGCCAAATTGATAGTTCATGCCGTTACTCAGTAACACAAAGTCTGAATAATACATCCCTCTTTTGTACATAGAGTTGCCAATTTAAAAGCCAATACTGTAAACGCTGTTTTCGCGCTGAGTGACCCCAAAACATATTCGCGGGTTCCTAAATTCTCGCTGTATAATTACATGCTCGTATGTCAACCTACCCAATTTATTAATTTACACACACGCCGTCCATTCAAATGCATACGGCATGCGTAACTACACACACGCTCAAAAATGAATTGGACACACACACATTAATGTGCTGAAGCGCGCAGTTCAACCCGCAAAGGAAATCAGGCTAATATTTTCACGAGTTCTAGAATTCTGCATTTACAGTACTGTTCAATTCAGATCCTGTCTTTTTCTGCTAAGAAAAAAAAATAAAATTTTTAAACCTAAACCAGAATCTGAATTTTATGTCAGTAACACTCAAGGAAAATCAGAAATAATATTTTTTTCAAATTTTTGAACCATTAATGAAAGAAAAGAATAAATAAATAAATAAATAAAATAATTCATGAAGCACAGTTTTTCATCAGTGAAAGCAGGAAAATAATCTTTACAATAAATTACACTCTAAGAAACTGGCCACGAATGTATATCGACCCAGACACCATAGTACTAATAAAAAGGAGGTACCTCAAGGATTCTGTGGTTCAGTATTTGGGTTGTCACTCTTGGGGCCATCAAGGACACTTTAATTAACAGGTATTAAGCAGGTGAGTTATTAATATTAATATTAAGATATACATGTATCCTTTCACATACCGGGGGGGGGGGGGGGGGGGGGGGGGGGGTGTTCCATAAAGCTGTTTCTAAGTTACGAACGACTTTACGCACGACTGGTGATATGTTCTTGTGCTAAATGAGATATCCCAGATTTTCCCTGGTGTTTTAACATGTGGGACTGAATTTCCAATAACCCTAATCAATTTTGACAAATAATAAACTTTGCATTCGGATGCTTGTTTAACAGCAAGAATTTTAATCCACAAAGATCGGATTTCAACTTTAGCTGATGGGAATCAAAATGATTGAGAATCTGATTAGCACCCAAGAACAGGTACCAGTCGTGCGTAAAGTTGTTTGTAACTCTACGAACAGCTTTATGAAACACCCCCCGGTATACATGTATCTACATTATGAGTTCCTTCCAAGTTATTTGACATGAGGTCAGGTTTTCTCTGAGGAGCCTGGTTATGTGCCACCAGCCTGATTTAGAACTACCACAGACAGTTTCATTACCAGGTATTAATTACAAATGATTTGCTGAAACCCATGTTCATATGTACAATGTAGGCTACTTGAAGCCATGTGTAGGGCTACATGTACTAGTCTTGAAGTTCAAGTGTTCTTGGAGGAATTAGATCTTCCTCTTCCAATTATATTCGGGACAGATATGGACAGTGTAATCAAGTAAACTTATGTATGAGCGATTGAAGCCATGTCCATATGTACAATGTAGGCTACTTGAAGTCATCTGTAGGGCTGCAAGCTCTGTACATTCACATGTTTTTAGAGGAATCAGTTCTTGCAAAACCAACCACATATTGGACCACTATGGACAGTTTAATCAACAAAAATGAAGCACAAAGCGATGAAGCTATGTCCATATGTACAATGTAGGCTACTTCATGTTAATTGGAGGGCTTGTACTGAAGCCCTGAAGTCTATAGTTCTTTGAGGATCCTGGTCATGACAATCGGCTAGATCAGTCTTTAGCATCACCAATACCATCAGCATTGATGGCAAACATGGCCTCAGCTTCAGGTAGGCAGGGAGAATCATAGATCTTACATATCCTGGTCTCACCACGACCTTTCCTCAGGTATAGCCTGCATATTGTGAAAAAGAGAAAGAGAGAGAAAGATCGAACAACAAAGCTGAATAGAAATATGAGAGAAGAAAGAACGGAAGGAAAGAGAAAGGAGAAATACAGAGAGAGAGGAAAAAAAAATGTAGAGAGATAGCAATTATCACAAGATCAACATACAAAATTTCTATGAAAAAAAAAAAAAGGAACTGTAAGTAAGAGAGAAATTATTAAAGGAAACCAAAACTCAAGGAGAGAATCAATGTTATTGGAAAGTGAGAATTCAGAGAAGCACTTTACAAAAAGTTTCATTAAAATTGGTTAAAAAATGAGAGAGTTATGGAAGTTTGAAAAGTCTTGTTTTACTTTCTATGGGGATCCTCAAATTGGCAAAATTGCTTCAAAATGGCTGATTTTGTGAACAACTCTCCATTTGTTTTGTACACAGATTTTCAGATTTTCCCCATTATCTTTCAGGGTGCTCCTTGTCTCCTCTGAACTCGGCATATGTGGTGTAAAATACATTTTCCCATTATATATGTTGAGCTCAGAAGGAGATTAACTGCACCTTGAAAGATAATGGGGAAAATCTGAAAATCTGTGTACAAAACAAATGGAGAGTTCTTCACAAAATTAGCCATTTTGAAGCAATTTTGCCAATTTGAGGATCCCCATAGAAAGTAAAACGAGACTTTTCAAACTTCCATAACTCTCTCATTTTTTAACCAATTTTGATGAAACTTTTTGTAAAGTGCTTCTCTGAATTTTCACTTTTCAATAACATTGATTCTCTCCTTTGGTTTTGGTTTCCTTTAATTTAGCAATGAAATCGGTCTATGAATATTAGGAGGAAACCCCTATGATATGCTGGCACAATGCTGGCAATGCTGGCAATGCTATTATCAGACAACAAATATGCTTCTCGTAGTTATAGATTTCTGTTCAAAATTTTAATCCCCCAGTTTTTCTTCAATCCAATCCAATCCAATCCGGGAATTTATAGAGCGCCAATAGTTGCCTAATCCTCGTAGTATTTTATTTATTGTATATATGTAACTGCATATGCAGTAAGGGATTCCAGTACAGTAAAAGTAAACTCAAATTTAATTTCATACAGTCTCATATACATATGGACAGGAAGATAATAGTTCCTATAATAATATTGTCATCAACTATGTATCAATACTTGAACTAAAAACATTAAACTGAAATAAAATTGACATTATGAATCTATTCTATAACTGTCTGAAAGTGAACGTGCCTTGTAGTTGAAGCATGAGCCATGATATGTCCTCCTATGGGTTTCTTTGGGTCAGAAGTGAACATCGCTGCACCGTCTACTTGAGCAACAACCTGGTTAGTGATCACTACAGCGACACCAAACTATGGGGGAAAAAGCGACATAAATACTTATGCAAACACTAGTAAAGCAGCACAGAAATGTTTTACTTTGGATTACTGATAGTTTGTAAAATAAAAATTTGGTGGGATTCTAAAAATCTGCACAAATCACATGACTAAAACCGGGCTCACATGAGGTGTCATTTCAATTGTGACCCGACGCCTCAAAACCTAAAATAAGTCGCCAAAATTAATTTTTTTGTTTTATACATTTTCTGAAAGTAGAGATTCTCAGCTTTCCAATGGTATATCACTTGCCTAGTTTACTCAATGATAACACCTTTAAATATCACATTCAGAATCAGTATGTAACCAGCAATCAATAACTCCTATTCATAGAAAATGGCCATTTAAGTTCGGAACAAAAGAGTGCTAAACCTTCGCTCTCTGTGTGCGACCAAGTAAAACTGGGTATTCAAATGGCCATAGCAACCGGTATGAAGGGATTATCAGATTTTGGCATGCTGCTCAAAGAAGAGGACCTATTCATTACTCACTCCAAAAATCAATTTAATACCTTTAGAGGTAAAGTAGTAATTTGGCATTGAATGAAAGTATTACAAAAGCTCTCCAAACATTCATTATCTTTGAACTTAGTGAAAAAAAGGAGTCATTTTAAAATGCCCCCAAAACATATTTCTAAGTCGAATTACGACTCACAAACTTGAGACATGATAGAATGATAATGAAACTACCCATTTCTATCAAAAACAGAAAATCGACTGATCCAAGCAAATTTACTATTTTGGGCTGTTTGCTACGTTGTGGTCCATGCGACTTATTGTAGGTTTTGAGGCGGTGGGTCACAATTGCGACAGTATCTTCACTAGTTGAGCCTGTAATGGCATTTAACCCATACCCCAATTATTAAAAGTACTATTTGCACTGTTCATTTTGCAATCACTTTTTAAACAATATCACTCTTTCATGACACACAAACGACCAGAAAAAAGCAAATTGAATAAAAACAAAAAACAAAAACACATAATATCACCTAAAATCTGATCCAAATATCACAAAAACTATCATGATAACTTAAACATTGAACCTCATTTTAAAATGGCAAGATATCACCAAGATGGAGCCATGATTCATTTTCTTCAAGATTCTTTTACCTCATCCGCAAGCCTGAGTAGTGTTCTTAGAAACCTTCCCATGTGCATCTGTCTGGAGGCTAGCTCACCTCGCCCTGAGTAGTCTGTACGGTACAGCGCTGTAGCACTGTCTACAATCAGCAGAGCATACCTGGTGAAAATAAAATAATGTCATTTCTATCAGCTATGAATTTGAAAAAAAAAAAAAAAAAAATTATGTTAGAGTATGAACTGCAATATCACAGTGGCTCGGTCTGTTTCTCATTACCGATAATTTCAATAATTTTCATTATTAACGATTTCATCACAATCATCACCATCAACATGATCAATAATATTTTCATTAATCTCTTGTACCTGAGAGGGGAAAGTTAACTTAGTTAAGTCATCCATTAGTTCTCTTCTCCCAATACAAATACAATTGAATAAGACGTGCAGGTTATCATATATACCCTTTTTTCATAACATTTTAATGAGAAGTGCAGTAGGTTCTTAACAAGCTAAGAGCATGGGCTCTCCTAAATATGGCAACCCCATGCTGAAATAGAAACATACGAAAGCAAAAGAACAGAAATACGATATTACTCTATCCAAAACAAATAAATAAACCCATGTCATGCGGATTTGTGCAAATGAAATACATTTCATATCTTCACTCACATATGATATCAAGACAGAGTTCAATGAACTCCGAGTTACTCTTACAATCATCTTGCAATTCTATCTTTCTAACCTTGATTCTGCCATCATAGCTGAAGCCTGAAGAAGAAGCTGTGACTGATGATCGGAGTTGTGAGCTCTAGCATATGCTACATTGTCCAACACATCACTGCCTGACAGATTGTATCTACATCCAATCATAAAAGTGATATAGGCACATCACATGCTATATACGGTATTAACACAGGTAAAATGCATACAAAAATGAATACAATTCGACAGATCAAAAAAGAGCAGAACATAGTATTTCAATAAGTCTTTGCCTAAAATGTTAGAAATTCAGAAGAATGTCTTTCTGCAAGTAAAAACACAACATGCCACGCTCTCAAAGTTATTCTATTACAGACATTCTTTTCATGTTTGAGCAAAAAATGGTATTTCAAAATATAAACATAAAAAATATAGGAAGTGCATCATCTGACCGTGTAATGGTTAAATCACCACATTAAGAACATTATATTACTACAATTGTGGAATTGTCCACATGTAAGAAAAATAAGGCCATCCCCTCCCAGCTGTGATGATCTGCCCTCCCATATTACCTCTAAAATTAATATGGTAGTCAAAAATTGCAGTTATTAAAAATTCATTAGTCTTTGAGCAAAAACATGAAAACTATACCTAAATATACAGTGAGCAAAAAAAAATAGACATTCAAAGTCAACCTGATCATACTGATACAGTAGGATATCACTGCACATTTTATAATGAGGGGAAGAAGGGCACAAATGTATTGAGAGCAAGCAGCCTTCTGGTACTTACCTGTCTGCTACTGCAATCAATCTCTCAGGTCTGAAAGTACCCTCTGTGTCTATGTAGAGACACTTGCCTTCTCCTCCACCCATGTCAATTGGTAGCTAAAAAGACAAAGATTGAAAGGAATTGAACCTGAAATAGTAATTGTATATTCCAGAATTTTGGGGCATGACCAGTTTATGGCTAGATTGTGTCAGTTTAGGGAAACTTGAGTTCGTATCTCATCCTAATGACGTAACCTTGAGATTTCTGTTCACACAAATCATCATGACATACTAGTAGTTAAAGGATATAAATAAATAAACACAAAAGAAACCTTTTAGAATTTGAACATATCTGTGTGTGGAGTGATTGAGGCAAAGAAACTAACCTGGCAAGTCACCGCCATGGTATGACAGAGTTGGGTCTTTCCAGTTCTGAACTCTCCAAAGATTTCAGTGATAGAACCAGTCTCGATACCACCTACAGCAGAAAAAAGCAACATACATTTAATCTATGATCATTCAAAGAACATTATGGAATGGAAAATAAACCTGTATGTCAAATTTCAAAGTATCTTACACACCGCATCTGTCCACCTTTTAGAATATACTAACATAACTTTAAGGGCTTTGGTATGAATTGTTATTATTAATTTGCACAATTTTTGTTTCTTTTTTCTCTCCCTCTTTTTTTTTTTTTTTTTTTTTTTTTTTTTTTTGGGGGGGGGGGTGTAGGGGACAGGGAGGAGTATTTTTCACTGTACCACTTAGATGAGGCCATATCCCACTGACACAAAAACAAAATGGAAAGGAACACTGCAACAGAGGATACGTCTGCACAAGGTGATATTCCACTTTTACCAAAATCAAACTCTATTTGGTGGTCTAACACAGTTGTCAGTTATAGAATATCATTTTGTAAGTCTTCTGAGACACCATACCTTGTAGAAGTTTGTCCAGTTCCTTTGATCCAGTTGTGACCTGAATGATCTCCGACCTTTGTTGGTGAAACTGAGTAGCTGTTGTGAAGCCCATGGGAACAAGCTTCTGTGCCTCCGTCTGCAAAAGTGATATTTACATGAGTTCCATTATAAATTACGAACAATCAATTGCATAGCAAGGAGATAAAAGTTAGTCAATAGAAAGTAAGTGAAGCAACTATTTTTATACTTAATGACAAATTTACATTTGAAGTGATATACCGTTATTTCTAAAGAGATTTCTTACATGTTTATTTTATGTATCAGTAATCTCCATGAAAATAATGTTCAACGGAAACTAGCTTCTCAAAAACAGTGAAAAATCTGATATCAAAATACACTCCTGAATCTTCCCAAGACTTTATTCAGAAAGGGGAACAGAAGCATTTATTCATAGGAGAATCCAAAAGAGTACATAACATACTTGTTTGGGACTATCTATCTGTGCAAAAGTTTGGTTAAAGATAGAGTAGAGTTCTGGTCATGCAATTACATTGTGAAAGAAACTGTCTCAAAGCAATAGAGGGTTCCCACAAGCAGCCATGCTGGAGGACAAACAATAAAAACCTGTGCATCAGACTATAAAAAGCCATTGTTGTAATGGTCTAGTTTGCTACTGTTTGTCCTCCAGCATGGCTGCTTGTAGGAACCCTCTATTGGGAAAGGTTGACCATGTCTACATAAGAATGTTTTACACTTTGTTTTGGAATCATCAAAATAGATAAGAAATTGACCCAATCTCGCTGAAAAGCACATGTACTGCACACAGAAATGGGTATATGGGACTACACTTACAAGTGGCATGAATGTTCGTCCCGAACATTTCAGCTTTTTCTAGTCATATTTCGAATATGAGGGCATTTGAAGAGCAATCCTTTTCAGGGGATTACTCTAGTATGATGTTCTTCCAAACTGACATAAAATGAATGAGAAAGCTAACAAATTATTTTTCACCTTTCCCGGAACTCAACCTTCCTTTTAAATGTCAAGACACCTTTCACATGGCAAGGTTTAGTAGATTTTGGTTCAATTTTTCTTCTGCTTGTATTCTGCACACCCTGTCAGAGTCTATGGCCGGAATTCACAAAGGTGGTCTCAATTCAGACCATGGTTTATGCAGATTTCATTGTATAAATACGCTTGATTTAGCGCGTACACTTAAAAAGATCCAATAATGAACGCGCCCCGGTCGCGCGTGGTTGGCAAAAGCGCTAAATTCACGCTTGTTGCCATGGTTCAGACCATAGTTTATTAAAAGCGCTAAATTCACGCTTGTTGCCATGGTTGAGACCATGGTTTATTTAGATTAATTACATAAACTATGGTCTGAACCATGGCAACAAGCGTGAATTTAGCGCTTTTGCCAACCACGCGTGACCGGGGAACGTTCATTATTGGATCTTTTTAAGTGTACGCGCTAAATCAAGCGTATTTATACCATGAAATCTGCATAAACCATGGTCTGAATTGAAAACACCTTTGTGAATTCTGGCCTATGTCTTTCTTGTTAACCTCTTACCAGGATCTTATCTGCCTTGGCCTCACTGATGCCCTTGACAGCGCACAGTTCTTTCTTGGTTGAGTAAGCGACAGACTCCACGGTGTGCATGCCTGCTTCCTCCAGCTTCTTCACATCGTTAGAGCTTATTCCACTAGCCTGCAGGTGATGCAATTTCCAATATCAAAATATGTGTACATGCATCTATTCACATCTAGAAACCGTGTATTTACTTGTTAGAACAATAATGCTTCAGTAATAATGATAATGACCTGTATCTAGTGCAAAAACATCTACTCAGAAAGTGCTCAAGGAGCTTCTTTACAAAAGCATAATACAATTTGGCTTCAGGTATTTCTCAGCAGGTGAGATTTCAACTTTTTAAATAACCTTAACTAAGGAAGACAAGATAATATGATCATGAAAATTATTTCACAGATGGCTTGTTCTAGTGCACTGAAAGTTTCCAGTTGTTCCTGTTTTCATCCATGAATATTTGTTAAAGCAATTAATCCTGCATGGAAAAAGAACCTTGTGTGTGTAAGTGTAAAATTAAACTATTGTGAAGAAGAAAAAAACACAACATAATGTGGTATAAAGAGTCAGAGAACAGGGGATTCTGATGTATCTCACCTCAAGCCTGCTGATACCCAGTGGACCAAACTCCTCAGAAACCTCCTGCTCCGCATTGTGCATTTGCATTGCCATGTTTTATTCTCAATTAATCTTCTGGAGAAAAAAAAGTAATAAGAAAAAGGTAATTACAAAAGTCTTAACTGCTGACAATGAATCGTTATAGATCTACCAAAAACCTTGAACAGCACCTCAACTCTGGAAGGCCAGCTTTACTTTAAAGGGGGTACCCAATGCTGAAACAATGTTAGTTCATTTAAAAGATCATGATTTTATTAGAAGAAAATCATCTGCCTTAAATTTTTTTTTAAATTTGTGTTGCCAGAAAATCCCCGAAATATGGTAAGATTTCAGGATATTTTGGCCCCTCAGCTGTGTCCCAATTTCAGCTAGGTAACCACAATGATGTCAAAGTGGTTACCTTGTCGCGCAATTATAGCAAAATGCGCGCAAGGTGTAATGCATTTTGTATAGTCTAGCGCGCAACACATCTGCAATACGGGAACCTGGGTAACCACTTTGACGTCATTGTGGTTACCTAGCTGAAATTGGGACACAGCTGAGGGGCCAAAATATCCTGAAGTCTTACCATATTTCGGGGATTTTTCTGGCAACACGAATTTAAAAAAAACTTAAGGCAGATGATTTTCTGCTAATAAAATCATGATCTTTTAAATGAACTAACATTGTTTCAGCATTGGGTACCCCCTTTAAGAGATATAGAGAGCAACTTGACATTTAATATCTTGACATTTAATATCCTCACAACAAAAGTTATGTCTATTGGAAGACCAATGCACCACCAACAAACATAAATCAAGAGATTTTGTCACATGTAGCTTGTAAATACAAACCCAAATCCTAACCCGTAACCCACTCACGGAAGTTGACAGAACCGTCCATGTACAGGGGTGTCAATTTTTGCCACTGCACTGTCGACCTCTCATAGCATAATCTACTGGATTTCAAAATACCTTTTGCTCCTTTGAAACTTCTCATTAGTTTGAAAACACATGCTCACCTATTGTAGGAAGTAGGAAGTCAGGGCAGCACAGTCGCACACCATGGCGTGCAAGGTTATCCTATTAATAACCTTGTGTGTTTAAGTGCCCTAAACCTAACCCTAACCTATCCATTGGCCACCATACTACGTATGGGTGGGGTAGTAGTCTCTACCACTGGTTTAGCCATACCCTACATGTATTTACAAAACCCTAAAATGCCTTGTCAAATCTTGTGACCCATGATGCATCACATAATTTTGTTCTTCCATGTTTTGTTTTTTAAGCCTTGAATTAGATCTATTTTGAGTCTGTAGTTTGCAAGAAGTTCAACCCTATTCTAAATGGGCTTTTTGAAGGCAAATTTTTATTGGGGATGTCAATTTGACAACACCCCCCCCCCCCCAATCTTGGCTGCAGAAGGCCTGCTTGACATAAAATTTTGCAGACGTCAAGACGCATGTAAAAAGAACTGCTAGTGCTACATAATATTTTGAAGAAATATTGCTTATTTACTTGATATACATGTAGTCTATGTCTACTCTAATGTACAACTAGGCAGTGCATTGTGGCGTTCACCTGTATCCCTGTAGGCCTAATCCAGCTAAAAGTGGAAGTTATAAGCTGACGAAAAAGAAATTTTTCGCCAGCCCTCCAAAAATTGCTCAGTGACAATGGGGAGGGTGGCAACAATTTCTTTTTTCTTCCGCCTGACAAGCATAAAAAAACCAAAAACTTCTTTTAAACGTTTGGTGGGAGGTGTTTCCATAAAGTGGGAGGTTTACATGCTTAACTTATCAGGAGAGCAGGAGGAAGGTCGTGGCGGGAGTCTCCCGTCACGATGCTGGTGGGACGGCGGGAGAAAGAGCGCGGTGGCGTGAGACTCCCGCAAAAAGCGGGAGAGTTTACAGCCCTGTTAAAAGGCGGGTCATGAACTGTCGCAGTCTTCAGATGTTAGAACCACTGAACCAGTAACCTCGCAAGTGTGAGTGGGCGCGGGCGCGGGCCAGGATCAGTGTGCACACGGGGAGTCAAAATGACTCCTCCTTAATTAGACCTATCTAGACCAGTGTAACCAATTCTAATAATATTAGATCGAACAACAGATCTAGAATATACTATAGATCTTCTACAAAATTGTGAGTCTGAAACAACAAAGTCAATGCACTTCAAGTTCAAGTTCAAGTTCAGCAGGCACTCACAATCTCACACTCATGCATTGACACTGCACTGGCACTGCACTGCACTGCGCCGCACAGCCATTGCAATCTGCATCTGCCACTCACTAACACCAGAAACGCGCAATCTCAAGCTAAAAAAATATGTCGATCAACATCTTTATAGAAAGATTTATATATTTAAGGGCCGTAATATCCGTTATATTCTCATATAATCTTAAGAACTGACTATTGAAATACATTATCATGAAAATATGTAACCTACATGTAATAACAAAATATAATTAATAGAAAATATAATAGTTGTCACCTTCTTCCTGAAAACTGTTCTCGCCCAGTACAGTAAATATTGTGTAATTTATACAGCGCGCCACAAGTTTGAGCCTGCGTGGACGCATGTACTGCACTTCTGGGTAAATTTATAATAAAGATCTATTACTTTGCAACAAATCACAAAAATTATTGACTCTCCATGGTTTAAAAAATCTAATGATATTTTATACACATGAATTATAAGTTTTTGAATGAAAAATTGTTCTTAAGAATGAATATCTTCAAAGCATACGTCATTTATAAACGCTTACATTCCCTCCAGAGTAATCAAACCCCTATAAAGTAAATGAAACCGTCAAATAAGATAAGCAGCCGGTAAAAAAAAAAAAATCTTCATATCTTATGGTATCTGTTAGAGGTGAAAAATAAAAAACATATACATGTATTCATGCAAACAGTCAAGGGGTATGTTGGGACGTCTTGAGGGAGGTGGGGGGGGGGGGGGGGAGGGGTCTCCCGAGCATTTGAAATGGTATAGGCAGGTCATGACCGGGGGCTATATATGGGAGGAAGTGTATGTAGCTTCTGTCATTCAGTTTTGAATAATTATTTACGCTAATTAGCGATCAAGCGATAACAAGTCTGTGATTCAGGCGTACATTATGCACCCCGCCCTAAACAAATTTGTCTTTGCAGTATCTTTTTTCCAAAAAAATTAAAAAATACAAATCTGTATGTACATTTCGGGTATTGCCCTTTAATAGATTAGATTTTCCATATTATTTTGAGAGACAGCAGTGACTGAGTGAATAGATAATTGCATTTTACCGTTTTTAAATTCTACATTTAGTCATTTAGCTTAGAATAATTCTAGGGGGCCGGAAAGATCTTCTTAAATTTCATCCCGATAATCATTGATTTTTCCAGGCTCTGGGAACTCCGACCCCGTGCATTATAGGCCCTATTTCAATTTTTTTTTTTTTTAATTTCAATTTTTAACTACCTCATTGCCTAGATGTGAGTCACTGGACTCATATCATTAAATATATATATATATATATATACATATAATAAGGGGGGGGGGGGGTCGAAGAAGAAAAAAAAGAAGGAGGAGGAGGGGGGGGGGACGAGAAACTATAACAATAAAATCTATATATTTAAAGCTAAACACACAATGAAAACTCGCCTATGTTTGACGACAACATTATACGATTTGTTTAGGTTGACAGATCTCCAACTAAAATGTTCATTTTTGTATTATAATCAGCGTTGTTTGGGTGCGGCCATTGACTTGGGACACTGGTGTCCAGTGGCGTAACTACTGGGGGCTCGGGGGCAGGTGCCCCAATCAAATGGAAAAAAAAAGAAAAAGAAAAAGAAAAAGAAAAAGAGAGAAAAAGAAAGGGGAAAGGGAAAATGATGAGAAAAGAAGAGGAAAGGAGTCAAAGGACCCCTTCCCGCAACCTCCACCTAATCCGGGAGATGGGAGTTTTCTCCCTGTCCTAATCAGCGGCCTCGTAAAGTCGCATTGAATTTCCCGAGTAAGACCGGTGCCCCCCCCCCTCCCATGATGCCCCTACCCCCCTCAATGGATATAAAGTGGGTGTACGGCTGTATCATTTTTCACAAAATTTAGTTTTTGAGCTCATAATGACGGATGCATGCCCAGTCAAGCAATGTAATAATTACCAAATGAAAGGCAGTTTGAAATTTCATGGGGGCTATAAGGCCATGAAGGCTATATGTAGAGATATAATCAAAATAAATGTTATCATTCTTTTGAATAAGAGATTATCATTCCTATAGGCTCCTCCTCCTCCTCCTCGATCCTCATTATCAAAATAGCACATATAACCAGTGCATGGCGTATCTAGATATTCTGGCGCCCGGGCAAACTATCAAATCTGCCCCCCCCCCCCCCCCCCATGCCCAAACTCAGATTAATGAGCGTTTTTAATTTAGAAATGATGGCACTACATGAAAATGAATTTTGATGCACATAACCCGGGATTTATATCCTCAATTTGATGATTACTGTCTATAAGCGAGTGCCACGCGACCGAGTGGCAGAGTTTTTTCCCCCCCCCCTTTTCACCCCTCAAACTGAAATTTCTTATGTAGTTTACCCTTAGAAAAAAGATCAAAGGGAATACAGAGACCTAGCATTGGCTAGCAATATATTTTTTATTTTGAACATTCCTATTTCGGGGGCGCAAAATAAATGAAAACCCTGAAGAATATTTAAGGAATATAGCAAGGCAATTGCAAGGCAAATTTATGATTTCTTTAATGTTCTATACTTTGAATGCACTTATATCCCATCCGGTGGCGCAAAATTCAACAAGCTCCTGCTTTATGCAAGGGGGGGGGGGGGGGGCAAAGCAACTAGAATCAATTAATGGTTTAAACTTTAAAAACGCCATCGGGGCGCGAAATAACTAGATCCTGAACATAATTATGCGAGGGAGCAAAGCGACCCAGCTTTAGAAAATGTTCGCATTTCAAACCCTATAAAACACAATTTCTTACGCATTTTGTCCTTGACTGAGACGCAAATAACCCCCAATGACCATGAATTTTTTGTATTTCTCCCCCTTTTCTTTCTCTCCTTTCGCATCTTCTGCGCGCCCCCTTCAAGTGCCGCCCGGGGCACGTCCCCCTCTCCCCCCCCCCCGATACGCCACTGCGTATAGCAGTAATCAGTTAATTAATTAATTAATTTTAAAAAAATCAACAGAAAAACAAATGAAAAAATACGACATACAAACTGCGGTGCCGGGGGTGGACGGGGGACGCCTTTCATTAGAAACTCCCGAGGGTGGATTGTTCCCTTAACGAATTTAGAAAATTCATCAAAAATTAGTTGAACAATCGTTGAAATTTATAGTCTTAATCATTTCTTCTTCTTTTTTAAAGGTGAACGTTTTACACGATTTATACAGTGCGTCTCAGAAAAAAAATAAACGGTTGGAAAAATTTTCCCCAAATAAATGTTTTAAAATATTTTAAGGAAATTTTTATACCTGTGGATAGTTTGGTCTCTTCTATCAAATGACACCAAAATATCTCACAATATTTTTACGCTTGAGTGAGCAAAGGCCAATAATGAGAAAGGGTGCAAAATCCAGGATCAGCCGAGCTGAGAGTCATGTAAAGGCTTAGAAATTTCCATATTCTTATCAATTAAAGACAAAATCTTATGAAATAACAGGCTATGTTCTCTATGTATATCCTTGCACATCCCATCAATATTTTATGCTTGAGTGAGCAATTAACTACTTTGCTGAGTGTTTCAAAATGTTACTTTTGGTGAGTCGTTTAATTTCATCTGGTTTGTTTAATACTCAACCATAAAGTTTTGATGGAATATATCAGGAAATACATTGAACAAAGTTTGCCCTTTCATAAATAGTCTTTCAGTGATCAGAATATAAAATTTCGAAGTCTTTCCATGACTATCAACTTAGCTCATACCAGCCAGAACAACAACAAACATTTGTCAATAACGGATTTTGCACCATTTCACAAAAGTGGCTCTTGCTCACTCAAGCATAAAATATTGTGAGATATTTTAGTGTCATTTGATAGAAAAGATCATAAGCTAACTACATGTATGAAATTTTCCTGAAAATATTTTGAAATATTTAATTTCCCAACTGTCAATTTCAAACGGTTCTCAACTTTGTTGATACCATCCAGAACGAATACCGATTCTTGTTAAGTCTGAATTCTGCCACCCTTTCACAAAAGTGGTTTGAGATCACTCAGGCGTAATAACTATTCACATTTTTTTTTTTTTTTTGTGTGTGTGTGTTATTGTATAGGAGGGACCCTCAGCTATCCACAAGAATTAAAATATATTGAAAATATTTATATTTATTTGGGGAGACTTTTTCCAACTGTTTACCTTTTTGGGGGGCACTGTATAGGCTATAGGCTATAAGATAATGAAAACTTCTACTATAGAGAGTGGTGTTGCCAAGGGGGAATAGGGCACAATCCTCCTCCCCCCCCCCCCCCCTTGAGTGCATGTCAAAAATGAAAAAGAAACCTGTGAAAAAAGGAAGAAATAAAGGAAAGGGTGAAAAGGGGAGTTTGATAATGATATGACCCCTTCCATCCACCGCCCATTCGCCTTTCTCTCGTTCTCGCGTGCATAGTTGTTTCCACGCCCCCCCCCCCCCCCCCCCCCATCATTTTCATCCATTTTCGATCCTTCACAGACACCGTATTTAACCTCGCAATATTTTTTCGTGTGCCAAAGTTTTCTCATTGTCATTGATTTCTGTTGGAATTGGACGATTGGGTGGACTCCTTTTGTTCTCACTCTGATGCTGTGTACACCCTAAAAAATGGGGATTGCTGCAATCATTTTTGATCTAGACAATACTTTGATATGGACGAAACAATCTGATGCCAATGCTTTTGTGCAGGTAACTATGATTTCTGCAAACAGAAGGTTACACCCAGTTCGCTGGCGAGCCGCTCATTTGAGCCGCTACTCGCCAAGGCCTTGGCCGGTAGTGCTGGCGCGGCGAGGCCGGCTCAGCTCAGTTCAGCTCATGCAGCTGGCAGCCGTCAGGGTTTCTGTTCCGTTGCCAAACTTGGCCTGGCAGGACGGGACCGGGCCGGCGGCGGGCGGGTACGGGTTAGGGCTCGTACTAGTCTATTTCTATTATAACTATTATAACGTCTAAATTATGCAATGCAGTTATTTCTATTCTCAGCCTCATCTCGGCCTGGTATTGGTTCTGGTATTTAGGTAAAACTAAAAAATGTTTTTTAAGGGCTAGCTCTATTTAAAATTGTTACTTTTTGACTGGGGATAAAATTTGAGTTGCCTCCTCCCTCAGTTTTTTTTTTTTTTTTGGTGGGGGGGGGGGCATGAAAATTGCTGTATTCTAGGAAACGGTACCCACCTTAAATCATATCACAAGGCGAAAACCCAAAACTCATGTCGGGATATTTTTTTATCCTCCCCACCCTCTCCCCATTGAGAGCAGGAGCCCCTGTTATAAATGTTTTAAAGTTCTTTTGGTAATCTAACTCTTTTTGCAGTAGACTTATGAAAACTTAAAACCAGACCACAATCCAGTTGATGAAGAAGGTGTGACTAGATTATTTAAATCAAGATTTCTTTAATCTCCTCATTTACAGGTAACAAGATTTGTCCAGAAAGAGATTCCAAGCTGTAATGCAGAGGACATAGTCTCTACATTTAGGAAGTTACTCCTATCAGCAGAAAAAGATCCAGAAAACAAGATACCCATAGATGAATGGAGGACCCGTCTGTGGAAAACGGCGCTCAACTCCAGCCAGAATGAGGAGTTTGCTTCCCGTGTCTACCAACTCTGGAAGAAGCTTCGACTCGAGGGGTTGTATTTTGACGAAGAGGTGAAGACCCTTCTGAAGCGTCTACGGCTGAAGTTCAAATTACTTCTCCTGACCAATGGAGATAGTCAAGTCCAGCGAGAGAAGGTTGCACAGATAGGAGCGGAAGATTTCTTTGATGAGATTGTCATCAGTGGAGACCATCCTGAGCCAAAGCCGCATCCATCCATCTTCAAGACGTCTTGTAAATTGCTTGGTGTGGAGTCCTCACAGTGCATCATTGTAGGTGATAGTCAGGAGACGGATATTCAGGGAGGAGCCAATGCTAAGGTTCTGGCTACTGTGTGGATCAATCCGTATGGAAAGCAACCCAGCTCAGACTATGTCAAAGCAGACTATACCATCAAGTCTGTTCTAGAGATTGACAGCATTTTACAACAGCTTCAGCCTCCTTCTTGATGCCTTTTTCTTGTGATATAATTAAGACATTCCAAATATTCCATCTCGCTATTTATTGCTTCTCTTCTATTTCATTTGCATTCCCTCTCTATGATACCTTATTTAGCATTTTGAAGATGGCTATATACATATAGTATATACGACTTCAAATTTGCAAGGAAATGTTTCATTCAAAGTAATAGCTATATTTTGTAAGTTTGTAGTTTATAATATATAATGTAATCATGCTATAACGTATGTATTGGAAAGTGAGGCAGTGCTGTTCCCCTCTGGATTATTGAAAGTAATAAGTATCACCATAGAAGTGAGTGCAGTTGATGTCTTCACCTCTAGTATAACTAAAAAACTTGTGGATTGTGGCTAGTGTTACTTCATTTATGTCAGAAATAAACAGGAAATTAACCATTACATGTTTACATGTAAATTTCAAGGATACTTGAAAATGTGAAGTCCTTTATATTTCATGTGATTAGCTTAAACTATTTCATTTCATTTCAGATGTTATTTCATTACAACAAATTATACCTACTGAAATCGATGTGCTCTATACTGAGAGTTTTTCAGGAGGGTGGGGGCATCCCTGTTATAATATTAGGGTTCAGTGTGCATCAGGTACATGTTTGTATCAAGCCCTAGAATTAACTTAACAATTTTGTGCAATGAAAGACAGAAATCTAATCGATAAACAACGATTTGTTTTTAAACCTAGATATGGGGACCAAAAGTAAAGAATACACTTATTTTTAGTACAGAATACAGTTGATGGGTGATTCCATGCAATGTATCCCATACGTCATATGTTTTTTTATCCATATATTTCATATAAAGCTGAGGATCTTGATATAACCATTGAATAATGTTTCTTTCTTGTACCACTACCATTAGTGATGGTCAATTGAAGATATTTTTCATTTCTGGATGAAATATGTATGAATGAATGTCATATTGTACGGAACACGCTGTGCAAGAATCACCCTAGAATTTGTAGTACAAGTACATTCAGTACATGTAAAAATGGTCAACAATTTTTCAAAATTTTTCTGCCTCTTAAATATAACATGCCTTTTCTTATGGATTTTGACATACTGAATTTGAATATATAACAATGAACATTGCTGATTGGTTCCAGTTTTTAAGATATACATCTTTTTGTCTTACACCCAGTATGTACAGCCTGGGGACCCATATATATTACACATGAAATGTTGAAATTGAATTATCTTGAAATCCTGATCCAATCAGCAATTTTAAGTATCATATTCATTTTCAGTGACCCCAAATTAGTCTAGTTTGAGTGCTTTTTGTTCAAGAGGCATTTTGACTGTAGACCAATGTAATTTATATGTCAAAGTTCAAGGAAGAACATGATGGATTTATATGAGGCCTTTGTAATTGATTCAGGCACTGCTCAGGAACTTACATGTATGTATATATTGAAGGGGAGATAAACCAACCAGCCTGCAATACAATATTGGAAGAAGAAAAAAAAGACGTTTTTGTATCTGTAAGTCCTTGTTATTAACTCTGCTTAAATTTTCATATTGTAATAAACAGAGTTTGATGAAGTGATGAAGTCCCGATCATAAAACCCACTTCATTTTATTATTCTGAAATTGTTTAAATTTTGTGCATTTCTACTGTCAAAACCTCATATATGTACAACTAAAACACAATCTAGGCACAAGCAAAGGAGAAAAGTCTATGTATTAGGTAGTGTAGATTTCATAAATTGTATCTATCCTGTAATCTCATTTTCAGAAGTGTCAAAGTCGAACCTTAGTCTCTAGAGCTTTTGTTGGATACAAATAAGTTTGTTGTGTCATTCTTGAGAATTAAGAAATTAGTGACTTTGTAATGCTGTTAATTTTTTTTAAATTAAAATTTTGTAGAATTATCCCTGTGCCTAAACAAATCCCTTGTAATTGCATGTTTCATCAGGTGAAAGCATGAAAATGAGATAAAGTACATGTAATTAGTGGAAGTTGATACAAAATTCAACAAAAAATAAAGTTATGAATGTTTGACAAACTTAGATTTATTAGTACAAGGGCATTTCATATTGGCAGATTGGTCATGTGACAATGATGGAGTGGAGATTTGCACATGAATGGAAATATCAAATTACCCAATTGATCATGTGACCGGTGTAACATAGACAAATCAATTTGTCTCGCCTGCATAGCGGAATCATGCTATAATCACAGTAACTTTCTTTGGATTTGAGGTAGAATCACCAAATTTTTACCACAGCTACATCTCTTAAAGGCGCAGATCAAGTTTGAAAATGAGTCAAATCTGACCAAGGTCAAAAGGTCAAAAGGTCAATGAATTTTCTGCAAAAAGCACTTTATTCACAATAACTTGCTATGGATTTGAGGTAGAATCACCAAATTCATACCAAAGGTACATCTCTTAAAGGCGCAGGTCAAGTTTGAAAATGAGTCGAATCTGACAAAGGTCAAAAGGGCAATGAACTTTCTACAAAAAGCACTGTAATCACAATGAATTTCTATGGATTTGAGGTAGAATCACCATATTCATACCACAGACCTCTTAAAGGTGCAGGTCAAGTTCGAAAATCGGTTGAATCTGACGAAGGTTAAGAGGTCAATGAACTTTCAGTGAAAATCACCTCGTGTGTAATAACTTTTTATAGCAGTGAGGTAGGATCACCAAACTCAGATCACAAGTATATCTCTTGAAGGTGCATGTCGTGTTTGTAAATGGGTCAATGTAAGAGGTCAAAAGGTCAATGAACTTTCAGTAAAAATCACAGCTGCCAGACCAAAGTTCACATTCTCATAGCATAGCAAGATGCAGGCAAGACAACACTTGGCATTTGCCTTGTTTTTGTTTTACAAGGGCAATGAAATTCAAACTTCTAGTTGTATCCACAAAAGCTTTTCCCTCAGGGCTGTGATAAAGATGTATTATGGGTAGCATGTTATTATTTACTCTAATATATCTTTTTGCAAATCTGCCCAATCTTACTGAAAACAATGTTTTTATAATGTTGATTTTTCTGCTTATATTCAAAGCAAGTTGTTATCAGCAGCAAGGTTGGATTGCCCATCAAGAGGAAACTTCTAAAGCATTGATGTAATCTTTTATTTGCCAAATTGTGTTACATATTCAGCAGCAATTATAATGTACAATGTATACTGGTGTCCATGAATTATGCTATGATGCTAGAAGATACTTACTACTGCAATACACGTACATGTATATCCTCAGAATTAGACTAAAGATTTAAAGTTTTGAATGTGCAATGTAAGTGTACAGAGTTAATGTATATATTTGACTCCCTGTTAATGGATAATTTGAAATAAGTTGTTAAGAATTGAAGATTAGGACTTTGTCATTGGATTAAAAAAAAAAAATATGTAGTGGAATGTTGTTATAAAGAACACTGTCACAACAAACTCTTTATAACAGTGTAATTTTGAAAGTCCTACTCCTTTGTGTTGTATTATTTCTTAACCCAGATGTAACAATGTTTCATTATAACATTTCTTGGTTCAAAGAAGTTTGTTACAAGAAGCTGGTCTGGAAGAATTTTGTTGATACACCTGCAGTAGCTATAAACCGCCCTTTTTTCCAGAAAATGTATGAGAAGTCTATGAACGGTGTATACTGGTTATGTGTAGAAGAAATCCTCCAGTTGTTTTGCAGGTGTGCATTTACCTAATTTTTTTTTTAATTGCTTGTAAATGCATCTGAAATTCCAAACCAAAATAGAGAAGAAAACTTTAAAGTTTTTATAATTAGTCATTTAAAAAAATTATCAGGAATACTCTAGAGTTTAGGCTTAATTTTTTTTTAATCAACTCATGACATACAGTTGTACATGTTCCATGTAGTTATTCTTGAATAAATGCCATATTCATTTTATTTCTTTCTGTAATGTTTGTTATTCATATTCCTTTTCAAAATGATTCATACTCTAATATGTACTGTAATGCTATAATGAATTTCTATTGACCTTTCCATAAAATCAACACAAACATCCTAAAAACCAGAATACATGTAGTTGGTACCTGCGGCCAACCTTTTTTTTTTCTTGCTTTTTTTGCTTTTCTTCTTTTTTTTTCTTCTTTTTTTGGTTGTTGGAAAAGGGTAGATTTCATATCGTGTCCAAATAATAACATGCAAAATTACATCTACAGTGTAGGATTTCTTTTTAAAGGAATGCACTTGTATATGGAAAACAGGTTGTACAAGTGGTTGATAATTTCAGCAAAAGCAATATTTTGTTCATTTCTCAATCAAAACATGAAAAATCATTCTGAAGTGACACCATAGCGTATGGATCTCTCTATTAACCCATGGCCTACTGGAACCAGGTGTGCCCTGTATTAGGCCAATATGAATGAGAGAATTCAGTAGTCAACAGGTTAAAATTCTTGTTCAAAGTCAGGATGGATTCAAACGCTTAACTCACATACTGAAATAGAAGTAAAAAAATCACATTTCTACAGCAGAGATAGTCCCTTTAAATGAATATTTTCGACTTACAAAACAACACATGAATGACTGCACAGCCTGCTGTATGGAATCATTCAGGGAAATGTTAACATCCGGTGAAGCCACAATGTGGAGCCACACCCGAGTGAGTCAGCTAGGGGCTTAGACATGAAGAAATCCCGGGATTCGATAATAAGACACACCTCGCTGTCAAAACAAAGTCTGACATTAGGACAACTGGGACAGGAAACATTGATTTACCATCAACAATCCTTTCCAATATCTGCTTTTAAAAAAAATAAATTGGTGGGCTTCTCATGTTTCCTGGTTATTAAAGGTAACATTTACCATATATTTGGTTATAATGCAAAATCCATCTAGATTGTTTCAGTGGCATGATAAAAAAAGTAAAATATTAACCCCTACTGCCCCCCCCCCCCCCCCCCCCCCCCCCCCGAAAAAAAAAGAGAAGAAATATCATTATCATTATATTTTTTATTTCTTTCTAATTTGGTCCATTTCCTATAATTATGCATTTTGAAAAAAAATCAAATCTTTTCGAATAGGATCCTGCCACAAGGTGACTGCTGCTTACATTCAAACTTGGGATATGCACAATAGATAATGGTATGCATACATGTAATACACACCATAAGAAATGGCAATGACTTTCATACACTTCTTTATAAACAGACAAAACAAGTCACATGTAAACAATTTGAAGATCATAAAATTGTACAATTAACTACATGTACCACTACATTTATTTTTTTTCTCTGTTAATTATCATTTATTAACATTTCAGAGACATATACACATCACAGTATTTGAAGATTGAGTTTACCTTTCATTTTTATTGCATAAGAACGATATCCCGATAAATTAGTATTCAGCTCTCATCACCATAGCATTGCATTCAAAGATATGTCAACTTGGAGGATACAACTTGACTTTGATACAACACACATTTATTTTTCCAGACTCTGGACAGCCAGAGTTATCTCGGCCGTCGTATTCATCAAATTATGTACCTGTATATGTTCATACTTTGAACTTGAACACATAGGAGATGTTTTATTTACGTACGGATCAGACCTCCCTGATGACGACAAGATATTTCATTTTTAAGGTACACCCTACAGCTGACCTACTATTAACATACACATTGGCCCTTTCGAGACAACTGACCAGATTTTGTGGTTTGGCTCAATAATTTTTGATTCAGAGCTCCAAAAAAATACCAGGGCCCTGTTTCATAAGACTTGTCATCAATGACAAGTTGCAATAACTGTTATAAGTTACTTAAATCCTTGGATCTGATTGGCTGAGAGCAAATTCGTCGGTAAAAATCACTGACAAGACACTTGATGAAATGCCCCCCCCCCCCCTGATGCATGAGTTGGAAGAGCAAAATTTCTGCACACACCATGTCCATTTTTTTTGTTGCATGTCCATATTGCGTTTGATGCAAGGTATTTTTAAAAAGGAGAAAATTTAAAATCCTTAAATTTGCAACACATCGAGAGGTTCAAAATCATTCTTTTTTATCAAAATTGGCAATTTTTCACTTTTCGACAAAATTGATAATCGTGTATATTGTTTTCCAAGCCATATTAGAACCATGTAGCACTAAAAGAAAAATATCATTATTGCCAATTTGAAGAACAAAATGTGATCAATTTAGCCCATACATACGACATAGTAGGGTGTAGTTTAATTGAAAATCTCTTTATTGTGGTATCGTTATTGGTGAAGTGTGACAAGCCCTTAAGGCTAATGCATGCAGTGGCGTATCTAGGTATTCTGGCGCCCAAGGCAAACTATCAAATCTGCACCATTGGGGGCACGAAATAGCTAGATCTTGAACATAATCATGTGAGGGAGCAAAGCAACCAAGCTTTAGAACATTTTTGCATTTCAAACCCTATAAAACACCATTTCTTATGCATTTTGTCCTTAAATGGGGTGCAAATAACCCTCAAAGACCATACAATTTTTTTGTATTTCTCCCCTTTTCTTTCTCTTTTGCGCTTTTTGCGCCCCCCCTTCAAGTGCCACCCAGGGCACGTGCCCCCTCTGCCCCCCCCCCCCCCCCCCCCCGTAGATACACCACTGAATGCATGTATCTTGACTGTGCTGTAGAGTATGTCAAAACATAGGGTCATTGAAACGGGTGTTTAGAACAAAGGGATGCATGCATGTAGGTACACCCCCTTTAAATCAAGTTTAATACAGCACTTTCATTCTCTCTTTGTCACTCAATGAGGAATGTTGTATTTTTAATTGACTTTCACCATAAATCTGGGCCCTTTCCATAAAACTTATTATCAGTAACGCCTTCCACTTATCTATGACAAATTTGCTCTCAGCCAATTAGAATCAAGTATTTCAGTAGCTAATAGCTGTTATTGTAACTTGTTATTTAGAACAAGTTTTATGAAACTGGGCCAGGATTTGGCATAAATCCAAAATATACTACACATTTAAAGAGCTGTATCCCTGTTTGCACATAAAAAAAGAGAGAGAAAAAAAGGGCAAATATGGGCAATTCCGAGATTACATGACAAACCATTTCAAAATCAGTATTTCTTTAATGCTGTATGCCAAACATGGATGAAATTCAGATTACATGTCTAGATTGAATTGGGGAATCATTTTCTACCATTAATTTGATCCTTGCCTGCCTCCTTCATGGAGAATCTGAAACTATACATGCATTGACATATGTGGGACAACACAAAATAACTGTTCTATAAAATCTTGGTTTTAGCATACATTAATGAATTACATTATAAACTATATTTTCAGATGTTAAGAGAACTGAAAATATCATTATAAAAGGAGTTAAAACCCCATTATTTCATGATTTTCCATGGTGCACTGTTACTAACTGTAACATTACTAACCAATGTTTTTGAATGTCACTTGAAAACAAAATTGTCAAATGATAAATTTTTCATGCCAAAACAAAGGTTAAAACCTGCAAAGTAACTGAAGAAATATCATTTCATCTGTGCTCATTAGGTGTGTAATATCCCACCAAAGAACACCCCTAATATTTCATGTCCTTTTTTGTTGTTGTAACATTACTAACCAAAATTTGAGCCACCGCTGTAGCTGCAAGCAAAGCCCAAATTATTCTATTTTCAGACAAGTTTAGGTCTACACAAGAAGAACCCTCGGTTCAATTACAGAGCTTGAACATGCAAATTTAGCCAAAAAACAAAACCAGTTTCCAGTTGCTACATATAGATTATCAGGCAAGCTCTTGAACACTTATTTTCTCCTATACACCACTTTATTTATTTATTTATCTATTTTGTATTTTAGGCCTGCACAAGGCATACAATATCTTTGATCCCATATGAACCTATGGTAGACTGTTCATTGCCTTTAGGATTCAATAATTCCTAGTTTGACTAGCTATAGCAAAGGAGTTTAAATGACCATGTATTTTGGAAACGACAAGGTATGAACAATCTGTATGAACATTTCATGTGAACATCTCATGTGTCCTATAGGAACTGTTCGACAATGCCACATAACTGAAATGTTATTCTGCAGCATGACAATTATTTCATTTAAAACAAAAAACTCAGCAAAGAATAATGTGCAAAATACCAGTAATCCAAGATATTTGATGCATTCATATTAATAAAATTTCAGTGAACCTAATACATCGTGTCTGGTCTGCATAAATAATGTAAGCCCTTATATTTCTAGTCCCAGCTTTTGAGATAGTGAAAGAAATAAAGTTCACAAGACATCTACAACTTAACACATTCCAGAAGGCACTGACAACATCAAATGTATATTGCAAAGAGCAATAATCACCAAATACAAAATTTTGGGATTATATCATAAGATTGCAGAATGACATATTCGTCTTGATCTGAAATAAGATTAGACCAAATACAATAATACAATAAACATTTACAGCATTATTATGGTAAGTTGGAAATATTCCTTCTTTCCAAAACACTAATTCCCATCTAATGCAAAACACATCAAAGGAGCAAAGATAAAACAGGATATATGCACAGTGAATCATGAGTGTAAACTGTGAGAATACCAGTAGACTTGAAGACACACACAAAATTCTATTTGTTATGAGAAAACATATATTTGTAGACTTGTTTATAATATTGCATTTTCTTACAACATAATGATCACGACTTTTTCATCATTGCATCAAGTCATAGCAAAACATGTCATTAATTTCCATTCAATTGAAATGTGTATTACAATTCATTCACATTTTGTGACTAAAATGAAGGTCCCAATACAGATTTATTTTTTTTAAACAACAGTTTGATTTACATATTCCGCAGTTCAGGAACTATTTCAGAAAACAAACAGGGGAGAATTCACATGACAAAGACAGAATATCAGCGCCCTGTTTCATGAAACTTGTTATCAATTCAAAGTTACAATAACTGTTATAAGCTACTGAAATTGCTGTATTTGATTGGCTGTGAGCAAATTTGTTACAGAAATGTGACAGTTGTTACTGATAAGTAGTTTTATGAAATGGGGCCCAGAATTCCATCCTGATATCACAATGGTTTCCTAAAAGCAGAAAATTTGCACAAAAGATCAATGAAAATTTAGAGGAAAATATGATAGAGAATGAGAAAGTAATGAATTCATTAAGTTGGAATCAATCAAACACAAACTGGCAACATTAATGATTTTCCTTGCAACAAGCTCTCCATTTGTTTTGTGCCAAGAATTATCAGGAATTCTTAGTAGTTAGGACACACACAATATGATAAAATTATTTTCTTTGAAATTGATGCAATTTTTAGTACTAAACAAAAGGAGAGACGTCGCATACAGGAAATCAGAGTTTCTACTTTGTGTTTAGTCCATCACAACTGTGAAACCGTCTCTTGCTTTATAAGATTTTCCTAAAGCATTTACAGACCAGTTTCTCTCATGTCTGATTTTACTAAAATCACTTGATTTTAGAGTAGATGTTCTTCAACAGAGAAGCTGTAAAAGAGAGTAAAAAGCAGTATTACAAAAGGCAAAAGGGTATTGAATAAGAGCTCTTGCTAACCACATGATTATCTGCTCCTAAATTTCTCTCACATAAAGCTGTCTTTGTCTCAACAGTGATCTAACCTACATCACACTACTTCCATCTCAAGGCATTACTAAATCTTGACTTTACTGGACAGATGGGAAGTGGACTCTGTCTTTCTCCCACAGTTCCCTGATGTACCTCTCGATGTCCTCTCCAGGGTACCTCTCAACGAAAGACTGGATGATGCCTGCTGCAGATGACTCGTACTCGTGGAGGACGACCTCACCATCTAGGAGAGTGGGAAAAAGTTATGTTGCAGTCAAAAAATACTGCTGTAAGATTGCAGATGCATTTTACATAAATGGTATACTGGAATGCTATTTTTTTAGTTATAGTACCGGTAGTCAATATAGTTTAACAAGTTCTAAATCAAATTAAATTCCATTTCACATGTCATTTCAAATAACATAACAGCTAACTTTAATCTCTATATTTTTTTCTCTTTCGGGGGATGCCGGGGTTGTCTGGTATGTTCTTGTCCTTCATTCAGTAAGGAATCAGTTTTGTATTAAAAATTACAATGAGGAACACACAAGAATCATAAAGAATCCCTAACTGTTGAGATGAAACTGAATCATAATCATCATACCATATCATCTACAAGATACTCCAAAGTTTGATGCAAGCAAAAAATTATGTTAAAAAAGATCAATAGCGATGAATTTGCAAAATAAACCTCTAAGAAATCCCACTCAAAGTTTTTATCCTACCAATACTGAGGTTCAAAATACATTTACAGCTACATGATCCAATCATGCACTTATGCACCATTATCAATGACTATCATCTCTCTCACCTGATCCAACGGACGTATTGCTTTGCACAAACATGCGCCTAGGTTGCTTGCGATCAAGGACTGTCTGACGTAGCGACAGGAACTTCTCTGCAGAGTCATCATTGACGGCAGAGTAGCCATCAAACATAGCTCTGCCTGAGGTATAGTCTCCTGTGGATTTGTACACCTGTGACATACAAGCAGTGAATAAGTTCATAGGTAAGTCCCATAGCGATTTCTCTGAAAATAATTCCTCAGCAAGTAGAGTAATGATTTTGACTTAAAGGTAATCTTGAATTCTGGTAATTCAAATGCATTTCATGAGACACTAGCTTATTCCGAATCATTTATCATGCAGTAGATGGAATGTTTGGACAAGCAAAATATAAACAAACCAACAAAAAAACATGCTGGAAATCGCTTTCACAGAAAACTGCAGGGCACATACAGTATGCACAAATTAGGACCAGCTGGTGCTACTAATGCTTGTCCTCCTTTGCTCACAAGTCACAACGCAGCCCTTAAACATTTTCTGCCCAAAACTGTTTGCCGGATATCATGTAATTGTAGTCTTTAAAGTTCAGTGCAAATTCAATTTGATTCTCAGATTTTTTTATTCTCCATCATTACAAAACCTCATGATTATATTTAGAGGAGATTAACTCACTGAAAAAACATCTATTCAATCAGAACAAATTATTGGAAGAGATCACTGAATGCTTGTAATCATCGAATCAGACCATCTATACAATTATCACTCCAGGTATCAAATATGGACAGTCATTTTTCCAAAAAGCTTGAAACATACAAACACAGATCTCAAACTGCATACCTGGAGTTTTACGAGGAAGTTGCCAATGGCCTCCTTGCCGACAGTCTCAATCTTGGTGCGATCGATTTGAATGATGACATCAGGCTTCCCATCATCCCCTGTTGTCCTGGTGATTGTCACTAGGCCTTGCCCTGCCTCTACCAGCACTCTCAAGATGACAAAGCGTGCCTGCATGTGAGCCTGATGAAAGAAAAACAACATCATATGGAAAATATTTTATGAGTCAGTACATTGATAGGATACTTCAAAGTACCTTGCCTTACCTATAATCTTCAATAAACATTACCTTTTTACTAAAAAAGACTTCCTTTCTCATTTCCTTTGAGAAGTCTCTCTCTGTCTTTCCCTCTCTCTCTTTCCAATCTGCTGTAAGGCAACTGCCTATATTGAGACTATCTTTTCTGATTAAATTACCCTGTTTTTCTGTAAAATTCTGACTTTATGAATTAAAGTCACATAATCTTAGGTTCTCATGGGGAATTTGACATCATTCCAGAGTTTACCCAATAACAGGTGTTGTCCATTACCCAGAGTGGACTACAGTGTTATGACCAACAGGACTTATGTAATGCACAGCATTTTCCACCCTTTGCCCCATACGGTAAAGTCATTATTTCCCACAAAGACTCTAATCTTAGAGACCAGGGGGTATTTCTTGGCTGGACAGCAGGGTTTGCAGTGTCCCAGACTTGTACACCCATTAACAATTTCCAGTGCTTTCCACCAAGTCTGGTGTCAGCGAATTCTGACCTACTGTACATGGAAACTGCCTACTACATGCTTTAAAATTACCAAGGCATTATACATCAAACAAAAATGATTTTGTCTACCTGTCGCCATGTTTTGGTCTCTGGTGTGTAAAACTCCAGACCCAGGATACCAGCTCGCACCATGTTCAGCCAGTTGACATACAAGATGTCATCTGCTGCACTGCCTTCATGTCCGAAGATCCTGGACACATTATTATGCACATTATTCAATTGTACTAACATATACAAGACCCTGCATAAAAGTTTGCATATTATTCATTAATACGGCATATCTTAGATACAAGCTTGCACCATGTTAAGCCAGTATACCTTACTGTTCAGCTTATGTTTTTATTCCACACAAAAAGTAAAAAATTTGATACGGAGTAAGATTTGTTCCCCACTTGAAAGGAAGGGTGAAATTGGGGGAAATGTGTTTTTTATCTTAGAGTATAATCTTGTGAATAATCTGGTTTGAAATAACATGATTAAGTGACATATTAAAGGGAAAATAAAGAGCTACATATAGGTAGATTTATTTATTTCAATATTACATCAATTCCTCATCACAAATGGCCCAAACACATCATAGTCCTTCATTCACAATTGCTATATTTTGCTATATTAGCATCCTTTATCACTGCAAGTGTAATATGTCTGAAAAGAGTTGCATTTGAAAAATTACAGAAGCGCTGCAATTAGCAATTAAGAGAAGACACTTTGAGGATCGGAAGAAACTCGAAATCTTTATCTGTTGTACTAATAATTCTCTCTGTCAACATCTATATGTAGCAATGGAAGCTAAGCTTATTTCAATTCCTCTCTAGAAAAGAGACTGATAGATTTCTACACACTCTGCTCTACATTCTTCATGATAAGATTCAGCGAATAATGGAAGCTTTGCTTACTTGAGAGCCTCTCTAGAGAGAGACAGGTAGATTCCTACACATTCTGCTCTACATTCTTCATATGGTGAAGCAATCACAGGAAACTTGGAGTCCCATACCTCTCCTGGCATGTACCATGACGAGATCTAGATCATTCAGTGTTGAAACACCAAGTACAGCATTCACTATAATACAGTTTCATTTATAATTTTTTTCATATATCAAAATCTGAATCAGAGATGTCTTATAAACAGTTGCAATTAATTCAAATCAATTTCAATCAATCATATCTTGATAACAATTGCAACTCTGTACTAATGAGATAGGAGTTTGCAAGTCTGCGACGGATTGGAGGACTTAAAATCACAACTCTTTATTATTAGACAGGGCCCACATTAGCTATTATATCTATCCCTGGCACCCTACATGTATATTCTAGCCCAGAACTGCATCCAAGCTGCGAAACAAAATTACTGTAGAAATTCTGGATCATTTCATATTCTCTGCTGATTTCAATTTCATCATTATTACTGTAATAAAGGAACCACACATCTAAAAGTTTCTCAACTCTTCATATGGTGAGGGGTTACTTCAAGAGCCAAGCTCTCTTGGCCACTTTGGATACCTATCGACAGACCTATTTTGAGGGGTTCGCAAATTGTTCTATTTCCTTCAGATAGCACGGTAACAGTCACTTGACATCAGCACTAAGCAAGATGATGACCAAAAACAAAGTCAGTAGAGATCCTTACCTTCTCACCAGTCTCAGTGTGCTTCAGCGTCTCTGGATCAAAGTTGAACTGCCCCTTGTTGTCTTGCATGAAGAGCTTCCCACTGCCGTGACCCAGTAGCTCATGAAGACCGACCTGGACCTCAAAGGAGGGACCTTTTAGCTTCTTGTACAATTCCTGCAAGGAATATTCACGAAACATAGTATTATTAAAAGAGGACAGATATTTGGATACCTAGAACAATTCTTTATTCATCTCTCATCTATACAGTAATGTGAAAGATTCAATATACACAAGAGCCAAACATTGGACATTGTTAGAATTAAGATAAACTTTAAAATACTGTTTTCTCGAATAATTATTGATGAAAGGCACACCTCTAGCAAAACTGTTAATAGGGGTGGGGGTGGAAGTAAAATTTTTAAGAAAGAAAAAAATGAGTGTTCCCATAATGACACAAAATTCATCAAACACAAACCTTTAAAATGTACACAGTAAGAGGAAAAAGTGGACTTTGCATAATAAGTGAGCAAGGTAGTTTCAAGTCTTGTACAAATCATGACTACCTTCAACCTGCTAAATATGTTTTATGTTGATACTTGTTAACAAGTGAAAACATTTGCTGATCAAGACCTTGTGCCATTCAAAACCAGAGGGCCACTTACCTTGTCTCCATCTGTCAAGAAGGTGACCTTCTGGTCTTTGCCGTAAGCAGACAGCACATTACCTAGAGACACATTCTTGAATCCTTCATCCTGTCGAATATCATCATCTGTTGACATACAAAAGCAAATTTGTGATTTGGGGGTCAATGCATCAAACCATCATTGAAAAAAAACCCCTAAAGGCAGGAGCTTTCCTATTACTTCAATACAAATACCTGCTTGAGGATAAGTCTGGGAGAAACATGACCCTTTTTAAATATGAAAAAAATATATATATCTTTCATACTTGCTGCACATCACTGAAGACTTTCCTGACAAATCAAATGAGGTACAATGTAGGATGGGGGTTCAGACACCAAATAACAGTAGCCGTCACTTTGGCAAATGGATTGTACAAAGGTTCTGATTACTGTTAGAAATGACCTGTCCCGAAACAAAACATGTGGTTATACAAAGCCCAGAACATTTACTTACAACCTTGCTCAATGCGGAAGGACAATTTGGTAGTTTTCCTCTTGTTAACTATGCAGTAGCCTCATATCTTTATTAAAGACTAAATCAAACCAAATGCTATGGAACACGGTAATTAAATTCCAATCATTTTTTAACAAATTCTTCTGAGAGACTCACAATTTGGAATGTTGATGCCTGCTGGTATTCCTGACGATGCAAAGCTCAAGACGTCTAGGGACGTGAAGTCGGGTCTGAGAAACGTGTCCTTCTCGTACTCCTTGGGCCACGGCAGAAGAGGGAGAAGATTCTCAGCATTAGCAACCAGGTCAGCAAACTTAGCACTCATCTCTTTGTTTACCATGGCAACAAAGCCTGCATCAAAAGATGGGGATGTCACATTTATCACTGTCCTTGTTCTGAATTTTTTTTTTTTATGACACTGAATTCAATTCTGACATTTTATCCAAATTTGCTAACATGCAATAACTCTCCTCTAAATAGTGCTTATTTTGTGACTGGAGACATTGTACAAAGCTCATTATTTCTCTGAAATTTCTGAGTGGTATTTGACACACCACAGATAAGACATGCACCTATACAATGAACTCAAAGCACTCTTGATGTCAAGAAAATCTTTACCTTCCCATTCTCCTCTTACTCCAAAAGGATCCCGATAACTCTCAATGAAACCGATGTATCTAGAGGGAAAAAGAACAAGAATAACGCAAGTATTAAATACATATGTAAGTACATCCAATTGTATATTTTTGTAGATGGATCATTATGTCTTTAGACAATTCAAATGCAAGCAACTTTAATGATGATCTTTCTGCAATGAGTTTGTGTGCATTGTATAGCACGATCAGTCTAACATTTTGAATGTTTAGCACAAAGTATTTAAAACCCAGTTAAAATCACAATTGCATCTTCCTAAAAGACAAGTCTGAACATAATAATAATAGCATGTTTTATTACAAATCAATGTATTGCACATTGGGGGCTGTATTGTACAATATTTTTTCAAACGTTTCATTAGTAGCTTCATATGTCTAGGAAGTGTTGCAACTGCTCAGTGGTAACTCACGTTTCTACGATGGGTCCCTTGTCTTTGATCCAGTATCTGGAGCCTTCTTTGTGTGCCTCTATGGAGCCATTGCTGAAACTCTTGACATAGTTAGCCATCATTTCGCTCTCATAACCATTGGCTGCAAAATCCTGTTAGAATATCATGAACACTTGTGTTTGTATCATGGTCACCAATCAAGCACAGTGCTTGACCAATAAAAGGCAATGTTCAATATCAATAACTAAACACAATATGAAGTTAAAGTGTACCGAATGCTACCATCTAAATGTGCAAAGAAATCAGAAAATTAAGGAATATGGTAGTCCAGCAATGTGTGCTAGAAGGGTTATTTGAAGTAAACAGAACATAATGACCTTGAACTTTGACATTTGCCTGATATTGAATTAATTTTCCAAATTCAAAGTTAATCTGACAAATTATTTCGGAGCCATCACCATGGGGAGATGAACCGTAACATTGCTGGTTCATATGATTAAGTCCACATGGTGAATGTACACCGTTACCAAGTTTGAAGTTCATTCACAAAATATACTTGAGGCATTATGGTAACAAGACAAAAGGAAGGTCAACCAGAAAATATAAATCCTCCTGCACCACTTTTCGTGGCAAAGTTGAGGAATTAAATGAATTCAGTAGTTGGATTGGGATTCACTACAAATAGTTAATAACATTTCATTAAAAAATGACCACAGAATGTGGGATACCATTCATAAAGCAAAAAGATATCAAACTTTCCTTAACTTTTCATGGACAGTCCCTCCCTCATCTTACAACAACTTTTGCTGAGGTATCAGCTATCATATTTATGAGAAATAAAACATAACAAACAAGAATGACATTGAAAATTAAAGAGGTTGTCTCTATCTGAATACATCTAAAAATACAATGTCCCTATCCTATTACCTTTGCCCTGCGGAGGTTGTCAGCAACACCAGCCATGAGGGGCCCATAATCTCCCCTTGTTACATTGAAGGTTGCTCCTTCAAACTCAAATGATCCAAACTTGATGTCACAGTCTCCATCTGAATATTAAAGGATGGGGGATGAAGGTCAGGCAAAGTCAAAATTACAGACACCACACATTATGAACACAAAACCACTTTAACCCTTTCAGGACAGTGATTATTTAAGGGCTAAATTGATCACATTTTGTTCTTCAAATTGGCAACAATAATATTTTTCTTTTAGTGCTACATGGTTCAAATAAGGTGTAATGTCTTTGAAAACAATATACTGTATAAGTGGTTATTTTCGCGGTGGTTTTATTTTCGTGATTTTCGCGAGTCGGTCCTCGCGAAAATTTCCACTTCAATATATGGCTGTTTATAGTAACAAAAACATCACAAAAATCGCGAAATTAAACCCTCGCGAATTTCCCTACCTAGTCCAAAATCACGAAAATATCTGTACGCGAAAAAAACAGCTTATACAGTACATGGTTAGGAATTTGTTGAATAGTTGAAAGAAATTGCCAATTTTGATGAAATACAATGATTTTAAACCTCTCAATGTGTTGCCAATTTAAGGATCTCAAAGCTTATTCTTGTTTTTAAAATTCCTGGCATCAAACGCAATATGGTCATGCAATAAAAATGGACATAGTGTGAGCAGAAAATTTTGCTCTTTCTACTCGTGCATCTGGTATATTTTTTAGAGCTCTGGATCAAAAGCTATTGAGCCAAACCACAAAATGTGGTCAATTGTCTTGAAAGGGTTAAAAAAAAAGGCATACTATTGCATAACCAGAATCTTTCAAGGAATGACACTTTTACAAATTTTAAAAGACCATAAAAAAATTGTAAACAATCAGTGTCAGTTGTGTGCAGCATGAAACTTATGCGAATCTAATTCCAATCGCAAAATTCACAATTTTTTCAAGCACACAAAAGTTTCTGGTGCAACTTATTTTGTTTGTATTTTTTGAATTGCACTAATCATGCCTCATCGCTTGGCAGCTACATATTAACTAGTCTTACATCTAAGACTCTCTCGAATGAAGTTCCACTAACGACCTTTAGGGATGCTGTACTCACCTCCAGATGTGGCTTGTGCCGAGGCTAGCCTGACCTCATAAGTGACCTTTTGATTATCATCTACAGTTTTCATCAGACGGGTGTTGTAGGCACTGATATCCTTTTCAGTTAGTAATAAACACAAAAATTATTCAAAAACTTAAAAAATAATTAAACAAAAAACTGCAAAAGTAATCTATAATTTCAAATTTCATCTTACCACCTTCCAATGCTAAGAACTTTGTACAAACAGAAAACTATCATTTACACCAGACCATATTTCTAGAATTCTCTTGATGAGTCATTCAAACAGTCACCAAGTTTATTTTTGTTCAAACATAATCTTAAGCTTAGGCAAATAAACGGTTACAGTATGTAAGCTGCAGAAGGCTATTCAATGCCCCATCCTTGTCCTTGTGTTGTCTTGATGTACTGTCCTGTTATGTGTGGTCTTGTATCGTGTGTCGTTTTATATCCTGTTTATGCTCTTGTTTTGTTAAATGATACTCTGATATTTAAGTTAGGGAACCTGAATTACAAGCTTTGCTTTCCAAGGTTTCCTCCACAATACAGCTAGCATTTATTTACTTATCAATTACAGTGTAAATCTCATTTTGTTTTAAAACCGAATTTATGTGCCAGATTTCATTTTTAATGGTTTTTTCTATATGCTCATAATGATTTTTGTAAACTGAAAGTCTTTGTAAATTATTTGCTGTTATTGTGGAAATAAATGAAATGAAATGAATAGTAAATTGTGTTTATATAATTAACGCCTGTATCATCAATATACTTAATTGCTTTCTTTTCCCTGTAATCATAACTTCATTTAAAATTGACAATGCACTAAAGAAACTAGAATCAAACAGATCCTCACATTTTTCAACAATTTTGTACAAAAAATTCACAGCAAATGCAAGGTCACAGGAAAAGTAATTACTCCCTGAATACAAATATTCATGTTATAGCTTTGTCATTAAATTCTTAAGGCTCCCACTGGCAAGTATTTTGTATAATTAATCATTCAAGTGATGAGATGTAGTCATACCTTTCCGATCATGAACTTCTTTGCAATTTCTGCATCAGACTGAGTGCAGTTGTCTGAGAAGTAAGTGGTAATCCCCTAAAACACATAAAAAAATGTACACAAAATGATTTATTGCGATAAAATGAAGGGCAAAGGGGTTCTACGCTTTACAGATACACAGGTCTTGCTCTAGTAGCTCTACCAACTCAAGGTTTGTTTTCATTGCAATATCATGCCCGATATATTTCTCATAGGCAATCCAGTTTAAAAAAAAAAAATTTAATCATAATGATATGTCTTGTTTACCGAGGGTAGCCTCATCAGTACTAATTAATTCTGTTCTCCCTGAAGGCCTGCAATCATATTACTTTTTGCATGAATGGAATCAGTGAAAAAAACAAGTGGGGGCTAAGGTCGATTAGCCCCCCAAACTCTTGAAAAGGCCACTGTAAATGAAAAAAGAGCTACCGTCAAATAATATGTCTGCCAATGGGTCATAGTGCATTTAAATCTCTGAACACAATATGTGGACTTCGAAGTAGCCCTCGCGAAAGAAATTTGAATTTTTTACACTGAATGGAATGTTGATTCATCTAGAAAGGTTCAGTTAACTATAACTGGAATAAATTACACCTTTATGAATTCCATCTATCTGCACCTTACCTCATCCCCAAGTCCAAGTTGTTGTTCTCTTTTTTCTACTGAGTATAAGGCATGCTTACATTGATCCCACTGCTTCTGTATACTCTTGGGGTCCTCAGCATATGCCTTGCTGGCATGAATAACAGCTTCAAACTTATCCTGAAAAAGAAAATGAATATAAATTTATTGTATGGAAAGATTAAAAGTGATATTTTGGGTCTACTACACTGTAGCTCATTTGTCTTGAGGTTACAAATATGTCATATATTAATCAACATTTGCTCATCAAATAATCGTTTATTACATTTTTAAAAAATAATACAAACTACTAATCGAAGCAATCTTTTATATCTAATCATGCAAGAGGTTCTCAGTTAATATTATCAAAATAAGCTTTTCTTTTCATTTCACTGTAAGAGATTGCTGTATACATTATGACCACACTAGAACATACCTGAGGAAGGTTTGGCACAAACTTGGTATCTCCAAAAGACTTGTAGTTACCAAGATTAGAGTAGAAGGCTGCAGCAAAGGTCAAGACGGACTGGCAAGAGAAAGAATTGCAAAAAAAGTCATGAAGGAATATAAAAAGATTATTCTAAAAAATCTTTTTGGGGCTCTCTGACAACTTATTTCAGGATTTACTATCCATATATCAGATTGTACAACTGCCCCCTTGTACAAGGTTCCCCTGAACAACTACCCATCAGATACATACCCCCGACAACAACTACCCCTCAACCTAGAGGACCAAGAACCAGGAAACCTATTCACATAAAACAAGTACCGCTGACAACTACCCCCAGTAGGCGATTGAATTCTCAAAATGGAAATTGCTTTGATGTGTACATGTAGGTGTGCCAGGAGCTAGCTGTCATGGGGAAGGGGATGGTGGTCTGAGGGTTTCTGTCCTAATACAATTTCTTTTAGTATTACTGAATTAATTCAAATGACTAATAGTTTGGCATGTTTGCTGTAGCCATCAATGATTCCGCTTAATAGAATCAATAAACCTAGTAAATCTTCCTTCCTTTCAATTTTATTAGCAAATGGTAAAATCACACATTTGATAACATTGATAAAGGCTACTATTCAAAGTTTAAAAAGTTACTTGTATACACTTTTAACAGAAGCAGAAAAATCTTAGAAGCATATCACTGAAAATTTGAGGAAAAACGGATAAAGAATATAAAAGTTATGAAGATTTCAAAAACTTAAAATTG
This sequence comes from Heliocidaris tuberculata, assembly GCA_025618425.1. NCBI lineage: Eukaryota > Metazoa > Echinodermata > Echinoidea > Camarodonta > Echinometridae > Heliocidaris > Heliocidaris tuberculata. Next base: position 17,985,279 of record CM046834.1, read on the forward strand.
ATAAATGAAATTGGCAACATACTCATTATGCTAATGAGATATATGACATTTTTTGTGCTCTCTTTTTATTGGTAATAATAAAATTATCAGATTTCAGCTTTTAAACAAAGAAAATTGAATTATCAACATTGTGCTTGAAATATATTGTGACGAATAAATTTATGAACACCACCTATAATACAGAAATCAAATTTTCTAAGATATATTCAAGGAAAGCAGATTTTTACATTATTTGTATAAGGCAATTGGAAAGTATAACACATTTACATCACAGCATCTCATTAGCATAATGAGGCCATTGCCAATTTCAGATCTCCATTCATTTAGCGATTTTAGGATTTCAAATATTCATAAACTTTTGATTAGTTGTCCGTTTTTTCTCAACCTTTCACTGATATGCTTCTTTGTCTTTAATTTTTCAGCTTCTATTAAAATGCGTTTATTTGGGGGTTTCACTCTCCTTTAATACCACTTAACAATATGATAGACCCTATGCAATTTAATTAAAAGACCAAATTGATAATTACAAGATAAGGAAACATTGTTGCAAATCAAGAGATATGAACATGAATAAGGTAGCACAGAGGGCACTCATCACTTTTACGATGGCTCCCCACTTTGCCCTTATACTCAATTCTCTGTTAGCCATTTGCATTTTACTCATGGCATGCCAGCAGTTAAATTTGTGATATTTACACCTTGAAATCTACAAGTAAATATACAAACATACAAATAGAAATAAGAATTAAGAATTACTGTACACTTATCAAAAATTTCTCAACATCATATAAAATGTGACATGGGTGTCACTCATAGCGACTTTACTATACTTCGTGTGTAGACTCTAGGCAGTCATACACCTCAACACTTTCAAAATACCACTGCACAAAAGTCACCAACATTCACTCAAAATTTAATTCACAAAAACCAACACCAACATATCCATGATATACAATAAATTCAACTCACCGATGCTGGAAAAGATAATTCCAAAAATGAAATCCGTAATTTACTCAGTTTTGGCGGAATGGGGTATCGCAAGTCATTGTGTACATTTCCTGATCACCGCAAGAGCTGATATCTCCCCCCCAAAATATTTGGCCTTTAAAAATTCGGTCCCTATCACACACACGTAAAAGTCCAGATTTTCCGTAGGCGCGATCGTAGAGATCAATGTGCGCGCGCGATACCAAGTTTCTTTGTGGACAAAAATTCATTGGCGAGTTTACTCTGAAACATCGGCGGAATGAAAACAACATGCGATAGCGAAAAAAATCTGCGGGGATTACTTCGGTTTTGGACAGAATTTTGACTTTGGATTTTGCTGGAAATATCAGTTCTTCCTAACGACCATTTAAGGTAGGAGTAAGATTTTTAAGAGCTGAATTTGAAAGGAAGTATTTGAAATATTTATCTTATTCCCCCCCCCCCATACCTTTAGTACATGCGATAGAAAATGAGAAGTATTTTTGCATTCATCCTGCTTAGTCACGTTAGTGGTCAGTATGACCACTATTATTTTCAATACTTGATGTGATGGGTGTGTGTTCATCAAATCCTTCTTAATATCTACGAAAACTTGTTGGACATAATATTAATAACTTCATGCAATCATCAGACATAAATATTTTACAATCTAACAATTATTGTAACACTAACAAAAATTTTAAAATGAAATAAAGACCAATATCTAGATCTACTTAAATGTACACTTTGATAGCGCACCTGGACTTCATCCTCTGCGATCCCTTTCTCAATGGCAGCTGCCTTCAACTCTTCTACTGATTGACCTTTAAACAGTTTCTGCAACATCAGGAAAATGATGGGAGATTCTGGGCTGGTTTGGAAAAGACAAATCAAGCCCCCACTCCACGCTGCCTTTCCTATGTAATGAGCATATTTTTTCTCCTTGCTAGAGAGCCCTTCGAATGCTGTCTTGCATTCAAGATTCACGAACGGCACGTCGTTTGGAATGATGAATTGTGAAGCTGCCATGTTTCTTTCACTCTTCCGAATGACAAATGGAATGGTACTGGAGCCACGGACTGTGAGGTGATAAGAGGCTTCAATAAGGCCGGAACTGCTGGCGTCCAAAATGCTACCAAAAGGGTACCGGATGGAACTGCAGCCGCTCGAGAAACGTCGAAAACAAAAGCATGAATGAACAGAATAACCAAGATTTATGTGATGAAATCCGACCTTACGTGCTGTATAACACACGAGGAAGATTCGAGATGGTAGCATGGACACAGAACAATAAATTGATATTTATGATGATAATCCTGACCGGTAATGACAAAGAGTTTAAATACGAAGAGTGCTCAGTCCCGAAATAAAGCACGCGTATATTGTGGTACATGTCGATCGGCCGAGAGGGAAGATTATAGTCTTTATCAAGATGTTTGTATTTTTTATTTCCTTTATTTTTTCTTCTTGTTCTGTGCATCGCTTTTGGTAAAGCCGTAAAGGGCATAATCTTGATATTGTCCCTTCAAATACAAACTTATGTCCCAAAACAGAGAGGAATCAACGTACTCTAACACCATGGAGGAGAGGGAGAGAGTTAGGAGGGGGAGCTAGGACTGAGAGATGTTTGAATTTTTGTTAAAGCCTTTTGCTGTGAAATTTCTATTAATATTTATGTCATTGGGGGGGGGGGGGGGGGGATGGTCCAAGCATGTTCCCTGATATTAAGCTCTATATGAGCAAACACTGCGATATCTGACGGGAATGTCGAGAAAAGTAAAAAAATAAAAATAAATAAATAAATAAAATGCTATCTTTATTTTTCTAAATCAGAATATTTCATTTGATATCATGATTTATGTAAATTTTAGGGATTATAGACGTATAATGTAAATCTATGGCCTTATGTTAAAAGTCAAGACAGAAAAGGCTTTATTAAAATGAGATTGCGTGCGAGCAATTCCTTAAATACAAAGATTAATTAAGAGTGGCGTATCCAAGATTCTCTTTTTTTTATTGGTGGCGTATCCAGGAATGCACGTGCCCTACGTGCCAGCCAAAACCAAATCTGACATATCTTATAGTTACACATCGAATGAAAGGAATTGTGTGCCCCCCCCCCCGCACAGAAGGAACATGACAAATGTGACTTTTTTCCCTTGCTTGTCTGAAAATTCAGAATAGACAGCATCTGATGATTTTTTGTTCGTCAGGTGTGAGCCCCCCCCCCCTCCCCTGCATTTCTGGATACTCCACCAATATAAATAACTTACAGTAAGTTATTTGTAACATTCTGCTGTAGCAGTTTGAGACTAGGGCTATTTTGAATTGAATTAACTAGTAACCAACAATAGCAGCTGATGATATAATTTATTTATTACCAGTCCTATTCTGTCTTTGTAGGAATATCCCATTCCTTTTGCCCCAGCCCCCTTTGTCTCTCTCTCTCTCTCTCTTTCTCCCTTCCTTCCCCCTCTCACAGGCTTTCATTTTCTAATAATCTCTTATTCTCTTATTCTCTCTTACAACCGAATGACTCCAATAGAAATGAGGACAAAATAATGATCTCTTATTGTTTTTGTTTTTTTTCCTTCAATGGTTCAATTTAATGAGATCGACCACCAACACCATGCAATCCCATTCTTCACATCCATGACAGAATAGCAGGCGCTGATCCAGGGGGGGGGGGCGAATCGACCGCGCCCCCTTTTTGGAACCCAACTGGCATACCTTAAGTACACAATAAAAAAATTGCCTCTTTAATTGTGAACTTTTCGGCTCTGTGCCCCCTCCTCTACAAAATCCTGGATCCGCCCCTGGAATAGGAATTACATTCTTTTGAATTACAAACTACAGGTATACACGGACTCTGGTCTAAAATGTAAATAAAACCGGATCGAGCACCATTAGTTTGGGAGCCTACGAGGCTAACGATGTTGGTATATTGACCCTCCGAGAAAACTTGTAAAAAAGCCCACCCCGCAAGGGGGGGGGGGGGGCAATCCCGGCCCATGCTCCCTCCCCTTTTTTAAAGAAAGTCATACATCATTGTCCCCGGGCCCTTTTTTGTTTTTTGTTTTGTTTTGGAGGGCCGGCGAGAAGAAGAAAAAAATTCTTTTCACCCCTCCCCCCCCCCCCCCCAACTGAGCAGCTTTTCGAGGACTGGCGAAAAAAATTCTCCCCTCCCCCACACGGAGCAACTTTTGGAGGAATGGTGAGAAGAAAAAATTCGAATCTCCCTTCCAGCAGTTCCAAAAAGTTGACAGCCCTGCATTTGTGCCGCCCCCTTTTTTTTTTTTACTATACATCCTGCATTCGCCCCTGTCATGGACTGTCAGTGTGTCAGACTCATATCCATAATAGGGTTCAGATTCTTCAGAAACCCCCTCCCACTACATTGTCGGTCTCGTTCGCTGAAGCCAAAGTAAACGACAATCAGCAAAGTAAAAAACTTTGATGAGCGAAGTTTGAGGAGAACACCTTTGGCAAACTGAAAGAGTTCTATCGGCAACGTCACCACCTCGAGCGGGATCGCAGAGGGGTAGACCTAGCCTAACTAGAGCTAGACACCTTGTCGGTCGCTATTCAGCTCAGCTATTTCACGATTGCATGATCTCACATCAGTCATTTTGGCTAAGTGTAATTCGGTGGTAGAACATTGATTATATGAATTTATGAATTTAATACATTGAATTTGGCCTCTGGTACATTAGAAATATAATAGTGAACTGGAATTTAGTGAGAGTTTCTTCTAATACCGGCTAGGCTGGGCCCCTGGGCGGGCGGACATACGTCTGCTCCATGGTCGTCTGCTAGCGCACGATCTCATTGGATGTCGTGATCTCACGTGATCGATACTACACGCCCACATTACGTCATCAATAACAACAAACGGTTTCACGTGTTATATGACAAATTATTTTTTTTGGTCAAAAGCATGCATATTCCCGGGGATTTGTGCGGGGTTTAAATGACTCATCGAGCCTTAATTATACACTTTCAGAGCTTTAGATTTCATGTAAATTACATTTTTCATAATTTCAAATAAATACTAGGGGAATTAAAGTCATTTCAAAATCGCTCTTTTCATGTGTTAACCTATGGGAGCTGGAAGGCCAAAAGCATGCATATTCCCGGGGATTTATGGGGGGTTTACTGGACTCATTGAGCCTTAATTATACACTTTCAGAGCTTTAAATTTCATGTAAATTACATTTTTCATAATTTCAAATAAATACTAGGGGAATTAAAATCATTTCAAAATCCCTCTTTTCATGTGTTAACCTATGGGAGCTGGAAGGCCAAAAGCATGCATATTCCCGGGGATTTATGGGGGGTTTACTAGACTCATTGAGCCTTAATTATACATTTTCAGAGCTTTAAATTTCATGTAATTCACAGTTTTTATATTTTCAAATAAAAACTATGGGAATTATAATCATCCTAATATTCCTTGTTTTCGCGTGTAAACCTATGGCAGGCGAGACTGTTTTGGTCAAAAGCATGCATATTCCCCGGGATTTATGTGGGGTCTTTTCAATTTTTTGAGCCTTCAGTAAGCTTGTTCAAAGCCTCAAATTACATGTAAATAACAGTTTTTATATTTTCAAATAAAAACTATGGGACTTATAATCATCCTAAAATTCCTTGTTTTCGCGTGTAAACCTATGGCAGGCGAGACTTTTTGGGGGTCAAAAGCATGCATATTCCCTGGGATTTATGCGGGGTCTGTTCGACTAGTTGAGACTTAATCATACATTTTCAGAGCTTTAAATTTTATTTAAGTCACATTTTTCAAAATTTTAATCTAATTCTGGGGGAATTATAATCATTCGAAAATCCCTGTTTTTGCGTGTTAACCTATGGGAGCTGGAATGCCAAAAGCATGCATATTCCCGGGGATTTATGTGGGGTCCCTTCCACTTTTTGAGCCATCATTAATCTTGTTCAGAGTCTCAAATTACATGTAAGCCACATTTACATGAAATTCAAGGAAATACCAGAGGAACTATAATCATTCTTAAAATCCATGTTTTCACGTGTTAACCCTATGGCAGATGATTATGTCAAAAAGCAGGCATGATCCCGGGGATTCATAGTGGCATTTATTGATAATAAAGGTTCAATAAATGTTTTATGAACTATCCATCCTTTCTCTCATGCAAAAATCAGACTTGGAAAAGATAGAGTAAGATATGAAATATCAAGAAAAAATGAGACAGCTTTTCACGTGTTATACCTATGGCGAACGTATTTTTCCGAGTCTATTTTAACACAGCAATTTGCGTCTGCCGAATGTACTACGGAAGTAGGGGGGAGTAATCTGTCTTGATACTATTAAAAGTCTTTGGTAATGAGAACTGGTTGAAATGTGATCTCGGCTTGCTGCACCATGTACACGCATGCGCTATGCGCAAGTATACTGCGTACTTTTGAAGCCACGCCCACATCCCTCCCCTATTCATCCCATCGAATGGAGATCGATGATCCATCCCCATCCTGCATGCCACTCTGCAAAAAATATTGGAAAAAAAAATTGCTAACAAGTGCAGTCTGTTGATTCAAGCTCTGTAATGCAGTTATGCATTGTAAAAATTCAATATTTGGAAACCAAAATTTTCGTTCAGTCGCTACACTCCCCGCCTGAATTATACTACAAAGTTTTTCCTGTTCTCTATATATCCCCGCCTCCCCCATAGAGCAATGGCTGTGATGTGTCCTCCCAAGTTCCCTGAAAAATCCTAGCTCTGCCGCTGGCATACTTGATTGTATGGGCCTACTGTATAATTATGAAAGGATGGTACGCAAGGTACACCTATCATGTCGACATATCATTTTTTGTCAAAAGGTGCGGTAATGAAAATTTGACAGACAGGGCTGGTCTCCCTTTTTAAAAAAAGATATGCATGCCTCCATAATGAACTGATGGTTATTAGCATTATGATTCAACAAAAATAGGTGTGCATGTATGACTACATACACAAAATAATTTTTTAAAATGATATGCACATTTTTGATGAGGTTTTTCTCTTACAAAGGTATCGCAGATATTGATCCACAAGGATTTTTCTTCTTTTTCTTCTTCTTCTTCTTCTTCTTCTTCTTCTTCTTCTTCTTCTTCTTCTTCTTCTTCTTCTTCTTCTTCTTCTTCTTCTTCTTCTTCTTCTTCTTCTATAACTTCTTCTTCTTCTTCTTCTTCTTCTTCTTCTTCTTCTTCTTCTTCTTCTTCTATAACTTCTTCTTCTTCTTCTACTTCTCTTATTTCTTCTTCTTCATTTTTCTTCTTCTTCTTTCTTCTTCTTCTTCTTCTTCTTCTTCTTCTTCTTCTTCTTTTTCTTTTTCTTTTTCTTTTTCTCTCAAGGGCATAATTATCAACCGTTTATTTGTTATGCATTTATCACAACAATCAAACAAAATGATTAAATCGCTAATAAGAGTAGAGCCCGGAGCAGTGCTTGTATGTTTGCATGTTTCTACATGTATATGGAAGGTTATACTATGTTTGCATGTTCAGAGAGCTATAAATATGTTTGCATGAAACTAATTAAAATTGATTTTCTATGTATGTTAGACATGACTTGTGTACACCAACGTCATTTATATTTTATTATATGATCCGTCATACTGTTGACGTTATGTTATGTTTCATTTTAAATGCAAAGGATCAATAAAGCAAGAATTACAACAAAAAAAAAAAAAAAACTAATTAAAAGAATGTTACTTGCAATGTATAAAAGAAGGAAAAATACTGAAATGACTTGGAGCTGGGAGAAATTAAAGTTAGATGAAGAATAAAGGGGGGAAAACGGGATGGATTGCTTTTTGAGTGAATGGCTATACCAAAGTCGGGCAAAGTATAAACCCTCAGTTTTAACAGGTCGATCTTATCATCTTTTTTATAGTGGAAAATTGGAGGTATATAAGCTGTTCATTTTTTAAAAAACGGAAGATTGCGAAATGGTTGAAAAACATGTCACCTTCGATATTATCTTTAAAAACTAATTACAATTAAAATACCGTTTTCTTGAAGAAAGGTACAGCATGGCGCATGAATATTTGGAGCTTTTCATTGGAGGAGCCAGCTATAGAAAGATCCTCCATAATTTAGATAAACAACGGCTATCCCTTTGTATTTCACCATTTTGCCTTTTAAAACTCTTGAAAATGAAATGTTCCTGAAAATAGAACAAAAAGTATATTTCCAACATGAGGTGGCTATAGAGAGCATGTGGCACGACCAAAAAAGCTGACGGGGGGGGGGGGGGGGGGCGAAATGTCATTTTTTCCTCAACATTTTCACCAAATTTGAAAAAAACTGCAGCTTCATTAATCTATCTATATACATGAACTAATTACGGTGCATCTACTACATGTATTTGGTGGAAATCTGTGGTATATTTCCCCGTCGAGATATTTGCAAGAGCGCCATCTCAAGGATTTCAGTATAAAGTTGTTTCATTACGTAATCTACTTTGAGACGTCTTCGTGGACGTCAGAAGCAGAAGCACTGAACTCTCAGAGTTCAGTGGTCAGAAGCGGCGATGGCAAGGAGGAGTGAGGGGGACAAGGGATATATAGGTGAAGGGTGGCGACATTTTTTTTTTCGCCAGCCCTCAAAAAGTCGCTCAGTGGGGGGGTTATCAGATGTTTTCCTCCATAATTCACTGACAAGCCAAAAAATAAAAATAAATAAATAAATAAATAAAATAAAAAATGGGGTTTTATCCGGGTTTGCCCCCCCCCCCCCCCCCGCCTCCCCTTGGGTACGCTAGTGACTGGCAGCCTGTTTTACACAGGAATCACTGAGCGAGTTCCAGAACCTTGGCCCAGGCCCAGTGCACACCAGAGTATTGAGAATAAATTGAGTTCTCGAACGAGGCAAATGAAAATATAATGCCTGTCTTGTTGAATATACTATCGATAGCTAGCTACCCTTCACTAATTCGAAAATCAAGAAAAATGCCCCTCCGGCGATAAAGTAAGTTCCCTCTCATGTTAAAGGGCAATCCAACCTTAGTAATAAGATGATTTGTGTGACAGCAGAAAAATAAGAAAAACAGGATGGTGAAAGTTTGAAAGAAATCGGACAAGAACTAAGAAAGTTATGGATGTTTGAAAAATGAGATCACTACATCTATGCGAATCTCAAATTGGCAATTTGGTGAGTCAATTGTGACATTTTTGTGGACAACTCTCCCATTTGTCGTACACAAAAATATCATTAATTTGCGGTTTTCTTGGAGGCACTTTTACCCTCAGGGCTGTACTCAAAATATATTTGAGATAGCATATTGTTATAGGTCCTCATGAACGAAAAGATCCTACTGAGTAATGCATTTTGAAAAAAAGTGACATTTTAGTCATTTTGTGTGTTAGAGCGAATGGGGGAGTTGTCCACAGCTACATCACAGTGACATTACCTATTCCGCCAATTTGAAATTCCCATATGCATAGTGATTACAACTTTCAAAAATTCATAACTTTCTTATTGCTTGTCCGATTTCGTTCAAACTTTCACCAATCTGCTTCTCTGATTTTTCCTCTTTCTTTCAAAGCAACTTGCTTTTAAGGTTGGATTTCCCTTTAAATATGCCCCTCCCACAATGGACTTAGTGCCCATCCTGCTAGGGTACCACTTCTCTGATCGATATCTTAGTAGTATCCTTGATCATAATTTATGACAAATACATGTTCATTTTCTTGCTTGAATAGATAGGCCTGCAGTAGAATCAACGTGTCAGTTTCTTCAATATAGCACTTTTCAGCAGAAAATGCCCTGATCCCCTGATAATCAAACTCAAAACGGCTCTTCTAAACGATTTTTGATATACATATTTTTTTCCTTATCTGCCCGAAAAAATTTAAGAAGATCGCATGAGGTGTGCTTTTAGTTTTAACCAGGGGCGGCGCCAGGGTATTTTGATAGGAGGGGCAAGACGACCTAAAGATGACGTCATATTTTTCTCCATTAAATAACAGCTAGGGGTAATATAGAGTTATATGTTTAAGACCTCTCTTTTTAATACTCCTCTTTCTTCTTTCTTCCCTTTTCTTCCCTTTTCTTCCTCATTTTCTTCTTTTTTCTTCTTTTTTTTCTTTTTTCACTACTTGAAAAATCATAGGGAGGGGCGACCCCCCTCTGCCCCCCCCTCTAGCGCCGCCCCTGGTTTTAACTTTTAGCGAGAAAACGTGCCCAGTTTATTAGTTCGTTGTTTTTTCCGTTTCCTGAGTTTCTTTAAAGCAAGCAAAACTGATTTGAAGTAGGCTTATTTCTATATTGCACAAGTTATTTGGTGATGTGTACATTTTTATCTTTGTAGATAATTCATTCATCTGGAGAGTAGTGTGGTATGTCAACAAGTGCCCTAGTTTTGGGTTAAAGGCCTACCCCATTAAATAAATAAAAATAGTTCCTTAATATAGGCCTACCGAGGCACACTATACCCGTTTAATTTAACCACAAGTTGGCAGCTATTATATAGGTTTTCCCGGCCAATTTCGTCAAAATAGCGGGCATATGCGTTATATGTCATTCTAGTTCGAGTGATTTTTGTAAGCCTGCTGTTCTCACGGTTCAATTCTAAACTCCAGAACATTCATCTTCGTCAAATTGCATTCAGTTTTAAACGACAACGTTTTCAAATTGGTCAAAATGTTAATCAATTTGGCAATACACATCCGTCATTCAAATTCGTGCCAGTTTGCTTTACCTTAGATTTTGGCCGCATTTAGGTTTTCTATTTCGTTTTCAGGCGTGCCTCTTAGCACATAGAGCATTCAAATAAGAACGACCAGGACAACATACAGTATACGCATTATGAAGGCGGGGGGGGGGGGGGGGGGGGGGGGGGTGGCAATGAACTTTCCCTATTCTCACAATGGGAGTTATATTCATTTGTGAACACATGGGGGTTATCATTCCATCTCTCCCAAACCATCACCCCCCCCCCGCCCACCAAAGACAGGGTTTATCAGGTTATGTCTTAAAGGGCAATCCAACCTTGCATGGTAATAAGATGATTTGTGTGAAAGCAGAAAAATAAGAAAAACAAGATGGTGAAAGTTTGGAAGAAATCGGACAAGGATTAAGAAAGATATGGATGTTTGAAAAATGAGATCACTACATCTGTGTGAATCTCAAATTGGCAATTTGGTGAGTCAATTGTGACATTTTTGTGGACAACTCTCCCATTTGTCATACACAAAAATATCATTAATTTGTGGTTTTCTTCAAGGCGCTTTTACCCTCGGGGCAGTACTCAAAATATATTGGAGATAGCATATTGTTATAGGTCCTCATGAGCGAAAAGATCCTACTGAGTAATGAAAAAAAGTGACATTTTAGTCATTTTGTGTGTTAGAGCGAATGGGGGAGTTGTCCACAGCTACATCACAGTGACATTACCTATTCGGCCAATTTGAAATTCCCATATGCATAGTGATTACAACTTTCAAAAATTCATAACTTCCTTAATGCTTGTCTGATTTTGTTCAAACTTTCACCAATCTGCTTCTCTGATTTTTCCTCTTTCTTTCAAAGCAACTTGCTATTAAGGTTGGATTTCCCTTTAATCCACACTGAAACATTCATATATACTTGCTAAGAGTACTGTGTGTTGCTCTTACAAGATCATAAAGTGAAAGTGACAATAATAGGCCTTTTCTTATAAAACTACTCACTCCTTTCGTACACAAATTATTCCAATGAACATAAACAATACAAATACAAAAATATAATTTGGATGAAAAGGACTGCGCACATTCCATAGATGCTCGCCTGTAGACGGAATTGAATGTTTAAACGCATGCAGTTTACATTTTCAGACGAAATTGAATGCTCTTCACCTGATTTTCTAAGTTGAGTGGTGTTATTTCAATTCGGTTTGACAAAAGTTGGCAATCGCACGATGAAAAAATCCAATTGAATCAAATTATTTGTAAATTGAATGATGATCCTGATCGTTATTCAAATTCGTTCTAAATTGAGTGCTATTATCGACCATTTGGGTGCTATTTTGACGAAATTGGACGGGAAAACCTACATTATTGGCCAACTTATAGAACGAGTTTAGAATGAATGTGGTCGGTTCGGTATTACTAGACTGTAGTGTAGACCTATAGCTAGCTATTATGAAGGCGATTACGGAACAAAGTTAGAAGTGGGGTGCTAAAAAAATGGCGGCAAAATCCAGTGGAATGCATCCGTCACTCCATACATGCCCCTGGCCCCTGCCTCGATCCGGCCTGCCCCTTCTCAGTCACCTTAGCCCCGGACCTTAGCATTGACGCAACCAGAGTTTTTTTTTAAAAATATGTTTTATTCAATCAATAGAAATTTCAATATTAACAACTAGTAATTAGTATGCATGATTACAATGATTAGGAAAATATACATAAACAAAAACATAAATAAAGGTGGCAACCCGAGTTGACAATGATTATGCAGGGATCATGGAAGGGCATGATCAAAAGACCGCTCCCAGCACCGTAACCCAATGAGCGAGCGCCAACTTTGTTTATACATGTGGTAATACTGTACCCATCGTACTTTTGTTGCTACGAAAGATTTTGTCTTTGCGAAAAAGTGGGAGCGAGCCCAAACAGTACCGTACTTTTGATTTTTTAAAAGGTAAGGTAAGTCGACATTAAAATATATGGCAATATTTCGTATTTGAATTCTTGATGACCATTTGATTAATTGACAAATATATAGTATCTCTTAAGAGAGAAAGATATTAATAAAATGTCTGGAACCTTGTTTGTGTGCACAGTCGTAGCAATGCACCTGTCATGCGGGGGTCAATCTCTTGTGCTTTCCACGCCGTTGGTAGGGGCATGGAATCGGTAACAATAGACCCCGTCTTGACTCCTGCGGACTCCGACATTAATAAGGTGGGCCTCTTTACTGATCAATGCATTGGAATTTAATGTATATTTCTTGAGCACGAGTCGACAGCCGGGAAGCAGGCATGGGGCTTCCCCGGCATAGCAACAACCGATGTAAACAGAAAAAATCTGTCTGTTTGGAGGAGTTTTATAACATTTCTTAACTTTTGCATGTTTTGAGGCTCAGTCTATCCTCTAAGAGAGGGATTCTGTGAAGCCAGAAGTAGTCTCAGTGGAGCATATCCCTGAATGAAATAGAATGATTTTTCAGTCTGCAAGTGATGGAACTAGGTGGATTCTATCCAAGGCATTTAGCAGATTTTTGACTTTGTAAACATAATTCAAAGTAATGTCTTGGACATGATAAATTTTAGTGCAGGCATAATTTATGTTGTTTCTCACTTATCTTGTTCCTCCTCATTTAATATCACATTGTCTCTCTCTTCCAAATTTCATAATCTCTATCTTTCCTTATGTTGTCTTTCTTCATCTCTTCTCTTTCGTCTTCCCTTTTTTTTTTCCTTTTTCAGTCTTAGATCTACATGTACACCAAGAAGTTCACTGTACATCATTTATCCAGTCCCTTTCCTGTGTTCTTTTCTTTGTTGTCTCCTTTTGGCTCCTCTTACATTCTGTTCCTGTCTTAATTCTTGATCTATTCTCTCTATGCTTGTCTATCTTCCTTTTCCTATTTTATTTCTCCATCACTTCCCCTTTCTTTCATCATTTCTTTCTGCATTCTATCATTTTCATTATTCAATCATTCCCTTTAATATTCTGTTTTGATATTTGATTTTTCTCATCTGCTTTTCTCCATCTTCCTTTCAGTGTGATTTTCTTTGTTTACCTATTCTTGTTTATTTTTCTCCCTTCCTTGTTTCACACGTTCTTGAACATTCCTTTTCTTTATTTTCCTAGAATTCTTCATCTTGTCTATTTTCCTCAAGTCTCACAAATGAAAGCGTCATTCTCGATTTTAATTTGGAGAAGATGACCACGCAATAGTGGGCAGTGTAGAAGATGTGAAGCATGCGCAAAGCTGCATTTCTACTTCTACTTCTACTTCTACGACGATACTCAGCAGGATCCATAAGTGAAGATGTAGTGCTAAGGAATTGAACATAGGTGCTCATTTTGCAGTGCATGCTTGGCTTGTTGGTGCATTGAATTATATCGTGCGAGTAAAAATCCAGTTCATTATGGCATTATGGCATAGCAGACCTTTTTAGCTAGTGTATTTATGGATTTTTTTTCTTCAAAGAAGTGAAGAACCCTTATTGACAAGCTAGCTATATGGTGACTCAACATTTGATTATGTCTACTATGTGATACTTGCTCCACATGTTCTCCATGTAGTAAATGTGAAATGTGAAAGTCTAAATTTCCTATGTTTCGGTTGCTAGATAATGACGTGCAGAAACCAAGCACTGTCGCAAGTGAGCTTAGGCAGCTGAGCCAAGTAATAAAATCATCTTGTCCTCTATAAAGGGTCAACAAGCGAGCCCAGGCACCTGAGCTAAGAAATTTGAGAATCACCTCATTCCCATGTAAGGGTAACGTGACAAGTACTCTTGTTCTTGGTAATCCAGAATCTTTATCAATCTGACAGAATCGGAGAGGGAGAGAGCCAAGCTGTTCAAAAGTTAGATTGGGATTTGGGAGGCTTGATTACCGAAAGCAGATATTAGTCAGACAATACTTGAGAGCTGCAGGTGATATTTTAACTGATAAAGGGTAGTCTATCTACATGTATTATCTCACTGTTGGCTGTTGCTTTCGGTAATCAAGCCTGTCTGTTATTAAATGAGCTGAATTTTAACTTGGTATGATTTATTTTTTTCTGTTTGTTTTCTAGCTCCTTCTAATTCAAAGTTAGTATACTTGTTACAGAAAGGTAATAATAATTTGTTGACAAACTAGACTGATACAAATGACTTGAATATTCAAGAATGCTGTAAATGTATTCGACATGTCATTCGAAAAACTTCCATGCACATGTAATGTTCGTGAATTTTTTGAGTTGTTCAGATTCGTGAAAGTTCCTTGCTGTGAAAAAGGCTGTCGTTTAATGGCTGTCGTTTACAATTCCAAAGAGTTTCATGTCGCAAATGTTTCTGGTTTGAAATTACATTGTATATGTACCGTACGCCAGGTTGATGCATGAGTGTGCATTGAAATACATCTGTAATCTCACTAAGCTTGAAAAGGGCCAGGTCCACTTGCTATTCATAAGGGCCGCTATTTATAGAAAACCGCTATTCATTTAACACGCATTATGAATAACTGTCCTTATGAATAGTTATGAATAGTGGTCCTTATGAACGGAAGTCCTTATGAATAGCGAGGTAATTTGTCTATGGTTTGCTCGCTATGTTAGAAGGACCGTTATTCATACAAAACCGCTATTCAGTTAGTAACACGTTATGGATAGCGGTCCTTATGAATAGTGGTCCTTATGACTAGCAAGGTTACCCTCTTGGAAGATATATTGCAAGGTAAGGGGTAAAAGTCAATGGGTTGTATCCTATTTGAGAAGCAAACAAGATTTGTGATTCATTCATCAATCACTAGAGAACTACTCGAGCTGAAACCATGAAAGAAGGAATTCATGGTCAAGTCATGTTTACACAAACCAAATCAAACCAAAAACCAAATCTATCTTGTTCCAAGGTGGTGGCAATTAAGCATTTCCTGACTCACAGATTTTTAATAATACATAGTAGTAGTAGTAGTAGTAGTATTTATTTTCCGTTCAGTTAAAAAAAAAAAAAAAAAACATACATGTACAATATTAGTGTTTACATTTGAATGAAACGGCTGGATAACCCATATTCAGCTGTGCCAGGCACGACACTACTGGTCTTCCATGGGGTCCAGGAAGCATAAAAATAAATTAATTGTATAAATATCAGACATGACATATGATTAATAATTCAAAGAATATAAGAAGATACAAGACAAAATTACAGTGGTAGTTATACATAAGAACTACTAACACCCCCCCCCCCCCCATACAGAACATACAGAATCCCGAGTCTGGAATATATCAAGTTATCAAGGTCAGAATGATTTAACAGAGTGGAACAACGATAATTCACGTTTAAAAGCATTCAGAGTTGAGGCAGTTCGTACAAATACAGGAAGGTTATTATAAGCCATAACTCCTCTATACTTGAAACTTCTTTTCAAAAAATCAGTATGAGGCCTGGGCGTACACAGTTTTCCACCAAAGCGTAAGTCATATTTATGCACAGAAATACTAAAAGAGTCTGAAATATAAGTAGGAGTCATATCATTAAGGGATTTGAACATGTAAGTTAGTAAATGCTGATTTCTCCGGTCGTGTAACGTTTCCCAGTTAAGGGCATTGTGTATTTCTAAATTAGGTATACGAGAGTCACGGTTGATATGTAAAATTAAACGTCCAGCACGGTTTTGGAGTTTTTGTAATCTTTCAGTTAAATATTTACAGGCCGAGCCATATATGATATCTCCGTAGTCAAAGTGGGGAAGAACAACTGCATTATACACTAATTTTAATATAGATTCATTTAGGGTGCTTCTTAATCTACCAAGAAAGCTTACCATTTGTCCTATTTTTTTCATCATCTTATCAGTGTGAATATTCCATTTAATTTGCTCATCACAAATGACACCTAAGTACTTGACATTATCTACTTGTTGAATTTGGGTCCTGGAAAGGGTGACATTGAAGTTCTTTTCTTTTGACAGCATATATCGACTCCCAATTAACATACAAACTGTTTTTTCATAATTTACACTAAGTCTATTTTTATTCATCCAGTGATCTAAAAGAACAAGGTCAGTGTTTAAAACTGATTCAATTTTACGTACCGATGTATCGGAGTAATAAAGAACTGTGTCATCTGCATATAATTTCAAACAGCTTGACTTAACATTTTTTGCAAGATCGTTGACATATATGATAAATAAGAGAGGCCCTAAAAGAGATCCTTGCGGGACCCCGCACGATATAAATTTGGATGATGAAAGAGAATGATTTACAAGTGTTTTGCATGTTCTTCCACTTAAATAGCTATAGAACCAGTCATTAGTCAAATTTTTAATGCCGATGCTATTCATTTTCTTCATAAGAATTTGATGGTCAACAGTGTCGAATGCTTTTCGCAGATCGACAAATACGGCACCTGTATATTTAGAATCGTCCATGGCTTGTAGCCAGTCATCCGTGACCTTTATCAAGGTAGATGTGGTCGAATGTTTAGGTCTGAATCCAGACTGTTCTATACATAAAATATCATTTTTATGTAAGTAGTCTAGTAATTGGCGTTGTACAACACGTTCTAAAATCTTTGACACACAAGGCAATAACGAAATTGGCCTGAAATTACCCGGTGAAGATGTATCACCCTTCTTATGTATAGGAACAATTTTAGCCGCTTTCCAAGGATTCGGGAATTTTCCCATTTCCATTGATTTATTGATTAAGTAAGTGAGAACGGGAACAATTTCTATGGCACTTAACTTCAAGATGAATACTGAGATTCCATCAAGACCAACCGATTTTTTATTTTTCAATTTTCTGATTAATTTCAGTGTTTCAGTTTCGCTTATGGGTGTAAAGCTAAACGTGCTGTCCAAAGTTTCGCTGCTGTCGTATGGAAGGTGAACTGATGGAATTTGATCGGCTAAAGTTGTTCCAATACTTGCAAAATACGAGTTAAAATCTTCCGCTACTTTACAACTTTCATTTGCATCACCTATTGAAGAGTCACTTTTATTATCAGAAATGACTGACTTTAAAATTTTCCATGTTTTTCTTGGATCGGTATTCACATTAGAAAATTTATCAGTAAAATATTTGCGTTTAGCCTTTCGAATTTCAAATGTAACTTTATTTCGAAGCTTTCTGTATAATGACATCATATCATCATTCTTGGTCCTGAAAGCTTTATGCTTGACTTTGTCTCGGTCTTTCATCAGTTTAAATATGTTTGAGTTCATCCAGGGAGTATTGCGTTGTTTTGACCTTTTCGTTCGCATAGGCATGTGCTTATCAATTATATCAATAAACAGTTTCTGCCATTTTCCAACTGCATCATCAATATTTTCAAAGCCTTTTACTGTTTCCCAAGGTTGATTTCTAAGGTCAAATGTAAATTTATCAATATCAAAGTTTTTACAATTTCTAAATTGAATTGTACGTGGGTATGCAGTCGATTCCGACTTAAGAACCAGAAAGCTTATAGAATGATTGCTCAATCCACTATGAATGACACCATGTGATTGAATTCTATTTGAACAATTACATAACATGTGATCCACTAGAGTGGCGGACTGGCTAGTTACTCTCGTGGGTTCGGTAGTATTCATCTGCTTGAAAGCAAAGAGATCGTTAATTTCATGGTACATTCTGGTATGAGATGAAGGTACTTGCGATAACAAATCAAAATTCATATCACCAACCAATATGCTATCTTTCTTCAGACTATCAATATATTGTAAAAATGTTTCATACGCCTCGAGTACATCAATTGTAGAACTCGGTGGTCTATACCATGTAGCAACTGAGAGTGGTTTAATTCTTTGAATGCACAACAACAGCGACAGTTTCTAGACCGCTGAAAGAGTCATGGTGTAAAATCTCCACTTTTAAGGATTTGTGAACATAGAGGGCGACACCTCCACCCTGACGATTACGGTCTTTTCGAATCGTGACATAATTATCGATTGCTATCTCGTGGTCATTAACAGAGCTGTCGATCTTGGACTCGTTTACAGCAAATATATCAATTTTGTTAAAGAATAAAAGTGACTTCAGTTCATCTAAATGCCTTATGAGGCTGTTTACATTCAGCTGGCATATCTTTAAACCCCTGCAATTCAGTTTTTCATATATTAGGTTACTCTGATTGATATTACTTTGTAAATTATCTAATTCTGGATTGATGGAAGTTGTTATTAATTCCGAATTTAATTGTTCCACAGAAGGAAAAGGAAGTTCTTGAAATATGCATTTTGGACACTGCCAGTTCTCAAAGGAAATTGATAAGTTATCGTAAACTTGGGGGCTTATTCCAACACAGCTAATGTGCACCCAACCTTTGCATACAGTACAACGGAGACCTTTTTGATTCTTCTTGACGGGCTTTCTACAACAGACACATGGGTATTTATACGTAATATTGACAAAAGACATCGATACAAGAACAGCATAATACATGATGCACATTTTGAGCCCATGCATGTACTCTCCTTTTAAACCTTACCAATTTTAGTTGATAAATTGGAAGATACTCATTTATTTTACATGCTCATATTGATTTGACAGAATGGAGACACTATACACATCAAATCAGTTTGCTTGCTTGCAGATAATTTCACAATTCCATGTTGCTGCATTTTTTTTCCTTTAAGAATGTAATATATCCTGAAAGGTGATATTACCAGTAAAAAACTTTGATTCCTACTTCAGATCTGAACAAGCCAGTTTGTAATTAGTACATGTACATGTTACTGGGTGTTAAAAAAAACAATGGACACTTTTGATCATTTAATAACTCAAAAATTGTATCTCGTATCAGACTGAGAGTTTAATTGTAAAGTTGAAGGATGTAAAATTTGTTGGGAACAAGTTGTATGACATTTCTCTGAATACTTTTCTTTAATTATTGCTCTGAATATTTAATTAGATTTTGCACTTTGTAAAAAATCAAGGACATTGTAAAAAATCAAGGCCACAATATCGGTGTATATCAGAACACAACAATTGCCATTGTGTGTTGCACCTGTCATTTCTGCCCACCCTTTGCTGTCCAGTGTCATTAAAGGTAACAGATAGTTTTGGGAGGCCCTCAAAAACTTTTCGTGAGGGTACTAACATAACTAAGATGCTGTGAAGTTTTTTCCTCAAGTGAAATATTTACTGAATGAGAGGTGAAAAGTAATAAAAATCCCTGGCCCAAAAAAGAGGGGATGTAAATTCAAACAACGGCCACACACACTACTCACATTAGGATTGCTGTGTGTATAGAATACGCTACACATAGTGCGAAGCGCTGGGTTTATTGTGCGGGGAACCTTCGGGTGGATATGGTCTTAGCGTGAGGCAGTGAAAAGCCGTTACCAAGCGTTTCTTTCAGATATTTACACTAAAATTTGTTCGAAATCGTGAATGGAATGTTAAATAATCTCGTACATGTGTCTTATGATAAAAGGAGAGTAGTATGTGACTATGTTAGATAAGTTTCTTGCCAGTATGATTTTTGCTACCGAGACTGTCTATGAGCTTTAATGATTGGTGACTCTGGTTTAAAAAGGTGTTGTGGAATTTCAGCTGTAACACACAATTGCAATTGTTGAATTCTGAATTAATTGTTGATGCACACAGATTCTGTGGCTTTGATTTTTCAAAAAGTTAAAAATCTAATTAAATATTCTGAGCAATATTCAAAGAAAAGTATTTCAGAGAAATGTCAAATACATCCTTCAACTTTACAATGTAAAAATTTCAGTCTGATATGAGGTATAATTTTTGAGTTATTAACGATCAAAAGTGTCCACTGTTTTTTTAAAAACCCTTTGCTTATGGGAACCGGGTGGTCCCTGTACTAAGACGATGGGAAGTATAGAATTCAGTAGTCAACGGGTTAACACCTAGTACCAATATTATTTGCCTGCGTTACATTTGTATAGCAGGTAAATGTTGTTTGTCTCGTTAATGTATGCATACTTATGCTTGGTAAGGGTTGTTGTCCAAGAGTAAGAAGTGATTATGCATAAGAATGTTTTTCGCAGCTGGTGCGGGGCATGAGCATTAGGGTGTGGTAGAAGATGTTTGAAGAGTCATTCTAGCTTGCGTTTCCATCACGACAAATTTCAAATTTGTTTATATTCACTGAAATCTTGTGAAATATTTATTGTGCAAAAGTGGATCCGAAGGTTTTCCAGAGTTTTTGCTCATCAAGTTTTACCTCTGGTGTTTTACCCTGGTACTTGTCGCATAATTATTTGGTTGTGGTCCTAAAATTCATGTGTACAAAATTATTTCGAATGTTCATTTCCAAATCGCAGCGATATTGAAATAAACAGGCAGCTCGTAGTCGTCGGCAAGCGATACCCATTAATATTTGATGGTATAAAAGCGTGTTTAATGTGTTTTGTCATGTACATAAGGAGTTTAGGTATAAGGATTAGGAAGGTTGAATTGAGATTTTTTGCAGGAATTGTAGAAAAGACTGATCCTGAAATGACCCCTATTAGTACATGCTTGCCCATTTGTTTTGGTGGACGTGTTACATGTACTTGTTTACCATGTAAAATCATACTGGCATTTGCATCATGGTGCTTACAAAATGACAGCGTATAAAGGTCATTTGTACCAAGTACAAATGACCTTTATCTGCTCATGCACAAATGGTAATTACGAACTGGCTTATTATAATACTAGTACATATTTTCACTTTGGTAAAAAATGTATTCCATCACTAGATGGCACTTGTCTTCAGACTGATGGGTAAAAGTCACTGGGTTATTTGTGACACAAACAAGATTTGTGATTCATTCATCAGTCAAAGGCAAAGTATGGGTACTCATGATTGTTTGTCCAGCAAGAAAGAATTTATGGTTAGTGATGTTTACAGGACCCATTCAATCTTGTTCTACCAAGGAGTTATCACAGAGATATGATAAGAGCCTGATCGGTTAGTCACGGATGGACATTTGACAAATTTTGAAAGTTTGAAGGCCTGTAGAAAATCTGTATTTGATTGCAGAGAGCTATTTTATGTTTCATTATGAAGGGTATATCACTGAAGGGGTTGAAATTTGATGAAATTTGGTTGCCATGTTTGCCTACTAATATTATAATCCATAAAATGTTCAATGTCACGGATGGACAAAATGCCTACTTTTAAACGATCAGGCTCATAACTACTTGGTTCTACAGGGTGACTTGTGAAAGCATGCAAATGATTACAGAGCAATTGAGCTGTGAAAAGTTTCAAAAGAATTGGCAACTCCCTGATGTATATTGTGAGCTCCTCTCCTAATTGTTCAGTACAAAAAATTTCATTTATACATTTTCAATTTCTTACTTTTTGATAAATGTATAGATTTGTTTCATACAGGTTTTTTGTAAAAGCATATGAGCAATGATTATATCTAAGCTGCATGTATGACTGAATATTTTCTTTAGAGAAAACAGAAATTAATGATTTTTGGGGTACAGGACAAACAGGAGATGAGCTTGCAAGATACATCACGGAATTGCCAATTTGTGTTTGATTGATTACAACTTCTAAAATTCATAACTTTCTTATTTCTTATTGTATTTTGCTCAAACCTCCACTGACCTGCTCCTTTAATTTTCTGCTACTTTTAAAACCAACTTGTAATCAGGGTGGACTTCCCCTTTAAAAGTATGATGACATCTATCTGAAAATTACAGTGCACTTTCTCAGACTGCTGTGCACCTGCAAGATCTCACACTGCATATATGTCTCAATTTAAACTGTGTGGCTATGCAGACAGATTGTCTATATGAAAGTGATTGAAGCAGGGAAATGTCACTAGTCGACTGACTGAAGCACTTAGTTAAACATGTACCCATGAGGCAATCAATATTCAGCAGATCAGTCAGGCCTGGCAGAGGGGTTATGGGATCCAGGAGTTTGGATTATTATGCGATGTAAGAACTCTACATTAAAAGATATGTTTTGTCTGTTTCAATCAAGGAGTTATCAGTTCTGTGATAACTCCTTGTTTCAATTTAAATCATGGAACAAATTGTAATTTCAAAATGAATCACTTCTGTTTTGCAACTTACGCTTATCATTACCATGGAGATAACATTAACATCAATAATGATATTGTCTGATTCTGATTAATGTTCACATATAAAATGCTGTTTTTTAGTGAGGTTTTACATTTCCCCCCTTCCTTCATATGGATCAAGTAAGTGTATTGATTAATGCTACCAACAGAAAAAAAGTTTAGTAATTTTTCAATCAATGAAATGGGTCTGTGGACATAATATTATTATTATTATTATTATTATTATTATTATTACTTATACCACGCTTTTCCCATAAGGCCCAAAGCGCTTACAATAATTTCAATTACAAATACTTATGGTAAGAAAAACAACGTTACAACTACAAACTGCTAAAGAGATGTGTTTTCAAGGCCTTTCTGAAGGCACTGACTGATGAAGACTGTCTAATTGTTAGACAGACCCAACATGGTGATAAGCTAGTGGAAAACTAGTTTTCTATAGATAATTTACAAATATTTTCTTTATGTTGTAAAGTGCCTTGAGCATTTTATCAAAATGGATAATGGCGCTATAGAAATTGTATTATTATTATTATGAAATAAATAATCTCAATGCATCCTCATTACAATTCTTGGACTAAACAACGCAACACAGTGTTAGAAATAAGAAGAGAGAGTGAAGACTTTGATTTTCCTAATTATTATCATTTGTTCAAGTCCATGTAGAAAATACTAAATGTCTTATTTTAGATTCATCTTATTGATTCCTGTTTAATGTGAAATGGCCTTTAATAGAATGCAAACATTGACGAGATACAACATTGCTGCATGTAAGTAGAATGTCAATATTTGAGATTGTAATCGCCATGCGCTGATGGGGAAAATAGGTGTTTGTAATGAGCTTGTATTTTGTTAGCAACACATGGGATAGGATAAGACTGCTCTGTCAGTAGAAAGAGAAATGACAGGATCTGAATGTAAATACACAGTAGACAAAATGATTAGTGGCAATTGGCCGTAAGACCCAGAAGATGATAAAAGTGGACATTGGAAAAAAACTGATGACTAGACTAAGTAAAAAATAACATGTTGGTTAATGATATTGGAACAATTTGATTATTGGAAAGTAGAAAAATTGCATATTAGATGAAATGTGATTTGAAAAGATGGATACTGTATAAAAAAAATTTCAAGTGCATTTAATGTTCATGAATTTCACAAGTTGTTTAGACTGGCCCCAAAATTAAGTTTTATGCTGCAAAATTTAAGAATTACAACAGACACGTCATCAAATTTTTACCCCAAAAAATTTCACAAAAATTTAATGCTGTGAAAATGGCTGGCATTTACAATTCGTGAAAGTCTCATGTTGAAAATCTGGTTTGACTGTACTAGACATAGCTGCATATTGGACCAAGTGGCAGATGGACATTAATTGATTTACTAGCGGGACCCGTGGAAATCCACGGGTTCCTTTTTTACATTGCACATTCAATATTTTCACAATCGATGTGTACATTCTTGTGAGTTTATATTCATTTTTTTTTTTGTTAATGAAATTATCACTAAATTGCCCTAAATGGAAACGAAAATGGTTATGAGGATTGAGTAATTTTTGTAGGTATGAATTTTTTTGTCTTTAATTTCGAGTCCGTCCACATTCACATACAAAGACGATACACAGACATCATTTATAACTGAACAAACAGGACGCTTTTCTTTTTTTTATAGTTACAAATTTTGTAATAGGATTTCAGAGAGAGAGAGAGAGGGGGGGGGGGTGGGGGGGGGGCGGAGGGGGCGGGTTGGAAAAGGGGTTGGAGAGATAACAGGTGGGAAAATTAACCGGAAGTTAGAGAGATGGAAAGAGCAAATAGGGTGTCTATGGATGTGAGACTTTTCATTGAAACCTTATAAGTGCTATCTTGGAAGTTTTAAATGATCGATTGAAAGCACCGCGTGCGGATTGGTGTTTTTTGATTTGACGGACAGACAGAGTACATCGTTTAATGGATGCACGTTTAATGGATGACTGTGTAAATCAGCAAAAATGTACTTTTCAAATGATTATGAAATACGACTGAATGCATAAAAGTGTGTGATAGATATTTTTTGGCTCCTGATGACTCCTTCCTACGAAAAATGGGCAATTATTTTATTATTTTTTTATTTTAGTCACCCTTTAACCCTTTCAGGACAGGAATTATTTCAGGGCTAAATTGATCACATTTTGTTCTTCAAATTGGCAACAATAATATTTTTCATTTAGTACTACAAGACTGTAATAAGGGGTAATGTCTTTGAAAACAATATACATGGTTGAAAGAATTTCCAAAAAGTTGAAAAAGTTGCCAATTTTGATAAAAAACAATGATTTTGAACCTCTCAATGTGTTGCCAATTTAAGGATTTTAAATCTTATTCTCCTTTTTAAAATTCCTGGGATCAAACGCAATATTCTCATGGAACAAAAATGAAACAATGTGTGTAGAAATTTTTGCTCTTTCTACCCATACATCTGGTATATTTTTTAGAGCTCTGAATCAAAAGTTATTGAGCCAAACCACAAAATGTGGTCAATTGTCTTGAAAGGGTTAAAGGGGGAGGGAGAGAGAGAGGGGGGGGGGGGGGGGGAGAGTGGGGGTAGACAGATAGGAAGAGAGAGGAATGGATGTAGAGAATATAAACATAACAGAAAGAGAGAGAGAGTGGAATAAAGATAAAAGAGTTTCTTTTGAAGTTAGTGTTTCCATTTAGCTTATTGTTTTATTATTAGAACTTAAATATAGTTGTAAAATTAATTACTATGGCCTAGTTATGTATATTTTGTGTATGGAATATTGTTGTCATCATAGAGGTCGCTCATTACTTAGTCTATAGCAAGAAATACAATTTTAGTTATAGAAATTGGTAGTAGTTATATATTTTCTTTAAGTAATCGAGTGAAGCTTCACCTACACATATTATAATTCTCAAATTCAATCAGACACTTACATGTATGAGCAATAGTGCAATACATGCGTTCAATCACATCCTACAATACACATGAAAAGTATTCAAAGAACAGAAACATGAATTTTACCGAATATTGGGCCCCCTCCCATCACAAAATCATTGATCCGGCGCTGGCCCCCTCCCTCACAAAATTCTGGATCCGCCGTTGGACATGGTGGATGGTGAAGGCAGGCCCTATCATGCCCCTGCCCTCACTCTTGATCTCCTGCAGCCAGTGGCATAGAAAGGTCCCAAATACAATGAAAATAAAAATGATTGATGCATTCACATAATCCCGCATCACCCATCCAATCCTTCACCCCTGCTAGTACTATCTATACTGTGAGTTTATTTTTCTACAATGAAAAAAAATAAAAATGAATGATGCATTCACATACCCCCCCCCCCCCCCCCTGCCCGCTATATCTACACCCATGACTTCAATGGAATAACGCTCCTAGCATAATGTTTGCCCCTCAAACGGATAATGTTCATGGAACGATTTTTTGTTTTGTTTTGTTTAAAGAAACAAAATAGATGTAAAATATACTCAAATAAAATGAATTTTCCATCGAATATAAAAAATGAGTACAGGTATATTCGGCCTAACCCGTTTCCAATCTTGAAATAAGAAACGCAGTGAGGCATTTATGGCAGTGCGGGTTTTAAAATTCAAGTAATGTAGAATCTACTTTGAACATGCGCGTACCAAGGGGGGTGTTTTGGGTGTTCAAACACCCCCCCCTTCCCCCGTTTGGTGTTATTTGAAGTTAAAACACTCCCCCCTTTAGAATTCATAACTCTTTTTTTTTGTTGCTTTTTCTCCTCCCCCCCCACCCAAAAAAAAAATACTGATAAACTTTTTTTTTTTTGTGCTTGTCAGAGAATTAAAAACCACCCCCTTTAAATAAAATCCTGGGTACGCCACTGCTCTGACATATGGTAGGATGAATTCATAGTCGAATGTTAACTGTAGTATTAAAAAAATGGTAAGTATACTATTTTCAATCTTGAAATAAGCAGCTCTCAGTATTCAGTAAGGTATTTACTGCTAGACTCTTCGCTGGGAGTTCAACCAAAGACTTTTAATGTTTGGTTCAACCAGCCAAGCTTTACTACAGCTCAGCCTCAGACTGTGGGCGCTGCCGTGACAGATTACCAGCGTTGTAAAGAAGAATGTCATCAGTTTTTAACTAAATACAGATCGAATAGGGGAAAACAGAGCCCACAGATACTATACTCAAACATTTTTTGTTCTCAGCAAAGTCACTCACGTCCAAAGTTAACCTTAAAATCTCGAAATAAACAGCCTTTACTGCAGGTTTCTTCCCCCGTAGTTATTTCAAGCAGCCAAGGCTTCAGTGCATGCTGGTACCGCTCAGAGCAGAGTGCAACGACGCCGAGACAGAGTCCGGCTAAAAAGAGAAGAATTTCATCAGTTAACTATACAGAGAACATAGAGACAAACAAAGTCTATAAATACAGTTTCTAACATTATTTAGTTCTAAATAATATAACTCACGTTACGTCCAAAATCATCTAATGTATGACTCTGAGTTCGCTCGGGAATTCGCGGTCATCTCATGTTGAGTGCTGTGTGCAGTGTATTGTTGTATTGCATCATGCCTTGTGCATGTGTGTATATAGTCGCGCCGCACTGAGCTTGCATTGAGATTGCACCGCAGTCTGGTGGGTGCTACTCCTACATGGTATACTAATCACAGAGCGGACTATGACACAAATCCTACGTACATACCACGGACCTCTACTGAACATACCCATGGCATAATTATTTTCTTACGTGGGTTCCCCCGGTGAGAGATACAGAGTCTGCACTACGTACCGTTCGTCGGACGCACGCGCAATCGTCGTCTGATTTGGTTGACGGCGAGGCAAAGCACGCGGGCCAATGGGTTTGGTCGTTCAGGAGATTGCGTCCCTGCTGCCAACGCGACGTCGTCGTGCAACGCGAAGGGGGCGTTGCACATGCGGACGGCCAGGCCGACCGGTCGGGACAGAAGGCGGCTCGCGGCGGGCAGCGAGAAAAAATTCTATAGAGACCAACGGACCCCCTCCTGCAGCGCGTGCAAAGTCAATCGGGGTGGGCGCGGGACCCCCCGCGTCCCCTTAGCGAATTAATTATTATAGATTCCCCCAATTGTTCAGCTTGAATGCATGTGTTTCTAAACAGATTAACTTTCCCGTCATTCAAAAATTAGTCTATCACGGTTCTTATCTTCTGTGGGATTGGCATATATAGCTTACATTGGCAGCAATTTATTTTTTTCTGTCAACATATAGATATAAAATCATCCCAGTGTCTATACTGCGTTGACAAAACTTACAACTTCCTTGGCCGAGAGAAGATGTGCATCACTGTTAGATAAAAAAGTGATGCATTATTTATATACCTATCAAATTTATGACAATCTGCCTTAATTAAGAACCTCTGAAAACATGCACTGTAAGTTTAAAATGTTGTTTGGGAAAGAAGTAATGTTTTCTATACATATTTTATCTTCTCCCACATGTGATCTGATTTGTTTGAACTTACATCGACCCCCCCCCCCCCCAAAAAAAAGGGGGGAAGGTTTGAAGGAATTCTTATAAACAAAATTGGAAATTATGAGGGTTTTTCTTCCCATGAATGCCCAACTTTTTATGTGAAAATGTATTGTCTCTTCCAATTATTATCCCAGCATTAAAAACTAGTTTGCAAACAGAATGTATGATTCATGGGAGTGGATAGTTGTGATTATGGAATGGTGCTAATAGTTGCACAGTTGTTGTCTTGCCTGCATAGCAGAGCGAGACTATAGGCATTGGTATTTTTTTGCTGTCGTCGGCCTCGTTGACATCGGCATTGTCGTCAACAATCATGCTGTAATCAAAATAACTTTCTATGGATTTCAGGTAAAATCACCAAATTCATACCACAGGTACATCTCTTAAAGTTACAGGTCAAATTCGAAAATGAGTCAAATCTGACCAAGGTCAAAGGTCAAAAGGTCAATGAACTTTCTACAAAAGCACTGTAATCACAATAACTTTCTATGGATTTGAGGTAGAATTACCAAAATCATACCACAGGTACATCTCTTAAAGTCGCAGGTCAAGTTTGAAAATAAGTTGAATCTGACAAAGGACAGAGGTCAAGAGGTCAATGAACTTTCAGTGAAAATTACCTCACATTTAATAACTTTTTGTACCTTTGAGGTACATGTAGGATCACCAAATTCAAATGTCGAGTATACATCTCTCAAAGGTGCATGTCATGTTTGTAATAGATCCATGTAAAAGGTCAGAAGGTCAATGAAAATGCAGCAAAAACCACTTTACATGTATATGTAATAACTTTTTGTACCTTTGAGGTATGATCATCAGATTCGTACCACAGTTAACATCACTTGCAGGCACAGGTCAAGTTCAAAAATAGGTCATATCTTATCTTTATAGGCCGAAGGTCTCATTTTCCAGGGATAAAATGTATTTAACATCTTCATTATTGCTTTATTTAGTATACCGTAATAAAGCTGCCAGACCAAGTTCATCTACTCTTGAATTTGCATAACGAGATGCAGGCAAGACAATGCTTGGCATTTGCCTTGTATTTGTAAGTTTGTTAAAAGAGTCTGCAAACATTTACTGTCATGACTTGCAATCTGATAAGGCCAGAATATTGTGATAGAGTAATATTTGAAGAGCTGATGTCATTACAGTATTGTGTGAAGGTAATACCAAAATGTACATTCATTCTAATGAAGTCTCTCTTTTCTCCTTGAAGAAATGTATTGGAAAGATAATCATCGTCTGTGTTATCAGCAAATTTGCCTTTGAAAAAAAAATCCTTTGTTTTTGAATGCATTTTGTTAATGCACGTGGCAAAAAAAACAAGCAGAATTACTAACAAATTACATTTTTACAGAAAAACATCCATTTTTGTTTTCATTGCTTGCTTTAATTTCTCCAAAATTATGGATCAATATTTCATAGTAACCCAAACGATGTTAAATAACTTTACTGTTATTAATATAGTTGTAGTTATTGTTAAAGCCTCATCCCTGTTTGACGTGATAAACCAGCAAAAAATGACTGTGTAGTGTACATGTATCTCACATTTTTGTATCTTACACACAGATTATAGTGAGTACTTGTTACAAGCAGATACTTTTTTCTCACCCTATTTTACCATTCACTTTACAGCAACCGTTAACTATGTCATGTTTGAGTGAGCCTATATCAGTTAGGTGGAATGAAGCATAAGCTATATTTATTCTAATTAATCCAGTGTTCCAACTTAAATCCAGCCCTCCATGATAATGGATGGAGAGTATTTTTCTCATACAAGATATATGACACCAACATGCAATACTGCTCATGTTCAGTAAGTGAATGTACAATAGGTGTCCCATTACTTTTCAGCTAATAATGTGGAATGATCTTTGTTTATTACTTTTGACTTCATCAAAACTTAAATGTTTTCAGCTGTTGTTATGCAACATGATGGAATAACAGTGGTTACACTATGAACATGACCGACAAAGAGAGTGGACAAAATAAACAACCTCTCATTCTTCCCTTCACAATGTTCTGGTAGTCATTAGAACATTCTCTCACTGCTATTCTGTAAAAAATGTAGAACAGGCATCACATATAGACCTGTACACAAATATATTCAAATTTTATGCATACTTAACAAAGTAATGTGTGCAAACTGGATTCCAAGTATTGTAGTTATTCATTGATAACAGGTTAACGGAATACCTCGTTACTAGGTCCCAAGGAAAGAAACATCCATTAAATTTGAATAAGTTTGTGAACAGGTCTATTCACCTGTTCTACTTATTTTACATAATACAAATGTAGCAGTGAAGGGATGTTCTTTTGTCTACCAGAACCAGTGGGAGGGTAGAATGAGGAGTTTGTTTGTCATGTTCGTAGTGTTAATTCAGTTAACGTTGATTGTCCCATTGTGCTGGTTCCAGTTTTCCGTAATGAGATGTGTGTCACATCCTTTGAAATATTGGATGCATGCGGTCATGATAGTGAAAGAAATACGTAATTGAAATTTGATCCATTTAAAATTTAAAAATGATAATCAGTAAAGTGCACTTAAAATTTAAAAATGATAATCAGTAAAGTACACTACTTTCCATTGTGAAAAAAGATGAGATTATGTTCTTCTGGAATTACTCATCATGGTGCCTGACAATATTGTAATTGCTGTGAAATGGAAAAGTGGATGGGCACGTCTGACTGGTTGCAGTACTCTTGTCTGTCTCAATTTGCATTTAACTGTTCACTATTCCTTCTTCCTTAAGGATAAATTTATCCATTGACTGTCCTCACAATGCTCTTGGCTATCTCATTTTCCATTTAACTGTTCAATATTTCTTAAAGGGCTGGTCAAATTTGTCCGATAACATATAAGGATAACAAGATTTTTCATGAAAGGTAGACCCAGAGCTGCCCTGCTATTAAAAGACACAAGCTAAGACCCCTGTTACACCGGAATCCTAAGGAGTCTCGGGGCGCCCCGAGACTGGTCTCGGGTAGGTTTCAAATCCGGTGTAAACGGATGAAACCTACCCGAGACCACTTCTGAGCAAACCAGTCTCGGACTACCTAGCGATGTGGTCCGAGACTGGTTCGGGGGCGCCCCGAGACACCTTAGGATCCGGTGTAAACGCTAACCTACCCGAGACTGGTTTGTGCGCTGCTAGCATGTGCGCTAAATTCAGTCCGCCCACGCCGACAACGTCCACAAACAGAAAGTCTCACTCGAAACCTGTCTCGGGTAGCTTTGCATAAGTCAGTGTAAACGCACAAAATTAACCCCAGAATATAAATGTACTTATGTTCAAAGGTGTAATATATTCTTAATCATTGGCCTGTATCACTTTAGAAATAAAATTTCAGAAAAGGGTTTAAATCGAGACATTCTAGCACACGGTATAACACTTTACATGGGGATGCCATTTTCTTGGTGATATGGAGTTGTACATGAATCATTGGAAACCGTTCTGGTCAGGAAGATATTTGTAATCCTAGGGCTAAATTGCTTCTCTTCATTACAAAAATCCCCATATATGATGGAAAATATATAACAGGTGTATACATATATTCTAAAATTTGAAATGTATAGATTTCTTTTTAAATTCTCTGGTTTTGCTAAATATAAATCAATTTCTTTGGCTTGCCTGGCAGAACAGAACATAATTTATACAACGCGCATTCTGACTATTGAAGTCCATTATCTCAAAGCAGGTGAATGCATAGTTTTTCACTATTGATGCTCGGGAAAGTTATCATCCATAAATTTGAATTAATTTGCTCTGTCGCATACGTCATAGTATCAAGAAAATAGATTTCTATTTAGTCAAATAGTAATTTTCAAAGAAATATCAAACACATTTTCGTTTTTAGAATATATGTATATATCTGTTAAATATTTTAAATCTCAAATGGGATTTTGTCTCAGGAAGAAAGACAATTTTGCATTCGGATTAAAAATATCTTCATGTACACATCAAGAAAATGGCAGCCCCCGAGTATTGCTAGCAGACGATAAATTTTGCTGGGAAAATCTTGATTTATACCCATCTCGTATATTTTAATGCAAAACTACGTAGGACAACAAGAAGGAATAGATTACATCTTTGAATATAAGCACATTTACATTTTGAGGTTAATTCCCCTTTAACAACCTGAAAGCTTGCCTGAGGTTTGCCAGACATAGCAACAAGTAATGTATGCAAGCTGGATTCCAAGCTTTGAGGCTCATTTATAAAAAAGCAGATTAATGGAAAAGCTCGTCACTAGGTGCTCAAAGAAGGAATGTGCATAAATTTGTATACATTACAGAACCGGTCTATTACCTGATGATTTTTACTCATCAAATTATCTGAATTGATGTGATTACTTAAAATCTGAAGGTCAATCGTACTATACACTGGAGGAAATTAAACCGTTTTTTTTCTATGAACAATATTGTGGTTTAAGTCTTTATTCAAATCAGGGATTCAAATCAAATGTATGTTAAAAAAGGGAGATTTATTCTTAGATAACTGACTGAAAAAGAGATCAATAGTGAATTAAATCAGAATTGATTTTTTTCTTTGGCCAAACCTGCTTTAACCCTTTCAGGACAGGAATTATTTAAGTGCTAAATTGATCACATTTTGTTCTTCAAATGGCAACAATAATATATTTTTCAGTGCTGCATGATTCTAATAAAGGTGTAATGTCTTTGAAAACAATATACATGGTTAGGAATTTTGTTGAAAAGTTTTAGAGTTGCCAATTTTGATAAAAACAATGATTTTTAAACCTCTCAATG